>CM056590.1:57010488-57580488 GCA_029721435.1 Gymnothorax reevesii
ATTCCAGGGAAGGCCTTGTGTATTTCAGCAGGACAATGCAAAACCACATACTGCAGTTATTACAACAGCATGGCTTCGTAGTAGAAGAGTCCGAGTGCTGAACTGGCCTGCCTGCAGGGCTGATCTTTTATCGATTGAGAACATTTGGCGCATCATTAAACGAAAAGTCCATCAAAGGAGACCCCAAACTCTCCAGCTGCTGGAAGCCTGTATTAAACAAGAGTGGGATCAAATTCCAATGGCTAAACTCAAGAAACTTGTCTCCTCAGTGCCCAGACGCCTCCACTCTGTGTTAAAAAGAAGAGGGGATGCTACACCATGGTAGACAGGCCCCTGTCCCAACTTGTTTGACACCTGTAGCAGCCATCAAATTTGAAATGAGCTCATTTTGTGGATAAAATTGCAAAATTTCTTAGTTTCAACATTTGCCCTGTTATCTCTGTTCTATTGTGAATAAAATACTGGCTGGTGTGATTTGAAAGTCATTTTGATTTTATACACAATTTAATCTTTGGTCCAACTATGTTGGAATTGGGGTTGTGTATATGTATATATATATATATATATATATATAACGCAGAACAGAGAAAAAACAATGTGCAAATCCTACCTTAAACTAACAGCAAATACACCTGGCCACTGATAGCAATATATCCAACACTAATTTCTTGAAGGACAGAAGGGGATCAGGCTGCTAAGCTTAAAGGTCTCCTGGAGATTATTCCACATATACGGAGCGAATGCACTAAAAGAGGTGCCGCCCAAATTTGCAACAGTCCTGGGAGCCTCTCACAAAATCCACTCTTGTGATCTGGTATGATGACCTCTAATTTTGATGGATAAGAGCTTAGGTGAGATATGAGGGAAGTTTGCTTAGCAAAGCTTTATAAATAAATATAATACAATGTAGCTTCCTTCTAAAATGAAGGTAAAACCACCCTACTGAATTATATAAAGCACAGTGATGGGTTCAGACACCATCAGCGGTGATGAAGCGCAATGCGCCATGATAGATTGCATCCAAGGATCTTAACGGACCAATAGAGTCAAACCTGTAAAGGACATCTCCGTAATGCAGTATGGGTAATATTGTTGCCTTGACAATCCTCTTACTATTGTCCAAAGAAAAACAGCACCTGTTTCTGCAAAGAAACCCGATTTTCATTCTGTTTCTTGGACAGGTTGGACACATACGTCTTAAAAGAAAAGTCATGATCCAACCAGATACCCAGATATTTGAAAGATGGAACCTGCTCAATTTCACCACCAGTCACTGAGAAAATTGAGTCACCTGACATATTTGCATTCTGTGCTGAAAAGATCATGAACTTTGTTTTATCAGTATTTAAAACCAGTTTAAGATCAGCTAGAGCATGCTGTATAACGTTAAGAGCAGAGTGTAAATATGTGAGGGCCTGTAAGCATGTTGGAGCAGAGGAGTGAAGCACTGTGTTGTCTGCGTATAAATGACTGCGCATCCCCAGAAATAACAGCTTGTGATTTATGTCAGAGGTACTCCTGGAACCGGCTCTGTAATCAAGGCCAATGGAGGACAACTTATTTAATAAAATATTATGGTCACTGTGTCAAACACTTTTGCTTAATCAACAAAGAGAGCCACACATTTTTGTTTCCTATCCACAGCTGTGGCTAAATCATTTGTGACCAATAAAGCTGCTGTAATGGTGCTGAATGTCCAGGCCTGAAACCAGATTTCTGTGATGTTAAAATGTTGTTGAAAGTTAAGAAGTTGCAGAGTTGTTGTTTTAGAAGAGATTCTGATCGTTTCTGCAAGACGATTATTTTGGTTTTGTTTAGTTTACTGCCAGAGCGCAGGGCCCAGGGCTGACAGTCCTGCTCTAGCAGGTCCAGGTTCTGCTGTAGCCCTTGTTCTGTTCTCTCTCTCTCTCTCTCTCTCTCTCTCATACACACACACACACGCGCGCGCACACACAGACACACACACACACACACACACACATAAATACTAATACTATAGCTTGTCTGTATCTCCCTCACAGCTCTCTTCTGTTTCTTTAGTTTCAGAAAGTTTCCCCGTTATTCCTGTGGTCATCTCTCTCCTCCTCATCATCATCATCATCCTCATCATTGCAGGATTACTGTACTACATGAAACACCACAGAAGTAAGTATATTTTAAATGGCAGATAAGTTATATTAATAAATGTACTCATGCGCAGATCCAGCACAGAACTCATTCCTGTTTAATGACGAATAACATTTCAACTATTACTGCACAGTGGTGAAATGGGTGGCCCTGCTGCCTTACAGCACGGGTTTGAATCCAGCCTGGGGCCTTTCTGTGTGGAGTTTGCATGTTCTACCTGTGTTTGCACGAGTCTCCTCCCACAGTCTAAAGACATGTATGTCAGGCTAACTGGAGACTCTAAACTGTCCTTTGGTATGAATTAATTCTCTGTAGACATGAGATTGCTGAAACATTGCTGTTGTTGTTGTGAAACAATAAGTAATTGATAATTGCAACCACTGGCAACTGCAGCGACTATGTTTGGTATTAACTCCCACTACTATTACTACAAACCCCAGTTCCAATGAAGTTGGGACATTGTGTAAAACGTGAAAGAGAATACAATGATTTGCAAATCCTTTTCGACCTATTATGTTTAATGTTCAAACTCATAAACTTTGTTTTTTTTGGAAATATTCACTCATTTTGAATTTGATGCCTTCAACATGTTCCAAGAAAGCTGGGACAGGGGCAACAAAAGCCTGGGAAAGTCGGGAAATGCTCAAAAATGCCTGGAACATTCCGCAGGTGGCGAATTGAAAACAGCTGAGTGTCATGATTCGGTACAAAAGGAACATCCCCGAAAGGCTTGGTTTTTCATAAGCAAGGATGGGACGAGGTTCACCACTTTGTGAACAACTGCGTGAGCAAATAGTCTAACTGTTTATGAACAATGTTTCTCATCGTGTAATTGCGATGAATTTAGGGATTTCATCATCTACAGTCTATGATATCATGAAAAGATTCAGAGAATCTGGAGAAATCTCCACACATAAGCGCAAGGCCGAAAACCAACATTGAATGCCGGTGACCATCGGTCCCTCAGGCGGCACTGCATTAAAAACCAACATCATTCTGTAAAGGATATTACCATGTGGGCTCAGGAACACTTCAGAAAACCACTGTCAGTTAACACAGTATGTCAGTACATCTACAAGTGCAAGTTAAAACTTTACGATGCAAAGTGTCTGTGATGATGTGGGGATGTGTTAGTGCCCGTGGCATGGGTAACCTGCACATTTGTGAAGGCACCATTAAAGGGGCAATGTGTAATATTTACCTTTTTTTTATTTGCCAAAATTTAAGTCTGCATTCACATATGTGACATCATTGGTGTATTACGACCTCCGCTAATAATCTGATATATTCTCGTCAACGGAGAATTTTACACTTGTTTCTACATTGGACGGGTAAGCTGGTAGGGGGGCGCCATGACAGTCAGCCATCTTGAAACTGTACAGCACCAAACGCTGAATAAATCTGCGTTTGCCCTGCCAGCCAGTGCAGAGTGATTGAGACACCGGAGGAAATCAGGAAGAGAGGCTATCGCGGCGACTTTGAAAATCAGTACTACTGCAGCATAATGCAGGACCACACATATGCAGCATCAGCACAGGAGACGGAATCCTCATCCGCAAAAAAAGCGAAAAAGAGAACTGAAAAGGCAGCGTGACCGGCGGGCTCAAAAAAACAAGGCTGGACATCGGGCTGCCTTCCCCAGGTGGAAGGTGCTAATGAAGGAGAAAGATTTTCTAAGGGAAGTTGCCAGCTTTCTCCTCGACAAGTAAGTCAACTATACCGCCAAAATTAGCCTAAACGCAACTTTTCATTCAGTTTTGTTACACAGTGTTGCTTGTTACCATAAGCAGCAATAATAGTAGATCTTGCTAAAATACTGCATCCTCATTGTTACAGGTGGAACTGTATGTTTACGTGGTTTCAGTAGCTTTAATAATCGCGGTAAACGCCGGCTTTCGAAGCCTGCCCACCGGCTTCTAGTGGCGGTGAAGCTGGTGGGTAGACTTTATAAGCTGACATTTACAGTGACTAAAAGCTGGCGTTTATCACGACTAAAGCTACTGAAACCACATTAACATACAGGCTCATAACTACGAAAGGTGCTCATCTCCTATACAGGAATGAAACGGCTAAACAGTTCCTAAAACGTGCTTAATTTTGTCATATAGGACTAATGAATAAGCTGCGCTTATGGTCATGTTTTAATAATGGGAAGGTGCCACCACCTGTTTTCAGTGCATCAATTTTCCAGGCTCGATCGGCAGACTTAGTTTTATTTTTTCATTCCCCGCCAGAGTTCTTTGTACTCTTTGACGTTTCTTCTTGTGTGGTCCGGAAAGAATGCTGTCATTGCACTTTATGACGTTGGCAGTGGCGCAAATCAAAGGGGGAATTGGGTGGGGGGGGGTGGGGGGGGCGCTTTGCTAGTTAGTTAGCTAATTCTCAATCTTTTTCCTTTCCTTGACACGTTTTGCAATTATCATAATTGGTAACTGAAGACACTGTTTCTCTCCATATGCGATCTAACAGCGATGAAATCATGGGATAATTTCAGTATACAGTGGCGCAGCCAGAACTGAGAATTGGTTTGCACAAAACATCCGTTTTAAACAACTCCGTAACATTTGCACACTTGCAATAAGAAATGCTTAATCTGATCACTTCCTCACTCAAACTACCAAAAATCTCAATAACGCTTCTAAATTCTGGAAGACCATTAATTGTTTGAGCGATAATAATATGGTTGCTGAGTTGCCTCCGAGTATTGTTAAGGACTCAAAGCAAATTACTGATAAGACTGAAATGCTCAAATGTTTTAATGAACATTTCATATCCTCAGGTGATTTGTTCAACCTTCAGAATCCCACATTTGAAAGAGTTGCTTTTACTGAGTTTTTATTCAGAAACCTTCAGTTTTACTTCTTTTACTGTCTCTGAGGTGCACAAAGCCCTCAGACTTTTAGATATTTCTAAATCATTGGTCCTGATGAATTCGACCCCTTTTTATACACTTAGCAGCAGATTTTATAGCACCTCCTTTAACTTATATTTTTAATTTGTCTATTTTACGTAATGAGATCCCAGGTATGGAAGTCAGCATTTCTTCTTCCTCTGCTAAAAGAAGGTGACCCCGCTGTCTTCAATAACTATCGTCCTTTCTCTAAACTGTCAGTTCTGGCCAAGGTTCTTGAGCAGCTCATTAGTTGCCAGCTCAAGGAGTTTCTTCATAATAATAATAATATACTCTGTAGCTCGCAATCTGGTTTTAGGAAATCACACAGCACAACCACTGCAGCTTTAAGAGTGATTAATGATTTTATTGAATCCCTTGATAACAAACAACACTGCGCAGCCCTCTTCATTGATCTGTCTAAAGCCTTTGACACAGTGGATCATTTACTCCTAAAGCATAGATTAATTGCTTCTGGTCTCTTCAATCGTGCAGTCAGCTGGTTTGAATACTACCTCACCAATAGAACGCAGTGTGTAAAAGTTAGGGGACAGGTGTTGGACTCACTCATGATTACAGCAGGTGTACCCCAGGGGTCAGTCCTTGGACCTCTGTTGTTTATTTTATATATCAATAATATTGCTCACAACGTCTCCAATGCAAACTTTCACTTTTACGCGGATGATACCATTATTTACACGTCAGCATCTACACCCAGTCTGGCTCTTACACAGCTTCAAACTGTTTTCAATGTGGTCCAATCAAGATTTTTTGAATTAAAACTGGTTTTAAACTCTTCAAAAACAAAGGTCATGTTATTTTCAAAAGCCAGATCAAAGCCTCAGGACCTTCCTGTAATCTTTAACGTGCATGGACATTTGATTGAACAAGTATCTGAGAACAGATATCTTGGGTTTTTAATAGATGACTCACTATCTTTTATCCCCCATGTACAGCAACTTCTAAAGAAACTGAAATTCAAACTGGGTTTTTATTTTAAGATTAAATCCTGTCTTTCTTTTGAGGCCAGAAAGCGACTTGTTGCTGCTACTTTTATGTCTGTGGTGGATTTCAGTGATATTATTTACATGACTGCTTCTTCTCAGCGTTTGAATGCCCTGGATATCATTTATCATGGTGCACTGAGGTTCATTACAGGTCTTAGAGCTCGAACTCATCACTGTCTTTTATAGACTCGAGTAGGTTGGTCTGGTCTTTTTATTCGCAGACTAAAACACTGGTATTGTTTTATTTATCAATGTATTTTAAGTCTGCTTCCTCCATACCTGCTGGTGTATCTCTGTTGGAATAAATCCAGTAATTACAGTCTCCGATCCCAGGATCTGCTGTCGTTGTGCGTCCCAAAAGTTAGAACTGAACTAGGAAAGAAACCTTTTAGGTTTTCTGCTCCCACTGCCTGGAATACTTTACAGAAGGAGACAAAACTAAAGGAACTGGTCTCTTTTAACACATTCAATGTAATTTTACATAAATGGGAAAAGACAAATTCAGGATGTAGATGTTTTTGATTTAGGTTCTGTTTTGAGATATTCTTAAGGAACATCGACATCACACTTTTTGGTGATGTTTTATGTGTATGTTGTTATCTATTGTTTTATGTCTGGTCTTAGTTTGTCCTTTATTGTGTTTTATGGATATTTTCTGGCATAATTTGGATGTATGGATGTAATTTCATTATTCTGAGTAACTTCTGCTACTCATGTTGGCCAGGACACTCTTGGAAAAGAGATTTTTAATCTCAATGAGTCTGTTTTTTCCTGGTTAAATAAAGGTTATGGTGATGATGATGATTTACAGCAGTACGGTAAGGATCGGGGGCAGAACCCCTGTTAATGACGTCACTGTTCAGTACAAGGGTTACAGCCAGAGCTGAGCTGCAAATCGCTGGTCAGTGGCTTCTGGGATGCAGCCAGATATTATGTTGACTTTGCCACCAAAGCACCAGACTGTTCCAGTGGAGGAGGATGTAGTTTGAGGGGAATTCTGTTTCAATCCTGCTGACCTAAGAAGAATTTGGAGCTTTTACCAAACAAACTGGACACGGACAACAGATTTGAAAGGGTTGACAAGAACTCAGCCCCGGACCTGAATCCTGCTGAGGGTTGGGAGCTTATTCTGATTAACTGAACTGATGAACAGGTTTGAGTTGGATTAACATGAACTCGGTCCGCCCTCTGTGTTACAGGACTCTTCATCCCCGGATTTTTACTCCCTGGTCTTTTCGTCACCAAATTTTTCTTCTCCAAAGTTTTTGTCCACGAATTTTTCATCCCCTAATGATAAAGAAATGTCCCACCATTGTTGACAGACAGATGGACAAATGGCCGACAGATAACCATGGTATAAGGCTTGGGGTTATAATGCAGGAAGAGGGTAAAGCATTATTGGGATGAACCATCCAGGGATGTAGAGTCCGAGGACGAAAAGTCACTTAAGTGCTTGTTACATTAAATGAAGACAAGAGAATTTCTACAAATAATACTGACAGGGATTTTAGTATGAATTCAACTTTACAATCCAGTAACTTGCATATTAAGCAAAGGGCTTAAATACCAGCCACTTAGTCATCAGGGAACAACCTCATAACGAGATTCATTAGGGGCAGGGGAGATGCAAAAGATGTAAACCAATCACAAAAGAAAACAGTTAATAGACATGCAAGTTGCTGAGTTGCAAAGGGACACACAAGGGATTCACATGAGAGTTGTGACAGAAACATGATAAATAATGAATAATATCTAATATTTGGTCTTGTAGGAGAGACGAGACTGAAAGAGAAGGACTCTGAAGCTGGAGCAGAGGGTAGGCTGTGTTAGGAGTTTTTACATCTACTGTTACTGTATGTCTTATTTTAGCCTACAACAACTGTAACGTTTATCTGTGTAGACTATAGCTTATATTATATTATATTATATTATATTATATTGTATACTGTATTGCATGACATAATGCATTTGTATTTTGGATATTTATTTTCTAAAATAACAGATTCTGGCATGATGGAGGAAAAAGTAACAATTGTTTTTGTTTTAACAGAAAAACAGCGACTATCACCTGACACAGAAAACTGTATAACATCTTCAGGTGAGGCACCTCATAATTTCTTTTTCAGGAAATTTTCAACTATTTAGGAAATGGGGCTGTACTAATCACCCCTGGATTCTTTGCTAATAAGCTTGATTAGTAGCATAAGGTGTGTAGCTGCTTGCTGGCAACAAAATCACTGGCCCTTTCTGGGTAGGATTGGGGACCCTTGAATTAAACTGTAGTACTGCCTGTGTGTCTGTTCTAGGGTTGGGAATATTTGCACCACAATACAACAGATTATGGATAGGATTTGAAATTGAAAAATAATTTTACTGGCTTCAAATATTTTGAAAAATTACATGAATAACAATTTAATGATCAAAATGGCGGCTCGATAAATTATTTGCCCAACAGTTATGCTGAGGGTAAGGCTTTCATGATGTAATTGCAGTATTCTGAGCATGGACAGTGCAGTCACTGGTTCCTAGACCAGGCCTTGGTGCAAGACCAGTAAAGACAGCAAAATTTCACTGCCTCGAGTCACTCGTTCAGTGGCCCAGGCCAGCCCTCTAGTGGAGCAAGACTGTTACTGCAAGTGGCTCATGCCACAGGACAGTTCAGTACACAGAATGTTACTGCCCCCTCTCCATTAATGGTGAAAGGACCGACAGTCACTGATTTTAAATATCATTGGATCCAAATTTGAACCTTAATCACTTGTTTCCCATAGATATTTACATTACCGCAATTCAGGCCTGCACGGTCTCTTATCAGTTGGCTTATCAAACCTGCGAAAAAAAGTGTATATGCATCTTACTGCCGACCGGCTTGAGTCCTGGAGCCACGTCTTATCACGTTGCTCGCTATGCATCTAAACACGCTGATCTGTGACCATGAATGCTCTTTGCTTTGCGTCTAAACACAGACAATGGTTTGAGTTCATCTGACATTATGATTGGTGTTGGGTGATATAAGAAGTAATGCGCGTACATTCCATTACTTTCAGTTTGTAAATTTAGTTTTGTTCATTTTCACCGTGATCACATGGTGACGGCCAAACAAACTGATGCTGGTCCTGCTGTGGTAGGAGAAAAAGCCTGTGCAGATGCTGTCAGCCCGTGGGCCACATGTGCGATACAGTGAAGGGGAATCAGGGTGAGCGAATGGTGAAACCGCTCTGTGTTGTTGTTAACAGCCACGGTATGAGTGGTGTTCATCGCAGTGATCAACTGGCTAGTTCACATCCGCCGACTGCAAGGAAGTTGAGACTGTGCGAATCTTGTGTAGTTTGAGCCAAGAACAAGGAAAGAGTCATGCTATATATGTGTGAGTTATGAGATTCCATCACGCGTTGAACCATGCTTCCAAACTTACCGTACTGTCAAGAATTTTTAATGTAAGTTTTTTTACTGTCGCCGTGATTCTGTCACCTCGCTACCTGTTTCTTTGTAAGTAAAACATGTATCTTGTATAATTGATTGGATCCTTATTGTATATCGCATGAACTCAAGTCATTGTTTGGATGGTTTAGATGCTGAACAGCACAGTTCTCATCACCCATAACGCCAACGCCCATCAGTGAAAATAATCTGGGCCAGTGCACACGGCAGCACTCACTGCTGCCCTGTTAAACACGACTCACATGAGCCATCGTTCAGAGACGGATCAGGGACTCAAGCCCGGCGATTGTTCATGAGTAAACATGGCTCCGAGCGCTCAGTGGTTAAGACACATGTCTAAAAAAAATTTAAATCCACAAAGTACAATTTAGCAAATTTTAGACGTATCAGAGACTGTCTCTCATTGGATGCAACAGAGATATTTATGCATGTAATGATCCTTTCCCATGCTGTACTGCATTGCATGTTGGGGGCAGGTTGTTGATGATGATGAAAGGGGCAGTGCAGTACACAGTGTTAAGGACAAAGGGTGTGCACACTTTTGAAAATGATTTTTTTTTCCTTATTGTCATTTTTTATGTGATAATTGTCCCATTCTGCATGACCTACAGTTGGATATGAATCCAATAAAGAATAACAGAAATGTGTTTTGCCGGGCCATTCATGTTTTCTTAAAAAATGTTACCTATTTTACAAATTAACATAACATAACATGAACAAGAATGGCGAGAACAGGCCGTTCAGCCCAACTACACTCGCCAGTTTTTTTATACTATAGTGAATATATCCCTTCAGATACTCAATGACTCAATGGTATCCAGCTTTAAGTCAAGCCTGCTCTTGAAAACCCCCAAGGTCTCGGCCTCAACAATATTGTCAGGCAAGCTATTCCACATCGAAATTATTCTTTGGGTGAAGAAATATTTCCGAATATCAGTGCTAAATTTACCTTTGGTCAACTTCCATTTGTGACCCCAAGTTCTACTCACAACACTTGGTCGAAGGAATCCTACATAATTCACTTTGTTAATCCCTTTAACATATTTAAAGACGTCAATCAAATCACCCCTTAGTCTCCTTTTCCTAAGACTAAAGAGATTAAGGATCTTCAGCCTCTTCTCATAGCTTTCATCTTTTATACCTGGAATAAGCTTGGTGGCTCTTCTCTGAACTTTCTCTAGAGCCTCTATATCTCTCTTAAAGTATGGTCCCCAGAACTGTACACAATACTCCAGATGTGGTCTGATGAATGTGTTGTACTAAAGTAGCATCACCTCCTTGGATTTGTACTATAGATAGATAAATAGATCTAACAGCCAGCTCAGCATATTCGCTTCCGATAACCAAAACAAATTTGGGTTTCTGGCTTTTGCACTTTTTCAAATAAAACATTTCTAATGCTGTCGTAAGATGGACAGTGAAAAACAAAATGAAACTCATCCTCCACAACTCCTAAATTACACAATGTGCACCGACGCAGGTCTTCAGGAATGGCTTTATACCCAACAACCTCAACTGCCAGAGGCAAGACACCTGCTCTCAGCAGGGCGCAGAAAGACCTTTGACCTTTTTCTAGGTTGGATGCAACAAATGGTTCAGTGGATTACTCTTCCTTTATCTGAACATAAATTCTTAATTTGGTGTACTCAATACTTTTGGCAATGTATCCCAGCATCCGATTGGCCTTTTTAACTGTTACGGCACAATGGCTAGAGCCTGTGAGGGTTTGGTTAACAATCACTCCCAGATCTTTCTCTTGTGCAGCACATTCCAGTTTTAAACCTCCCATGAAGTAATCCCGTCTAATGTTTTTATTACCTACATGTACAACTTTACATTTTGCTACATTAAATT
Source organism: Gymnothorax reevesii (assembly GCA_029721435.1). NCBI lineage: Eukaryota > Metazoa > Chordata > Actinopteri > Anguilliformes > Muraenidae > Gymnothorax > Gymnothorax reevesii. Next base: position 57,021,808 of record CM056590.1, read on the forward strand.
TCATTTGCCACATTGGATTCTATCCAAATCATCCTGAATCACTTTAGTGGACTCTAAACTATTTGATAAACCTGCCAATTTAGTATCATCTGCAAATTTAACTAAATTGCTCTATATATTCCTATCAAGGTCATTAATGTAGATCCCTGGGGGACGCCACTCCCCACCATACCCAGCTCAGATGAGATACCACTGACCACCACTCTTTGTGTTCTGTCCTGTAACCAGTTTTGAATCCACTCCAGAATACCTCCTGTAACTCCAATGGAGCTCATTTTAAAAATTAGTCTCTTATGCAGTACTGTATCAAATGCTTTCTGAAAATCCAAGTATATGATGTCATAAGCCCTGCTCTGGTCAAAAGTCCTGGTGGCCTCTTCAAAAAATTCCAGAAGGTTTGTCAGGCATGACCTTCGCTTATGGAAACCATGTTGGCTATCCCTCAAGATACTGTTACGTTCAAGAAATAAGTCCAGCTCATCTTTTATGATAGATTCCAATATTTTGCACGTAATGCAAGTTAAACTGACTGGCCTGTAAATTCCTGGCTCAGTACGGTCCCCTTTCTTATATATTGGTATTATGTAGCGGCTTAAAGATGATCTCACTAATTTCCCTGAGCACTTTAGGATATAAGCCATCAGGACCCAAATTCAGCCAGGGTATGCAAACTTTTGAGCACAACTGTATTTCTGAAGTTTGTTTATGCTGTACAATATTTGCTGACAAATGTTTTAAAATCTAATTTTGTATACACATCAAAAATATGCATAATCCAGGTGATAGGTAATGACTGTAACTCTATTGACAAAATACACACGCATACACTTTTACACAAATTTGCATGCTGCTCACCGGTACTCCGGCACAGCGGGCGTTTGTGTCCGGGTGTAAACTGGGTGTGTGACGAGACGGATTAACAGACAGATAAGACAGCACTTTACTGCCACTTCCAGAGGTGTAAAATCCAGGGGTCAGAAAGTAAAAGTCCTGCCAGGTTTTTCTCCCTCCCACAGAATGAGCTGATCACTCATATTGGCTCCATGTCCTGTCCGAAGTAAATCCAGGCGGTTGGAATAAAGCTCTGGGGAGGATTTTTACTTTCTGAACCTGAACTTTCCACCTCTGGCCACTTCCTACTCTCAGCCTTTGTCGTCTCCTCTCTCCAAGAAGCCTTCACCTCCTCCGATCACCTGCTGAATGTACCTCCATGCTGGAGTATTCGTGTTGCGGCACATCTCAATAACATACATGAGGGGGTCGTCAGTCATACCAGACACAGTTCATTTGGGGTCGTGATACTCACGCTAAGTATTGCTTTAACAGCTGCCATATATATTGTGTTCAATTGACCATACCCCACTCTAAACCAGCTTTCACATCCATACAACATCGATGCAGTACACATGCGTCAAATATTCGCTGTTTCATCTAACTACTGTTTTTTAACGACAGCAAACAGTCTTAACAAGTTTTTTGAGATGCATGACAAGACAACATGGAACTAAATCTACCATCTGCAGTGAACACCAGCCTTATGTAGGAATAATAGTCACACAGTCCAATAGTCACTCCATTCACTGAGATCAGCTATTTGTTGCCATCTCCGTTAACGACCCTGAACTTTGATTTATCTGGATTTATTACCATTCCATACTGTAAAAAATATTCTACCATTAACCTCATCGTATATTTACACTGCTCCCTTGTTGTAGATAAAAGTAATGTGTCGTCCCTGAGAGGTAAACAGTGACATCACCGTAAGAGCCTGTCATCTGGACGTTTCATCAGTTTGACAAATTCATTCAAATAAAGCAAGAACAGCATTCAAAGCACGATTCAAATAAAGCAAAAAACAAAGATGTCGGAAATCCCTGTTTTACCCCAATTGTTGTAAACAGGGCAATGCCTGAGGTACTTTTTGTCGTCCAATACATTGAAGCTATTGCAGCAAGCATATCCATCCCGAAACTGATTTTCTTCAAGAAGCGTTCAAGTTCATCCCTGGGTACTTTATCGTACGCCTTAGAGAAATCAACAAACATTATGAATAATTTTGTGCGTCTGTCGCCTGTCTCTGGTCTTTAACAGCATAGACAGCTTTGAGATCATCCAGTGTATAGAATACTGACCACAGCCAAACACAACACTAAACAACACTGTTATTGACAAAATCCAATTCACGGGGAGAATAGAGGAAACTTGAAGTGCCAGACCGTCCGGGCCTGCAGACTTTTCAGCTTTCAACTTGGTGATAGCACTCTCCACCTCTCCAGTTGTGATCGGGTCGTCCAGTAGTGGCAGGTACATGTTGGTATGTGGAATTTCCGTCATAGGCTGTGCATCTTCTGGATTGAGGAGTGTTTCAAGGTGTTGTTTAAACTCCTCGTCAGATGGTGTGTCTGTGGGTTTATCAGTCAGTAAATCCCCTTTCCAGTCGATGGCATTTCCATACAGCTATCTTGTCCCCAGAATTGAGCAAGCGTGCCCACCTTGTAACACTGTCTCCGCTGCATGAAGGATCTTGCACTGATCGCACAGAGTGGTCGACGGCAGATTATACCAAGTTTCAATATCCCCAGGGTCATAAGGGGGTGGGATGTGGCCCAGCTGATCTCTCAGCGTAGATGACTGCTCCTGTGTCAGGTGAAGGTTCTCTTACAGAGGGGTTGTTTGTCAGACGCAGGTATCATATGATACAGGATTGCACAGTGTTACAGAACATGTAACCATAACATGATTTGATGGGAGGCTGAGGTTCTGGTCAACGGACAAACCATCGATATGAGCAAAGCAGTCGATGGATGATATGACCCAGTCTAATTCGGAAATCTGTGTGTTTCTTTGTTGAAATGTCAGTCCCCTGCGCAGTTTATCCCCATTGACTGTGCAGTTATTCATCATAATCAAGGAACATGTTCCACAAAGGTCCTTAACATCCCTGCCATTAGCGTTGGGAGTCTGCCTAACGTCATGTGACTTGAGTCTGGCAAACACCACGTCTTCTGGTAAAGTATGATCCAATGAACCGAGAAGACTACCAAAGTGAGAATTGAAATCCCCAAGAATAATGTAATGATATGGTGACGACAATATTCTGATTTGAATTCCAGCCAAGGTGTCCACGGTAAAACACAGAGAATCTCTGGGAAGGATATAACAGTTAGCTAAAGCAGTCTCTGGTGCATAAGTCAGGCGCAGCCATACCTGATCAACTGAGGCTGTATCTACCAAAATCATAGAGTTTACATGACAGTTTTTGACAAGGACACACACACATCTCCCCTGTTCTTTGAACTAGCCTCTGTGGTAGCTCTGTAGCATATAAACCCTGGAGCCACAATTGCACGACAGGCTATGGTTTCATTCAAGAAAACAATATCAAACGCGTGTAGCTTTTTCACTACATTGTCAGCCAGCAGCTTGTCTGACCACTTCAGGGTTAAACAGAGATAATGTCATCTTCACTTCAGGGTTGGAATTACATTACAATTAGGTAAGTATAGGAACGGAATGAAAATAGCATAGTACTCGTCATTGAATTTCAAATTTGAATTTTTATGGATTTTTCATATAAGAGCTGAATGATAGTGTTGGATTGGACCCTGAGCCTCCTGCATCTGTGCTGCAGTGGTCATTTTCCCTCTGTTTCCTCAGGAAGCGTCAGGGAAACGGTGCTGAAGTATGAAGCCCTGAGCCCAGATAAGAGCCAAGATCCGCATCAGTTTGCAGGACAGAATCAGTACCTCAGACGGACTGAGAGAGATGAGAGTGTTGGACTTTCACAGGAGGAGAGTCATGCAGGTGAGTGTAGAAAAACCGTGTGTAACTCTCTCCCCTCGAAAAGTGCCCAATATCTAATATTTTAACGTATAATATCACCTTTTCCACGTAATATTTTATATTGTTCTTCATTTCACCCATTTCACTTTTTTTTCATTTTCCCCCTGCGTTACACCATGGGCCTGATTTTTCCCATGATGTGCGATAAATGCAATATTATCAGAACTGCTTTAACAGTCTGTCAATGTGAGTGGTTCTTATTTGTAAATTTGACTTGAAGTTGACTCTTTAGATGGATTTCAAGCCCACGTCCAGTTGTGTGCATGTGCTTAAATTTACATCGGAGAACTACTCCAATTTACCTGTAACTTACAAGTCTCACCCATCCCACATCTACAGCTCCACCAGAAACAGGAAGTGAAGAGGATAAGACCTACCCCTCATCTACTGCTCCACCCAAAACAGGAAGTGAAAAGGATGATACCCACCCCTCATCTACTGCTCCACCCAAAACAGGAAGTGAAGAGGATGATACCCACCCCTCATCTACTGCTCCACCCAAAACAGGAAGTGAAGAGGATGATACCCACCCCTCATCTACTGCTCCACCCAAAACAGGAAGTGAAGAGGATGATACCCACCCCTCATCTACTGCTCCACCCAAAACAGGAAGTGAAGAGGATAATACCCACCCCTCATCTACTGCTCCACCCAAAACTGGAAGTGAAGAGGATAAGACCCACCCCTCATCTACTGCTCCACCCGAAACAGGAAGTGAAGAGGATGATACCTACCCCTCATCTACTGCTCAACTCAAAACAGGAAGTGAAGAGGATAAGACCCACCCCTCATCTACTGCTCCACCCGAAACAGGAAGTGAAGAGGATGATACCTACCCCTCATCTACTGCTCAACCCGAAACAGGAAGTGAAGAGGATAAGACCCACCCCTCAACTACTGCTCCACCCGAAACAGGAAGTGAAGAGGATGATACCCACCCCTCATCTTCTACTCCACCCGAAACAGGAAATGAAGAGGAAAAGACCCACCCCTCATCTACTACTCCACCCAAATCAGGAAGTGAAGAGGATAATACCCATCCCACATCTACTGCTCCACCCAAAACAGGAAGTGAAGAGGATAAGACCCACCCCTCATCTACTGCTCCACCCGAAACAGGAAGTGAAGAGGATGATACCCATCCCTCATATACTGCTCCACCCGAAACAGGAAGTGAAGAGGATAATACCCATCCCTCATCTACTGCTCCACACGAAACAGGAAGTGAAGAGGATAAGACCCACCCCTCATCTACTGCTCCACCCGAAACGGGAAGTGAAGAGGATAAGACCCACCCCTCATCTACTGCTCCACCCGAAACAGGAAGTGAAGAGGATAATACCCACCCCTCATCTACTGCTCCACCCGAAACAGGAAGTGAAGAGGATCACATACACCCCTCATCTACTGCTCCACCCGAAACAGGAAGTGAAGAGGATAATACCCATCCCTCATCTACTGCTCCACCCGAAACAGGAAGTGAAGAGGATAATACCCACCCCTCATCTACTGCTCCACCCGAAACAGGAAGTGAAGAGGATCACATACACCCCTCATCTACTGCTCCACCCGAAACAGGAACTGAAGAGGATCACATACACCCCTCATCTGATGCTTTATCCACCGCAGGAAGTGTAAAGGATACCAGCGATTTCTTCAAGTGGTTAAATGCTTTCTCGTTGGGGGGGGCTGATTAGGTGGTTGCGCTTTTGCACATAAGCAAACCTGAAGTTCATCCAGCATATGAAGCTGTGGCCCTGCAAATATTTCAGTTGCCACAGCATTTGACATATAATTGAGAATTATGTTGCAGTTTTGTCAAAGAATTAAATTTGACTTGATTTCTTTAGAATACGGTTATTTGTGGTCTAGGAGAACATATGTCCTCACCTGCTGACTGCACATATGGAGGCTGCCAGCGGGTATCAATGGTAACCATTGAAATGAAATGAATAACCACTACAGCATGTAAAACTGTGAACTGAATATCCGTGGACAAAAGAAGCTTATAAAGGCCAGCACTCCCTAAATTTAATGCTGATGCCTCTAGACAGGGTCCCCACTCTTTTAGACCCAAAGAAACACCAAAACTTACCCCCATAACTTTTTGCCAAATTTCCATGACTTTCTATGCATTTTTGAGTCATAGCTGTTCTAACACTGGAAACATTTGGGCTACAATTTGAAGAATAACCAGCTAATTAACTAGCAGTACTTGATTAGTTAAAGTCTTGTGCGAGAATAATGGCTATTTTTGGCCAAACAGTGGGACGAGGTTATGAAATCACATGACAAATCAGCACTATCCATGCGGCCCCTGACTGGCTGTTTCAGCGAAGTAGATTTCAAAATAAATAACGGCTAAAGGCTACATATTATTGAGCTGCTAATTATGTCAACACAGACAGTAGCTGACAGACTCAGAAAGCTGTCCAGAGTTTGACTTGTTCACCCACTTTTTTTATAACTCTAGTCCCAAATTAACTTGCGCTATCCTCTCCAAGAGCAGAGAGGTGTCCATGATACGGACCTTTGTCTCCAGATTAATAAGCCAGCTCACTGTATCGAGTGCACATGTCAAGAGAGTTCCATGTCAGAGATCAAGGCACATAAACAAGCACGCGTGCAGATGTTTAAACCATGGCAGCAAACCAGTATTAGAATGATATGTCTCTGGAAAAGAGATAAACTGCAGTAATACTTGTGTGAAACAGTCTTCTAAATATGGATGATGCCCCATGTTGAAGAAACAGGGAGTCCGAAAGGCGCAGATAACAACACAACTCCCTCTGGTATCAGTCAACAACTGCGTAACTAATGCTCAGGTACTGTATGGGGCCATTTATCGTTAAATTGAAGAATTGTTTTGATCAGTGTAAAGACATAGAGGATGTTACACGAGAGCGTGTGTAATACGAAAGTTATGAAACAAGTTGAGTACATTTTTTGTGAGCTGCAGCTTAAGCGAGCATAACTGAATAGTGTCATTTAAACAAACAAAATGCCTCTGAGCGCATTAATGCTAATTCTTATCATGTTAGCACTGAGTTAATTCCACTGCTGCGATACTCCGTCAGTCCCTGAGTCATGGACAATCGTGTTTGAACAAACCGTGGTTTTAAAATTCACAGTCTGCTGAGTCGCTAGCCTTCGCTGTCATGCTAGCTAACAAACTAATGTTGCAAATTATGATCAAAGATATTGGAGCCCTACAGACGCACTGATTTGTTTATGTGCCTGAACCTTTGATCATTTGCACATGGCTCGCAAGGCCACAGAGCCATGAGCTCACTTACTCAACCAGCCGTCTCCTAAACACGCGAGTGAGAACTGGTGAAGTGGAAGATCCAACTACCGATAGGCATCGCTACTCCTCTTATTTTGTGGTTTTACTAGCAGAGTGACTGTCCATGCTGCCACCCACGGCACCGGAAGGTGTAACATGCTGTTTTCACAAACCGTCCATTGTCATGTGCTTGAGTGCAGGAGCGAATTGGCAGCTCCAAAAATAGGAGAAATCAATTTGTGGCAGGCAATTTTTTTTTCATGACGAGCCAAATAAATGAGTGTCTGGGAAACCCTGGATACCCAACGCTTACCTCCTGATCAGCCCAAAACAGGAGGTGAAGAACAAATACCCACCCCTCGTCTGTTATTTCACCCAAAATAGGAAGTAAAGAGGATGATATTCACCTCTCACCTGCTGCTTCCTCCAAAACAGGAAGTGAAGAGGATAGTATCCTGCCCTCACCAGCAGCACTGCCAAAAACAGGAAGTAAATATGAAAAATGCAACAACCCTAAATCCACTCCATCTCTGCCCAGCCCCTCTAAAGCTTTCAGCCAATCAACACAAGCTGCGCCACAGCATACAGAGCAGCAAGAGGAAGAGGGAAGTGGACCAGGAGCCTCTGAGGGGGAAGCTCAGCTCACACCCAAAGCTCCAAACCTTCAGAGCGAAAATCCTCCCGACACCTCCCAGTGTCCCCATCATCCGTCTGCAGGAGCAGAGAGCTGATCCGGCCCAAGATTCACACACCACAGAGCAAGAGGAGGAATAGAAGGAGGGGCACCTTGGGCTGCCCTGACTCACAGTCAGTATGTTTACACGCGCAGTAAAATGGAGCTACGGTAATGGCTCGATTGGGCCATTTAATTGGACTACTGTCTTTGTCCCAGTACACTTCCACAGGACGAAATTTGATTTATTGACTGAAGCATGTCCGTCTCCACTACGATAGGTGGCGATATGCCCCCTTTCAGCTTGTTTGTCTTGGACAAGCCAGTTGCCTGTCGAGTGCATTGACTGTATAAGGTCGAGTGGCGAGAACTTGGGCAACTTTACCGCTCTGTATGTTTAATATGGGCTGTACGCTATGCTTTTCGTACAACTGAGATACACGCTATCCACGGTGATGATGGCATTAGCTGAAGCTTGGCGGCAACGCCACTATGCTTTAATTTATGCCCTTTCTTTTACGCCGGAGTTTGTTTCCCAGAAGCGTAGTTGCTGGAAACTAACATAGTTCGTCCACTGACAGTCTGTGGTTCCAACTATGTTAGCATCTGTGCTTTTGGGGAACGCTTCCTGAGCATGTTGGATGCGGGTCAGGAGTAAACACTAGTGGGAGAGAGTCACTTTTCTGATGGCGAGAAGAAGGTAAATTTTCGAATGCCGCACAGGTAGGTTGATAAATTATGCGGATTAATGGAAGAAGTAACGAGACCCCAAGTTGTGACTGTCCAAGCACCAGTACCCTTGCAGATGAGGATTGTTACTGTTCAGTACAAACTTGCTGGTTGGGCAGAGCTCAGAGTTGTCGCTAAACAGTTCAGTGTTTACATGTCCACAAGACTTCCGGGTCAAAGTCCTGCATAAAGAATGTGGAGCAGCTCAAAGCGCGTAGTTCGGTTCGGTTCGATTCGATTCAAGTGTATACATGCAGGAGTAATGCGACTATTAACCGCATTATCTGGCTGTGTTAGTCAGGCTGTGAGAAATTCGATTTGGCATAATTCCAGTCAGACAAACATGTTTACATACATTTTAAAAGTGGGGTTATAGCTGGTTTTTTCAAACGTCATGTGTAATGGCCTTCTACTGATTCAAAAGTAAGCCACTGAAGCGGGGTTGAAGACACATACACATACATAACGTAAACAACAACAACAACAAAAAACTTGCATTTATTTGCTGTACACAATTAACTCAAAACATTCCCCATCGTCCTCCAATTCAATATCAAGAAATGAGGTTGTCAGTTTCAAATCTGTCGCGATGGTTTACAATAGTTTGTCGAGCTGTGATATGGTCATACACTTTACCGCTGCACTTCCCCATCTCACACTTCCAACTCTGGTGCAATAATTACCTCATTTAAAGCCCCACAGGCCGAGCTACCATTTCTGGTGGTCTGGTGTGGTCAGATGAAGCTCAGACGATGGCTCACGTGCTTGGCCCTGAGGAGGAGCCAGAGTCCCAAAAATAATGATTCCCAGTTCGATCATATGCACTAATAAGAGGACGCATCGAAATCATCAGCAGAAATAACATTTAATCAGATCTGCAGGAAAGTGCTGGATAAAGTAGGAGTAAAGACTCAGGAAAACCAGCTCCAGAAACAGAAAGCAATAGATGGTGGACAAATGATGACCTGAATCTCAGCTGAGTGATTCCTGATGATTTAACCTAATCTCTCCCTCCATTTGCTTTCTACGTCTTCACCTGCTATTTGTTTTGAGCTCTGTGAATGCATGTGTGTGTGTGTGTGTGTGTGTAACATCATGAGAGGTTGGTTTTTGGGCTGTCAGGGCAGGGTGGACTGCGAACCACAGATAAATGCAAACCAAGGATTTTCAGAGGAAAATGGGTTTTAATTTCTTTGGCAGTTTTAACAAGAAGTTAATTAACAAAAATTGTCCTTGTCCGAAAATAGTGACAAACACCTCTTCACTAAAAAGTCAACAGAAAGTAGGCAGGGGAACTTCAAACCGGTGGCATTTACTCATGTGTTGTAGGCCATCCCCAAATAAATCCTTCCCCAGGCACACCCCCTCTCTTTGTCTGTTGTCTGTCAGGTTTCAATGGACTCAATCACCCCCAATTCCCCTCAGGCGTGCTGCCTTGTGCACCATCTGGGGAAATGTAGTCTTTTCCGGTGGCCACCATGTTGTTTTGTAGTCATAACTGCAACCACTGGAGGGGGACATATTTCCTGTCCAGGACGCAACTTCTCATGGTGTCACAGCGTGTGTGTGTGTGTGTGTGTGTTTGTGTGTGTGTGTGTGTGTGTGTGTGCTGTGCATGTGTCTTAATACCCTGTGTAATATTGATATATGATTTCAATTAACGTGCTGAGATAAAATACTGGTTGAAGTTATTTAGCTCATTATAACTGGCTAGCTGATGCTACCCTTTTCTAGCAATAGACTGCTATGTTTCTATTATTTTTTTTTACCTCTTTGCCTTTTTTGCCGTTTGTTCAGTCACCATGGAAGTTTTTTGGTGCTAATCCCTCTAATAAATACTTTTCCTTCATTATTTTGTCTTTATTTTGCTCTCCTTCATTATTGGCTTTGTTGTGTTGAGTGCACTTGTGCCGTCACTGTTAAACTCACACAAACATTCGCTTTGTGAACGAGCCTCTGATAGGCTCTGCTTCGCTGCTAACAATAATAAATAGATATGAGTAGATGCTTTATTGCAACCAAATGATTGAAACATTGGATCTCCTGCAAGAAGCAATATAAGAACACAGATTCTCTTCATTTTGTTCGTATCCCCGATTTTTTCTTATTTTGTTCTCACCCATTGACTTCTGAGATGCATCAATGTTTTTCATTTTTGCTCTTCTCTAAGGTAAGAGAGAGTTTTGCGAGTGGTCGAGAGCTCTGTTACCAAGGGAACAGAAAACTGTCATGGTGCTGCCTGCAGGCCCTTCCCCTGCTGCATTCTTCGCCTCCACCTTAAAGAGCCACACCTATTGCTCGTGAAGGTGGAGGTGAGGTGTTAGTATTTAAGGGTTGGTCGGTGCAGCAGTATTCTGATTGTGTTCCTGATCCCTGCTTTGTGTCGTCACGCTGCTGCTCCCCTCCGGTTTGTTTATGTTCTTTTCCTTAAATTAAGGAATTTTATACTTTTACTCAGCCTGTGCTTTTGGGTCCCTAAACCTGCTTTTGGGTTCATGGTCCCTGTGCCCGCCGGCTTCATGCCCTCTGCCGGCGAGGGCTAAACCATGACAGAGAACAGAAAACTGTTCTCTGTCCACAAACTGCTTGTCCAATGCACGGAAACACACGTTTTAAAACCTAAACATTAAAAATGCATCAGATAATCACATTGTTATAGTTTTAATGATTTTATTATTTAATTCTTGGGCTCAAGAGTTTGGCCGGTCGATCCTAATTAGGACTAAGCTATAAAAACACTTCGATACTTGTGTACGTTCTGCTTCTGAATGGGTTACCTATTGCTGTCGGACGCTTTGGCCATCCAGGCCCTGCGCAGAGAGCGCATTTATAGAGATTGCGCAGATCTGTTTGCTGAAACAGATGAATGGTAACTCATACCAAAGGTGAAAGCAACCGTACTTAAGCATGGAAGATCACTGTTATGTGTTGCAGTTCTCTTGTTCTAACGAATGCAGCGGCGAAAAGATGTCGTTTCTTAAGAAGAAATTCGACGCTTGCTGGAAATGTAGGCGGACAAAAACATACAATCATAACTGCATACTACACGCTAAAATTCAGAGGTTTATGGAATAATTTGTCAGTAGTCACATATACTACACGCTAAAGCTCAGAGGTTTATGGAATAATTTGTCAGTAGTTACATTCGCGTGGTTACCACAGAACAAGAGGTCAGTGCCGTGACAAACTGAAGCAAATGCAGCTGCGATGTTTCAAAGTTCGGGATACGGTGCGAAAGTCTGGCAGCTCAAGTTATACATTTTCACTGTATGAGACAGTGGGCAGCATAATTGGCCAAAACCTAAAGGACAAAAGAATTCCGTTTGCAACATCTACCTGTATCGAATGTAATCAGTACATTTTCGGCTGACCTTGATGTTTGGGGACCCAGAGAAAGACTTGGATGTGTAAAAATAAAAAGCATTCAGTCAAGAAAATTTTGAGTTTAATTTCTCCTGCTGCTATACGTGGTAATCCATGTTACAGATGACACACCGGGTGGCTAATAATAATTTTGCTAATTACCAAAATGAACAAGTAACAAAAATCTGAATCTTTTTGTGATTTCAAGACCCTGTCCTTACACTGCACACATAAACCATATTCTACTTCTAAAATGTTCTGATTTCCAATGCAAAATTATGGCTAGATGTGTCAAGATGGATCTCTAATAATTTTATGCTCTAATTCAGTTAGCGAATATGCTTTTGGGAAAGGCATCTCTGGATAGCACAGGCAGTGGCGGGTCTAGAACTGGGAACTGGGGGGGCGCAGACACGTCCCTTTTAGTCCTGGCTAGTTCTCAATCATTTTCCTTTATTGACGCGTTTTCCAATTATCAAAATTAGCAACTGAAGACACGGTTTCTCTTCATATGCGATCTAACAAGCAGCACCTGTTAAGTGTGGAGTGCTCTCAGAGTAAACCTTTTGTCAATTATGAAAATGACTGAGAACAGGTCAGGACTTATAATTGTTTTAAACGGATGTTTAGAGCAACCCAATTCTTAGTTCTGGCTTTGCCACTGTAGCATCCTGAATTTAGCCCATGATTTCATCGCTGTTAGATCATATGGAGAGAAACCGTGTCTTCAGTTGCCAATTACAATAATTGGAACACACGTCAATAAAGGAAAATGATTGAGAACTAGCCAGGACTAAAAGGGACATGTCTGTGCCCCCTCAATTCCCAGTTCTAGACCCGCCACTGAGTACAGGACGCTGCGATGCTGCCAGCATAATATAACCTGCTTGCGAGCTACATAAAAAACTTGCTTCTCAGTGTGATGATTTAAGTGCCTCTGCCGTAGCGCCGCTAACTAGCTGAGGACTGTAGATGTCAAAGAAAGATATGTACAAGTAACGTTATTGCTGAACCAAAAATACAAAACAACATTGCTCTCATAACTATCAGCACAACTGTGACTGAATCGCTAATAATTTTATTAATGCACTAGCTAGCTGGTAAGAAGCCTGGTTAGCTTTTTGCACGTAGCCTAAAGCAGCTATACGTTAACCCTTTTAAAATTTAAATTCTTTTAGTTGGTCGGTTTGAATTGTTGAATATTACAAAACTTCACCATCGACTTGAACTTAAGTTAATCCACTTACTTTGGTTATAAACGCCATTTCAAGCATCGAGAATTCCTCGCAGGCTGGTAGCTACGTGACCGATGCAGTCATTCACATGAAATACAGCATAAGATACAGCTGCGTTTTAGTGAAGGCGGGGCGAGCAGAGACTGATGTTGCGCTCTGATTAGTTGCGCATCTTGACGCTTTTGAGAGAGCAGCTGGCAGGCTGTAATGGAAAAGAGTATGCGAAGATGATCTGTAGTCCGCGGTGCTACTGTTAAGGCGCTTTCACACTGGACGCGAAAATTGTTTTGCATTTAGTGTGAAAGCAGCTTTAGTCAAATAAATATTTAAATCCAAACTAAGGTGGCGGAACGAAGTTCCGAACTGTTCCAGCCCACTTTAACTCCTGCATGCAAGTGTACTCGGGTACGTTGCAATATTACTCGTGTGAAAGCAGACCAGCGGGGGGAGAGGGGAGGTGGGACAATCGTACTGTACCACAGTACTTAACAATCATACCTAGTGTGAAAGCGCCCTAGGTTGCCACGAGAAGTCGGCTCTTTGCACGCGGCACATCACCTGCCTTTATATGGTGTTTAGTGGGTGTCATACAGTACAGCCGCCGTTAAAACCAAAGAGACGGCGTTAGTTCACGCCCAGATATCTCGAACATTTCGCCCTTCTTACCCATTTCTAACCACTATCTAACCAATGAGCCGTATCACAGGACAATTTACCGCCCGGAATAACCACATGTGGCTCCGCGGAACTGAATGTAGTACCGCGTGTAAGTTATAGAATAGAGGGCATTTTGACTGTTAGAATTACGTGTATTTGCCGTTATGTATTTTAACATCTTTTCTCTTGCAGCTTAAGTGCAAGTGAGAGCTAATGCGACCTCTGGAAAGCGCGTGGCTGATCCTCTGTTTGAAAAGCCTAGCATGAACAAGAAAAAAAAATAGCCGATTATGAAAAATTCGACAGCGAAATATAAGAAATTGTGTTCTTGAAGGAAATTTTTTTTGGTATTTTAAATATGTCTTTTTATTGCAGAAACTGTGGTTCTGAGAGTTGGTAGATCTTCAGCAAAGTGTGCCGCAATTGATTTATTGGTTTTGAAAAGCCAGCCGCATTATAAATAAACAAATTGGCAATATACAACTTAATAGCCTGTGAGCTAATGATCACGTTATTCTCCGAAATTATGCGTTTTCGGACCTGCAGAGGTGTGAGGTTGTCTCTCGGCAAGGATTTAATCTTCGTCCTAAACTCTGGGGAAATGCGTCGTATCGTGACAGGTTCCATAGTTGTGAATGTGATGTCAGTTTATGGTTGGGCATTTTATAGACCACGCGCTGACCAGGTCATTAATTCTTTCATAGGCTACAATGAGCTTAAAGGGAATATTAGGGTGACAATGAGTGATAAACAGAGATGACACGAACTGAGCTGTATTGAATCAGTGCCAAGTTTATCCGCTTTTAATTCCGTGAATTCAGTTTACGAAAGAGCCATTCAGTTTTAAGTGACATTGTCCTGTAGAGAAAAGATATTGAGCAGATCTTTTTTTTTAATTCCGTTTCCTTATCGATAGATATACGCCTATAGAATAAGCTTACTAAACATCCTGTGTAAGGTTCCGCAAATATTTATTTTGCTTTTTTTTTTTTTTGTGCATTCAAGAGTTGTTATGGTCGAACTAAATTCATATTGTACGCAATTATTTTATAGTTGCAAGCTTGGTGAACATTATGTTTGAACATCTGAATGGTCATCTGAATGGTTATGAGACGTCATTATAACAAATACAGACGATGCAAAACGTTTTGAATCATTGGTTAAAAATTGCCAATTAGCTCTTTAAAACGAAACAGTATCCTATATAAATCTAAAAACATTCAAGTTTTTTCCCTAAATGAATTTTAGTGAGACGGGGTGCGGGTAATCTTCGATATCAGTGGGTTGACCGGTTCCGCAATTTGCAGAAATCAAACTTTTTTTGCGGGAAAACGACTTCGCTGTCAGCCTTGAGTTTGACACCGCTAGAACGGTAAATTATTTTAGATTTAACTCTTAACTATCGTTTCGAGACATTCGGCTTCATAGAGAAATACATGCCCGATAACTGTTGCTTGCCGTTGCAGCAGTAGGCAAGCCAAATCAACGCTTGTGATAAGGCGCACTATGCAGTGTGTGGCCGTTAAACACGTGTATTCCTGGGATTCATCATGTTATTAGTGTCATTATGATCAGAAATTATCGTATAATTGACCTTGTAAATCCCAATGTCGTACTAGTGATACTTTTTCATCAACACCCATCGGAGTGACTGCTTGTCATTTGACTATAGTTCCGCAAACGCCATTTTGTAGGTGTTCAAACTTGTTTATTCTTGTTTATTTTCTCTGAAATAATTTTATGAAAGTTTATTGTAGTCAGTGTGAAATAAAACATTTTCCCTCCCACCATAACTGTACTGTGTTTCTGTGGCTCAACGGGCTGATCATGACTCATGTCCTGTGTTATTCTGAACTTGTAGTCTCATCCTGATAATTTTAACGTATACTTGGCATTTACTAGGCCTACTTGAATTGGAAAGAGTGGAAAGAATCATCCGTAGTCGCTGATAGCAGTTGAATATCGATGGATGTACAAATCATCGTGAACTGAGGCCAGCGCACGGATTCCAGCTGACACAATGTCGACACACCGAACAATTAGCCATAAATTTGACCAATTATTGTGATATCCCCTATAGAGTAATGCTGGCTAAAATTGGTGGAAAATACATTTGTCTGTTTCGTTGTGGCCAGGGGCACGCAATAATGCCAATAAACAAAGAATATCATAAGTTCGGCCTGACAAAGGACGCTGTTTGCGAAACTGGAAATTATGTGCGGAACCAGTCAAAGGACGTGCCACTGAAAAATGACTGTCCAAGGCTTCATCCCTAATGACTGAAGAAAACTAACTGATCCACAAAAAGCGTGAGTAATTTCCGCAAATTCGTGAACAGATAACTTTCCGCCAGCGAATTCTGTATCGATACCAGACGCTTCAAACAAATTACATTTGCAGAACCGGTCAACGTGCTGTAGGAATGAATAGGCTATACTACATTTCAGGTTTGCAACAGGAAAAATAATATATTTCGGCACTTGAGTGTAAAATAGGCCTAATAGTAGGCTACATACTGTAAAAGCATGCATTATCTCCGAACATAAAATATTGCAGAAATGATACCTGACAAATAAAATCCTCACCAGAAATAGCATGATAGGGTATTTAATAATCCAATTGCGTATTATACCGTACTGAAGTTTTAAATAGTAGCACAGGTTGAGCAAACTGTATCGTCAAATATAAAAAGGTTTGCAGAAATGATTACCGGCAACATCACCCCCGCCAAAGCAAATTAATATTTTATGTAGGCTTACTTTACTTTTGCAATCATTTATGGAAATAATTCGCCAACAAGCTGTGCCATTATCTAGGGCCTACATGTGCGGACTACTGTCATAACAACCGTCCCAGCTGCCCTCGTGGCTCAGTACTAATCGCCCAGCTACCCCGTGCGCGGTAGGCGGTGGGAGGTCTTCTTTCGTCTTCATGCGCGTCAATATGCCGGTCCTACTGCACGGCTGACGACGAGATTTCACGGTCCTACTGAGAGTTTAACGCCCCCGTACTGGCGGATTAACGACTTTTTCTTTGGTTTTAACGGCGGCTGTACTGTGTATGCTACTTTAAAAGAACTGGCCATGTGTTTCCAATTTACGATCAAGTGGGATTCAACATTCAGCACACCTGGGTAAGAGCAGATTTGGACGGTACGAGTGTTTGGTGAATCCAGAGTTAATTTTTCTTATTTTTTCTCTTAGCAAAAAAAAAAAAAAGAGAAAATATAAGAGAAATTTATGAGAATGTTGCTGCATGACGCCATTGTTAGTCAAACTGTATAAAACTGAATCAGCCAGTAAGTTTTTTTTATCCATTGTGTTTTACTCTAAATATCACATTGAAATGTAATTAATAGTGCACATTATTTGTTGAGTGAAATAGGTACACAGTATTTGGATAGTTACTTTGTCCAAGTTTTTTGTTTGACCCCATAAAGACCAAACATTTAAATCATAGCCTCGTCCTCCTTTGTGCGTGTGTCCTAGCAGCAAATGCCACACAACAGAGTGCAGCACAGGTACTAAATTTGTGACGGTGGGATGTGACAGCAGCGTTACCTGAGTCCTCAGATGATTTCCACTAAATTAACTTATGTTCATTTAATTAGGTGTCATTAGGTGCAGTAGATTTAATTAAAGAAAAGGAATCATTAGGTTTGAGCCTAAAGTTCAGTTTTACATGCAATGTTAAATCTGATCTGCGATTTATTAATTTAGCCTGTAAACACAGCCTTAGGTGTTAATGACCTTTTATTTAATAACCCTGTCTTACAAAATGTTTATTTGTTGGAATTTACCTCATTAATTAATGTAATTGTGAGAGCACAGAGCCCTGGTACATTTCTGTAAACAGTGAGGAGCAGAGATTTGGGAATTTGGGAGATTTTTGTCTCATATGATAAGAGCTGTGATAATGAATCACGATGGGAACACTACTATTCATTATGTGTAATGGGCAAACTTTTTACTGAGGGCATGAATAGTATGCTTAAGTAATGCTGAACTAATGCATAACTCATGATTTTATGCATGAATTACTGCGAAGCATATCATGAATTCCTTTTGCTCATCATGAAGAGATGATGAAGGCTCTAAATGTTTTGTGACTATTTAGCACTTAATAGATCAGTTAAAAGACGTTAATTCACACTTATATCATACATGAATTATTTTTGAATATCTGAATGCCTTCATTCAATCACATCTTGATTGATTGGTTTCAGATCTGTTTCGATGGTGTACAGAGGCTAAATAATGAAAATTGTGTCACTGTGCAAACACTTCTGGACCCAACTGTATATCTAAAGAAAACAGTACAGATAAACCATGTTACAGATTTTACCATATCAACTTTATTGATCATTGAACATGTATGCTAATTTTGATTTGATGTCTACAATACATGTTAAAACAAAAAACTTGGGACAGATGCAGTGTATCACTAGGAATGTTCAAAATAACACTGACTGGAAACATACTTCAGGTAAACAGGCTAAAAGGTAACAGGCAATGCTATTCATGAAAGGCTTGGTCATTTCCGAGCAACGACTGTTTGAGTGTCACTAATCCACATAACTCAGTGTGAGCTGCCTGCCAATGTATGCCAACAGTTTAAGAACGAAATTTCTCAACATATTGCAAAGAATTTAAGAATATTTATTTCACCATCGACAGGCCAACAAATACTGAATGTTTGTGATCTTCGAGTCCTCAGAACTATGCTGTAACATGGATATTCTTCTGTGATGAATAAGCACATGGGCTTTGAACACTGCAGTTAATTGTCTTTAAACATCGTTCTTCATTGCATTTTTGAATAGTTACGATATATCGCTCAAAACCAAAGCCATATATGAATCAACAACATTGAAAAACACAGTTGACATTTTTGAGTTCAAGCACATCTGAGATGGTGGTATCAGGTAAGTCGAGTGGTCGGGGCGTTGAAAAAAGAGAGTTGATAAGATGAATGCAGCGAAGGCTTTTTATTTTATTTTGATTCCCATGGAGCTCCGAGACTAATCACGTTCAAACACGAACTGACTCACATTAATACAAACTGAAGGAAATCATGTGATCTGAACATACTAAATCAACAGGGATGAACTAATACATTCACAGACTTAATACATCTCACATCATTTTTAAACCCATTGCAAAAACAAAGATTACATTAATAAAATATTTACACAAGCAAAAATTATACCACAAATGAATATATACAAGTATTTACAAGAAAACGCAATACCAAACATCCCTCTTTCACCTTTCCATGTGCTGTAAGCCCCGGAACTTTTATCCGGCGTCCGTGCTCCCAGGGAATCTTTTGCGCGGACACCACGGCAGAGATTGAAGTGAAACGCAGGTAAGTCGGCATTTTTTCTCCATCCCCAATATATTTTCCCATAAATTTCTCTATATGTCATTGTTCGTTAATGATTACGCTAGATTTCGCATGTTTAATACTCGTACCGATGTTTAATTTACAATTAATTAATAAGGTGCGTTCAAGCGTATTTTCTCCACAGAAAACCAGACGGAGAAACTGTCCAGCGTCTCCTTGGAGAGAGAAGCCAGCTGAGCCACAGTTATTTTACCTAAACACAAACATTCAAATATTCAATAAATATTTCTCATTAAAGCCACTTTTTTTCCTGTTACATTGATAACCCTTTTTAGTGTACATTTAATCCAAAAGAAACACAATATATCCATTTGAAGCATTTTAATGAAAATGTAAATTTTGTCATGGGAAAAGTAAGCATAGAAGAAGCCTCTTACTTGTGAATAGGTCTTGCTAAACCAGTTAAAACACTTTACCATGATCCAATTAAACCCAAGAATAATGCATGAAAACCAAATGGAGGAGAAAATGGGGCAGGGGGAAGGAGACTGGCACTCAGACCGGTGCTTGTGCTCCAGAAACATCCCACCACACACTCCTCATGTGCTCCAGAAACATCCCACCACACACTCCACATGTGCTCCAGAAACATCTCACCACACACTCCACATGTGCTCCAGAAACATCCCACCACACACTCCTCATGTGCTCCAGAAACATCCCACCACACACTCCTCATGTGCTCCAGAAACATCTCACCACACACTCCCCTTGTGCTCCAGAAACATCTCACCACACACTCCTCATGCGCTCCAGAAACATCTCACCACACACTCCCCTTGTGCTCCAGAAACATCCCACCACACACTCCTCATGTGCTCCAGAAACATCCCACCACACACTCCGCGTGTGCTCCAGAAACATCTCACCACACACTCCTCATGTGCTCCAGAAACATCTCACCACACACTCCGCGTGTGCTCCAGAAACATCCCACCACACACTCCGCGTGTGCTCCAGAAACATCTCACCACACACTCCTCATGTGCTCCAGAAACATCTCACCACGCACTCCCTGTGTGCTCCAGAAACATCCCACCACACACTCCTCATGTGCTCCAGAAACATCTCACCACACACTCCACATGTGCTCCAGAAACATCTCACCACACACTCCCCGTGTGCTACAGAAACATCTCACCACACACCCCCCTTGTGCTCCAAAAACATCCCACCACACACTCCTCATGTGCTCCAGAAACATCTCACCACACACTCCGCGTGTGCTCCAGAAACATCCCACCACACACGCATTATGTGCTCCAGAAACATCTCACCACACGCTCCTCGTGTGCTACAGAAACATCTCACCACACACTCCCCTTGTGCTCCAAAAACATCTCACCACACACTCCCCTTGTGCACCAAAAACATCTCACCACACACCCCCCCTGTACTCCAGAAACATCGAACCACACAGTCCTTGTGGGCTCCAGAAACATCTCACCACACACAACCCGTGTGCTCCAGAAACATCTCACCACTAACTCCCCGTGTGCTCCAGAAACATCTCACCTAACACTCCCCAAATGCGAGAGAAACATCTCACCACACACTCCCCGTGTGCTCCAGAAACATCCCACCAAACACTCCCTGTGTGCTCCAGAAACATCTCACTACACACTCCCCGTGTGCTCCAGAAACATCTCAACCACACACATCCTGTGAACTCCAGAAACATCTCACCACACACTCCCCGTGTGCTCCAGAAACATCTCACCACACACTCCCCGTGTGCTCCAGAAACATCTCACCACACACTCCCCGTGTGCTCCAGAAACATCTCACCACACACAGCCCGTGTGCTCCAGAAACATCTCACCACACACTTCCCGTGTGCTCCAGAAACAACTCACCACACATTCCCTGTGTGCTCCAGAAACATCTCACCATACACTCCCCGTGTGCTCCAGAAACATGCCACCACAAACTCCCTGTGTGCTCCAGAAACATCTCACCACACACTCCCAGTGTGCTCCAGAAACATCCTACCAGACACTCTCTGTGTGCTCCAGAAACATCTCACAACACACACCCAATGTGCTCCAGAAACATCGCACTCCTCCAGAAACATCTCATCGCACACACCCAGTGTGCTCCAGAAACATCTCACCACACACTCCCTGTGTACTCCAGAAACATCTCACCACACACTTCTCGTGTGCTCCAGAAACATCTCACCACACACCCCTTGTGCTCCAGAAACATCTGACCACACACTCCCTGTGTCCTCCAGAAACATCCCACCAAACACTTCCTGTGTGCTCCAGAAACATCTCACTACACACACCCTGTGAACTCCAGAAACATCTCACCACACACACCCTGTGTGCTGCAGAAACATCTGACCACACACTCCCCATGTCCTCCAGAAACATATATCACACACTCAAGGTGTGCTCCAGAAACATCTCACCACACACTCCCTGTGTGTTACAGAAACATCTCACCACACACTCCCCGTGTGCTCCAGAAACATCTCACCACACACTCCCCGTGTGCTGCAGAAACATCTCACCACACACAGCCCGTGTGCTCCAGAAACATCTCACCACACACTTCCCGTGTGCTCCAGAAACAACTCACCACACATTCCCTGTGTGCTCCAGAAACATCTCACCATACACTCCCCGTGTGCTCCAGAAACATGCCACCAAAAACTCCCTGTGTGCTCCAGAAACATCTCACCACACACTCCCGGGTGTGCTCCAGAAACATCCTACCAGACACTCTCTGTGTGCTCCAAAAACATCTCACAACACACACCCAAGGTGCTCCAGAAACATTGCACCACACACTCTCTGTGTCCTCCAGAAACATCTCATCGCACACACCCAGTGTGCTCCAGAAACATCTCACCACACACTTCTCGTGTGCTCCAGAAACATCTCACCACACACACCCTGTGTGCTCCAGAAACATCTGACCACACACTCCCTGTGTCCTCCAGAAACATCCCACCAAACACTTCCTGTGTGCTCCAGAAACATCTCACTACACACACCCTGTGAACTCCAGAAACATCTCACCACACACACCCTGTGTGCTCCAGAAACATCTGACCACACACTCCCCATGTCCTCCAGAAACATATCATCACACACTCAAGGTGTGCTCCAGAAACATCTCACCACAAACTCCCTGTGTGTTACAGAAACATCTCACCACACATTTCCGATGTGCTCCAGAAACATCTCACCACAAACTCCCCATGTCATCCAGAAAAATCTCACCACACATTCCCCGTGTGCTCCAGAAACATCTCACCACACACTCCCTGTGTGCTGCAGAAACATCTCATCAGAAACTCCTCTTGTGCTCCAGAAACATCTCATCACAAACTCCCCTTGTGCTCCAGAAACATGTCACCTCACACTCCCCATGTGCTCCAGAAACATCCCACCACACACTGCCCGTGTGCTCCAGAAACATCCGACCACACACTCCTTGTGTGGTCCAGAAACATCCCACCACATACTCCCTGTGTCCTCCAGAGACATCTCACCGCACACACCCAGTGTGCTCCAGAAATATCTCACCACACAGTCCTCGTGGGCTCCAATAACATCTCACCACACAGTCCCCTTGTCCTCCAGAAACATCTCATCATACACTCCCCGTGTGCTCCTGAAACATCCCAACACAAACTCCCCGTGTGCTCCAGAAACATCTCACCACACACTCCAGTGTGCTCCAGAAACATCTCACCACACACTCCCCTTGTGCTCCAGTAACATCTGAACACACACTCCCCGTGTCCTCCAGAAACATATCACCACACACTCCCGAAGTGCTCAGGATACATGTCACCAGAAACTCCCTGTGTGTTCCAGAAACATCTCACCACACACTGCCAGTGTGCTCCAGAAACATCTCACCACACCCTCCCCGTGTGCTCAAGAAACATCACACAACACAGTCCCTGTGTGCTCCAAAAACATCTCACCACACTCTCCCCGTGTGCTCCAGAAACATCTCACAACACACTCCCTGTGGGCTCCAGAAACATCTCATCACAAACTCCCAATGTGCTCCAAAAACATCTCACGAAACACACCCCCCGTGTGCTCCAGAAATATCTCACCCCGCACACCCTGTGTGCTCCAGAAACATCTCACCACACTCTCCCCGTGTGCTCCAGAAACATCTCACCACACACTCTCTGTGGGCCCCAGAAACATCTCATCAAACACTCCCGGTGTTCTCCAGAAAAATCTCACCGCACACTCTCCATGTGCTCCAGAAACATCTCAGCACACAATCCCCGTGTGCTCCAGAAACATCTCACTACACATTCCCCATGTGCTCCAGAAAATTCTCACCACACATTCCCCGTGTGCTCCAGAAACATCTAACCACACACTCCCCGTGTCCTCCAGAAACATCTCATCACAGACTCCCCGTGTGCTCCTGAAACATCTCACCACACACTCCCCGTGTCCTCCAGAAACATCTGACCACACATTTCCCATGTCCTCCAGAAATATCCCACCACACACTTCCAGTTTGCTCCAGAAACATCACACCACAAACTCCCCGTGTCCTCCAGAAACATCTCACCACACACTCCACGTGTGCTCCAGAAACATCTCATCACACACTCCCCGTGTGCTCCAAAAACATCTGACCAAACACTCCTTGTGTGCTCCAGAAACAAACCACCACAAACTCCTCGTGTGCTCCAGATACATCTTATCAGACACTCTCAGTGACCTCCAGAAACATCTCACCACACACCCCCCGTGTGCTCCTGAAACATCTCAACACACACCTCCAGTGTGCTCCAGAAACATCTCACCACACACTCCACGTGTCCTCCAGAAACATCTGACCACACAATCCCCATGTGCTCCAGAAACATCTCATCACACACTCCCCGTGTGCTCAAGAAACATCCCACCACACACCCCCCGTGTGCTCCAGAAACATCACACCACAAACTCCCTGTGTGTTCCAGAAACATCTCACCACACACTTCCGGTGTGCTCCAGAAGAATCCCACCACAAACTGCCCGTGTGCTCCAGGAACATGCGACCACACACTCCTCGTGTTCTCCAGAAACATCTCACCACACACTCACTGTGTGCTCCAGAAACATCTCACCACACACACCCAGTGTGGTCCTGAAACATCTCACCACACACACCCTGTGTGCTCCAGAAACATCTCACCACACTTTCCACATGTGCTCCAGAAACATCTCACCACACACTCCCTGTGTGCTCCAGGAACATCTCATCACACACTCCCAATGTGCTCCAGAAACATCTCACCAAACACTCCCTGTGTTCTCCAGAAACATCTCACTGCAGACTCCCCATGTGCTCCAGAAACATCTCACCACACACACCTTGTGTCCTCCAGAAATTTCTCATCACACACTCCCCGTGTGCTCCAGAAACATCTCACCACACACTCCCCGTGTTCTCCAGAAACATCTCACCACACATTCCCCGTGTGCTCCAGAAACATCTCACCGCACACTCCCTGTGTGTTCCAGAAACATCTGACCACACACTCCCCGTGTCCTCCAGAAACTTTTCATCACACACTCCCAATGTGCTCCAGAAACATCTCACCACTCACTCCCTGTGTCCTCCAGGAACATCTCACCGCACACTCTCCGTGTGCTCCAGAAACATCTCACCACACACTCCCGGTGTCCTCCAGAAACATCTCATCACCCGCTCCCCCTGTGCTCCAGAAACATCCCACCACACACTTCCGGTGTGCTCCAGAAACATCAAACCACAAACTCCCCGTGTCCTCCAGAAACATCTTCCCACACACTCCACGTGTGCTCCAGAAACATCTCACCACACACTCCACGTGTGCTCCAGAAACATCTCATCACACACTCCCCGTGTGCTCCAGAAACATTTCAGCTCACACTCCCCGTGTGTTCCAGAAACTTTCCACCACACCCTGCCCGTGTGCTCCAAAAACATCTGACCAAACACTCCTTGTGTGCTCCAGAAACATCCGACCACACACTCCCCATGTACTCCAGAAACCTCTCACCACACACTCCCCTTGTGCTCCAGAAACATCTCACCACACACTCCCCGTGTGCTCCAGAAACATCTCACCACACATCCCCGTGTGCTCCAGAAACATCTCACCACACACTCCCTGTGTGCTCCCCAAAAATCTCACCAGACACTCCCCCTGTCAAGTAGAAACATCTCACCACACACTCCCCATGTGCTCCACAAACATCTCACCACACACTCCCCGTGTGCTCCAGAAACATCTCACCACACACTCCCTGTGTGCTCCACAAACATCTCACAGACACTCCCTGTGTCCTCTAGAAACATCTCACCACACACTCCCTGTGTGCTCCACAAACATCTCACCACACACTCCCCTTGTGCTTCAGAAACATCTCACCACACACTCCCCTTGTGCTTCAGAAACATCTCACCACACACTCCCCATGTGCTCCAGAAACATCTCACCACACACTCCCTGTGTCCTGCGGAAACATCTCACCACGCACTCCCCGTGTCCACCACAAAAATCTCACCACACACTCCCCAAATGCTCCAGAAACATCTCACCACACAATACCCGTGTGCTCCAAAAACATCCCACCAAAATCTTCCCGTATGCTCCAGAAACATCTCACCACACACACCCTGTGTGCTCCAGAAACATCTCACCACAGCTCCAGAAACATCTCACCACACATTCCTTGTGTGCTCCAGAAACATCTCAGCACACACTCCCTGTGTGCTCTAGAAACATCTCACCACACACTCCTTTTGTGCTCCAGAAACATCTCACCACACACTCCCCAAATGCTCCTGCAACATCTCACCACACACTCCTTGTGTGCTCCAGAAACATTTCAGCTCACACTCCCCGTGTGTTCCAGAAACTTTCCACCACACCCTGCCCGTGTGCTCCAAAAACATCTCACCACACACTCCCCTTGTGCTCCAGAAACATCTCACCACACACTCCCCTTGTGCTTCAGAAACATCTCACCACACACTCCCCTTGTGCTCCAGAAACATCTCACCACACACTCCCCTTGTGCTCCAGAAACATCTCACCACACACTCCCCTTGTGCTCCAGAAAAATCTCACCACACACTCCCCTTGTGCTTCAGAAACATCTCACCACACACTCCCCTTGTGCTCCAGAAACATCTCACCACACACTCCCCTTGTGCTTCAGAAACATCTCACCACACACTCCCCTTGTGCTTCAGAAACATCTCACCACACACTCCCCTTGTGCTTCAGAAACATCTCACCACACACTCCCCTTGTGCTCCAGAAACATCTCACCACACACTCCCCTTGTGCTTCAGAAACATCTCACCACACACTCCCCTTGTGCTCCAGAAACATCTCACCACACACTCCCCTTGTGCTTCAGCAACCTCTCTCCACACACTCCCCTTGTGCATCAGAAACATCTCACCACACACTCCCCTTGTGCTCCAGAAACATCTCACCACACACTCCCCTTGTGCTCCAGACACATCCCACCACACACCCCCCTTTTGCTTCAGAAACATCTCACCACACACTCCCCTTGTGCTTCAGAAACTTCTCACCACACCCTCCCCGTGTGCTCCAAAAACATCTCACCACGCACTCCCCGTGTCCTCCAGAAACATCTCACCACACACTCCCCGTGTGCTCCAGAAACATCCCACCACACACACCCTGTGTGCTCCGGAAACATCTCACCACACACTTCCCATTTCCACTATTCTGTTTTTTATTTTCGAAAAGAAAATCTCTCCCAATCACCGACTGATGCCCAATTTGCAGATTAGGCATCGTCCCATTTTCTTACACGAGGCACCAATCCCAGTGCACAGCTGCCATGCCATTAGCTGAGAGTTATGTGCAGATATTTACTGATAGATCTATGGACACTCGTGCCCCACACACTTACATCAGCACATTACACAGCCCCAGGGCCTGCTGGCGTTTGGTGTCACACCAAACATGATTGATCCATTAAAGAAGTTCATTACTCATGTTGTGTTCCGGGGTTCTGGCCTTTGGCCTTTGGCCAGGACAGTATTTTTTATGGTTTTTACAGTTTCATGTTCCAGATTTCATAGTTCATAGCCATAGTTCATGTCACAGTTTTAACAGTTTCTTGTATCAGGATTTTTCATTTCATAGTTCACATTCATTGTCCATGTTTTTACTTTACCGGGATTTGTCTTTTGCCAGGTCTGCCAAGCCACTCCACCGCTTGTCTGCGTTCCGCCCCGTGCCTTTGTTGTTGCACATTTCAGAGCTCTGGTTGGCTTTGGTGTTTCCCCTTCCTTCTGTGCTGTGCTGATTCAGGGCTGTCTAAGCTTAATTGACAATTAACTGTTTTTAAGTTACTAACATTTACTAACATTCACTGGGTGGTGTAATTCTTAGATAGGCAAATTACTAATATTACTAATTTAGACAGGGAGTTGTCATGATTCCTCCTTTGCTATTTCAAGATCTTGCTGTGCTTTGCTGTTCTAAACATTCATGCTGCTTTCAAACTGCATACTTAATTGGTACTTAAGCTGAGCCGCCCATTCTCTTAATGAGCAAGTCTTGTCATCCAATCTCTGTCCATGTCATGATCTTGCCATGCCTCTTGTTTCTCCTTCTCCAGGTGTTGCCCCTCATGTCATGATTTCTTCCCCTTTATCTGGGTGCGGTGGAAGTTGGCTGGCAGACAGTATCTCAAGTCTTGTTCCAAGCTCATGGCAAGTTTCAGTCCAATTTCATGGTTGTTAGTTTCCAGTCTTGTTCTAGTCTCGTGATTATAGCTCTCGTCTTGTGTATATAGCATTCTGTTTTCTTATCATAGATATCTTTAGTCTTTTATTTCTTGGATTTTTGCCTGGAGTTTCCAGTGGCCTTTTGTTTTGCTATTTTTTGATCTTTTCGTTCCTAGCTCTGTGAAGCTTTCTTTAGTTTGTATTTTGCAACCCTTTGGGCCAAGATTTTTGATGGCCCTCGTGCCAGTTTTGTTTTATTTCAATAAATTCCCTTTTCCCTTCCACCCTGCATTTGGTGTCTTCCTGATCTCGCATCAACTCACCTCAACTGAGTTCTTAGGTTTCAGGGAAAAGCAGCGGATTCAAGGAGTTTCCCACCTAATGTGTGTTTGAGAGAGAGAGAGAATGTATGTACAGGTGCTGGTCAAAGAATTAGAATAATTTGAAATAGTGCAATCATTGCATTTTTTTTGTGCAGAAAGCAAATCAGGTGTTCACCGCGCCTGTCCTACTTGTTACAGTAATCACAGAACTCGCTACCTGCAAAAAATTTGCTCAGCTGAGCTTTCCAAAAGGCCCATTTAGGCCATTTAAATGTGACTCTGTTGTTTCATTGAATTAGAATAATGGAGAAACCATTTCACTATAATAAAAATTATTCTAATTCAATCAGAATCATCACTTTCTCAGTATTTTGTGGCTGCCCCCTTGGCTTGTATGGGCCGGTTCATACTCAACGCAAGGTACGAGAGCGCGAACACAAGGCAACGCATTGAGCAACACAAGGTGTCCATCTTGCGTCCTTGCGTAGCAAAGTGTGTTGTCCAAATTTTTGTAACGCGACGCGTGTATTTCCGTGAGATTCCAATAGGGGAGATAAAGCAAATAATGCACCATATGATGTCTTCAACACACCAAAAAGGAGGAGGAGGAGACGGAGAGGACTTTGCTACCCCCTACTGTATGAGCAGTGTACTGCTTTTTAACGAGGCACAGTAAAGTAAGGGATGCGTGTTCAGGCTTCTCGGTGAACGGAATGGAACGGACCTGTGGTCGCGTTCGCTCGCGTGCCTTGCGTTGAGTATGAACCGGCCCTATGACTGCCTGAAGTCTCTGCGGCATCGATTTGACCAGCTTGTCACAAGTTTCTGCACTCACTGCTTCCCAGGCAGTGGCGACGTTCTGCTTCAGTTGGTCCAGCGTAGTCGGCTTTCTGTCGCGAATTTTCCGCTTGACGAGGGCCCAAAGATTTTCAATGACATTGAGGTCAGGCGAGTTGGCCGGCCATACGAAAACTTCAAGCTGTTTTTCGGTAAACTAACCTTTGGTCGACTTTGCCACATGAGCCGGTGCAAGATCCTGTTGAAATATGAGGTCTTCTTTGCCGAACTGTTCCTCGACAGTCGGAATCAGGAACGTTTTCAGAACATCTTGGTATACGGCAGCATTGACAGTCTTCTTGAGGAAGCAGAGTTTCCCTACACCCCGAGCGGACATGCATACCCAGACCATAACGCTCTGGGGAGACGACGCATCTTTTCACAGCCTCGTGGTTGTAGGTTTCGCCACCACAACGCCAGACACGAGGACCTTGGTCACCGAAGGAGATGCAAAAGCGTAATTCGTCACTGAAGACCACTTTCTGCCAGTCTTCAGCAGTCCGCTCGCCGTGTTCTTTGGCCCACTTCAGCCGTTTCTCCATTTGTTTCTTGTTCAGCATCGGTTTTACTGCTGGAACGCGAGATTTGAAGCCGAGTTCGAGCAGACGACGGTAAGTGGTTGATCTCGACACATTGGCGCCGGTCTGCTCGTTCCACAAGTCGCTGAGCTCGGAAGTGGACTTGAACCGGTTGCTGACTGCAATCTTTCTCAGCTGCTTGTTGTCGCGAGCAGAAGTTTTTTGGACGCCAGAACAGTTGGTGCGCTTGCTGCAGTCTTTCTTGAGAGATTTGCAGATGGACAACTGGCTGATGCCGAGCTGCTCAGCAATTTTAGTTTGGGTCAAGCCTTGTTGGCGAAGGGCTTGAATTTGAGCCACTATTCCGGTTGAGAGGTCGCGCTGCTGACCCATGATTGATTTTACAACTTAGAAATTCTACTCAACCCTGACTTTATACTGCACAGTGAACACTCTTCGCAGAAAACAAAAATTCGAGCACTTATTCTAATTCAATGAAATGACTTATGAATTATTCTAATTCAATGAAACAACAGTGTCACAGTCAAATGGCCTAAATGGGCCTTTTGGAAAGCTCAGCTGAGCAAATTTTTTACAGGTAGCAAGTTCTGTGATTACTCTAACAAGTAGGACAGGCGCGGTGAACACCTGATTTGCTTTCTGCACAAAAAATGCCTTAAAAAATTTTACGATTGCACTATTTGAAATTATCAACTCGTTGACCAACACCTGTATGCATGTGTGTGTGAGTGTGTTTGCATGTGTGTGTTCTTGTGCTTAGCTATATGCGTACATACGGGCATAAATATTGAATAAAAAAGGGAAAAGAGGAGAACAGAAAAGGAAGGTATGAGGAGGACAGGACTGAAAAGCAGGTGTGAAAGCAGTTAGAATAAGTGCGATGTTTTTGTTACTCTTTTCTTCCTCAGTTTTAGTCAGAGGCGAAGTAATGTCTTAATGCGCAAGACTGTGTAACACTGAGAGCTGTTCCCCACCATAATAATATTCTCTCACCTGTTTACTTAAATCGATCAAGGTGAAGTAGTTCCGGAGAGCTCCCCACCCCTCCACCGCACAGTGCAGCTATGCAGCGGTTATTATGGGACTATAAAGCTGGAATGGTTTTACTTTCACATTAGAAGAGCGAAATAATCATTGATCTAAAGTGCAGGTGAACGATGGCGACCAAGCGATTCCCAGTCACGGTGTTATTTATGATCACGAACCTCCTATTTGGTAAGAAAAAATAATTTCCTTTTTCGCTTCGCTACTTTATTTGTATGAAGTTTGTGCCTTGTGATAAACACATCAAGGGTTTAAACGCCTTAATAATACGCCAGATTATAACACAATAGGCACATGGGCTGTAAACAGAAAAATGCACAACTGTTGTTTCGCAGCGCTGCATCATAGACTCTGTACTTTATCCAAAAACCGCGGATCCCGGGCTTTCAATGACCCGACAGTTTCCCAACATACGGTCCTGCGGCTGAGGAAGCTGCTGTTTCAGGACCGCAGCTGTAGGACCCCAGATATTCAAGGTCAGGGGTAAGTGAGCTGGGTTCCTATCAACAATGGCGTCAGATAAGGACGCCAAACGCCGACGTTGTCGGAAAAATAGGGTCCTGGAAATGCGGTCATACAACTCCTGAAACTGCAGCCCGCCCGACTGCCGCTATAGCTTACAGCTCCACTGAGTCTGCGGGGCTTACCTTGGGACATTCATGCTGCGAAATCAGTCAAGTTTTAGGCTTTTCTAATCACTGACAAGCCATTTTCTTTAATCCAACCGAGACTTAATGCAGCCGAAGTCAAAATATGTACTTTTTTGTTTTCGAAATATGGATAAAAATGAGATTTCAGGTTACAGAAACGTCATTGTGAGTTAATGATTTGATAAGAGGATCGAGAGAAACAGAAACTCGTGTTGGAAAAAGGAGGCGAACATGAAGCTCAGCTTATATTTCACCGAATGCGCATCAATTAGAACAGGATCAAAATGTAGAAAGAGGGAGGTGCTGTTACACTACATGATCCGAACTGCCATTATCTGATCAAATAGAAAGCTTACACACCCCTGTTGAAATAGCAGGTTTTGAATGGAATGCTTGAAATTAAAATTTATTTTCCTTCAAATGCCCCTAAAAATCACCGAAGAGTTTAAACGCTTTACGTTTGCGGGTTACTTGATGGTAAACGGTTACATTAATTACGCAGGCTTTTTATATGCGCCTCATAAACTCTCATCTCAAAGAGAACGAAGCGACCTTTGAGCCGCTGCCGATGTGCACTCCTGCATGAGGTCACCTTCAGCCTGACTTCTCTGGGCTGTGCACGGGGATAAATATGAGTGATTTCCTGTAGCCTTTGGGTTTTCTCAATTTTTCAGTTGTGAAAGCAACAAATAGCCTATTATTGGAGATTATTATTTAGATTTCAATACAGTAAATCACAGCATACTCATCTCTAAAGTCTTTAAGTACAATTTCTCTGGAAAGACCCTGTCCTGGTTTGAATCATATCTAATTAACGGTGAATAATGTGTCATTATCAACAACAAGAAATCCTCTTTTTTAAACACTGAAACAGGAATTTCACAGGGATCGGTGCTGGGCCCGATACTCTAGCCTGTACATAAACGACCTTCCTGAATCATGTAAGGGGGCTGGTCTTCAAATATATGCAGACGATGCAGTCATATATCCCTATGGAAAGACAGCAGTTTGGCTTGACAACTTGTGTTTAACATTAAATTAAAAAAAAAAACTGTGTCCATGTGTTTATCATGTGGAAGACGGCCCACACCTGCTGTATTAGAAGTTCTGATAAACAGTCAGCCTGTCAATCAAGTTTCTAAAGTCAAATATCTAGGTCTGATGTTGGACCCTCACCTGAAATTTGACAAACATGCTAATAAAATTAGTAGAATAATAAAAGTCAATCTGTATACATTTAGACTAATTAGAGACTGTCTAACCTTTCATGCAGCCAAAATCTTTCTGCATTCAGTGATCCTTTCACACTTCAGCTACTGTGGCACCTCATGGCCACAGGCCAATTCATTATTAAACCCCTGGAGAGATGATATAATCGTGCAATACAAACTTTGAGTAATAGGCCGATAAGATCACACCACTGTCAGGTCCTGAGAGACCTGAACATGCTCAGCTTTGATAACTACATTTCATTTTCAAATGCCAGTCTCATCTGTAAGTGTGTAAATGGCCTGGCTCCTCAGGCTCTGTGCGACATGGTGCGCCTGTTACAGGCCTCTGTGTGACCAGACGGAATTCAGCTGCAGGGAACTGTAACGTGCCGAAGCGGAACACCTCCTTTGGCCGGACGTCCTTTTCCATAAAGGGAGCTCATACAGGGAATGGGCTACCTTTTGAACTTAAAACAGACCAAAATCATAAACATTTTAAAATTAAACTGAAGGAATTCTTAAAAGCTAATCAACCATGTAGTCATGTGTGGGGGGGGGTTACACATTATTTGTGTACGTGTATATATTTATGTGAATTCTGACACATCAAGCTGCAGCTTTATAAGGTCACCATACTGTATGACATAGTTTTACGTCGCTGTCTCTGAATATGTTTCATGTTTTTGTCCTATGGTTGTTATTTTAAAAGCCCCTTTAGGGATGAGCATTGGAAATTAGCAGAAGCTAAAAATGTTATGATGCATTGAAATGGAGAATTGCTGTGCAATTCTCTATGTATATGGTATCTGTTCCTATCAAATAAACATTAAATGAAATGAACTATGATGCGCCAAATGTTTTCTGTTGGTGAAAGGTCTGGACTGCATTCAGGTCAGTTCAGCGCCCAGACACTTCTACTGCGAAGCCATGCTGTTATTATGGATAGAGTATGTGGTTTAACATTGTCTAGCTGAAATATTCAAGGCCTTCCCTGAAAGAGACATTGTCTGGATGGGGGCACACGTCATAACGTAGAAATTATAACCTCTATATACTTTTCAGCATTAATTTAGCCTTTCCAGGTGTGTAAGCTGCCCACGCCAAAGGCACTAATGTAACATCATATCATCAGAGATGGAGGATTTTGAATTGTACAGTGATAAGAATTTTGATGGTCTCTCTTCTCTTTAGTCCGCAAGACACGGCGTCTGTGGTTTCCAAAAAGAATGTGAAATTTTGATTCATTTAACCACAAGACAGTTTTCCATTTTGCCTCAGTCTATTTTAAACGAGCTTTGGACCAGAGAAGACGGCAGCGTTTCTGGATCAGGTTCACATGTGGCTTCTTCTTTGCATGATACAGCTTTAACTTGTATTTGTAGATTGCACAACGAACTGTGTTCACTGACAGTGATTTCTGGAAGTGTTTCTGAGCCCATGCAGTGTATTCCAGTGCAGAATTACGCCTGTTTTTAATGCAGTGCCACCTGTGGGCCTGAAGATCACGAGCATCCAATACTGACCTTCAGCCATGTCTCTTGCGCACTGAGATTTCTCCAGATTCTCTAAATTTTTGAGCATATTATTTACTGTAGATGGTGGGATATTCAGTCTTCACAATTTACTTTGAGGAGCTATTTCTGAAATCATTCAGAAATTTCTGAAAAAATGGTCCACAATTTTTAGATTCAGTTTTTCTCAGATTGGTGATCCTCTGCCCATCCTTACTTCTGAGAGACTCTGTCTCTGTGAAATTATATTTTATACCCAGTCATGTTACTGACCTGATGCCAATTGACCCAATTGTAGCTGTAAAATGCTCCTCCAGCTGTTGGTTATAAGTACCATTTACTTTTCCAGCCTTTTGTTGCCCCATCCCAACTTTTTAAAAATGTGTTGCTGCCATCAAATTCAAAATTAGCTAATATTTTTCATGAAATGGTAAAATTTCTCACTTTCAACATCCGAAATGTTGTCTATTTTCAATTGTGAATAAAATGTGGGTTTATGAGATTTGCAAATCATTGTATTCTGTTTTTATTCACATTTTACACAATGTCCCAACTTAATAGGAAGTAGGATTTGTAGTTTAGTGATCCAAGTCAAATCTATTCAAGGTTTTATGACTTATCATTCACTTTAATCAACGGAAACCAGTTTATCAAGTTTTTTTCCCCCCAAACAATGGAGCACGAGAATTCCTACACAGCCATTGCACAACCCCAGCTCCAAAAAAGTTAGGACAGCGTGTAATAGAATATGCTAATGAAAACAAAAAGCAATAATAAGATATAAGCGTAGGTTAATTTCTTTATCGAAAACAGTTCAAATAAACAATATCAAAGGTAATATGATATCAACTTTGTACCTGTACACTAATTCCAATTTTGATGCTGGCCATACGAGCAAAAGAAACTGGGGACAGAGGCAGTGTGTCACAGAGAATGTTGAGGAATTTTTAAAAAACAACATGCCACAGGTAAACAGGTTAATCGGAAACTGGTAGTGCTCTCTACAGAAGGCTTGGTCATTTACAAGCCAGGATGTTTCAGGCTCACCAACCTGCATAATTCTGTGTGAGTAAATATGCTTACAGTTAAAGAACAACATTTCCCAACAGGTTTCAAGGAATTTATAGAATGTACCACCTACAGTCCATAGTATTATTGAAAGATTCAGAAAATCGGGGGAAATCTGTGATTGTGGAAGGTAAGGCCACTTAATGATCTTTGAGCCCTCAGTGCAGTGCTTTAAAAATTGACATTCATCTGTAATATATAAGCATATGGGCTTTTAACACTGCAGTTCATCAGTTAACACTATTTGTCACTCATTCTACAAATGCAAATTAAGACTCCACTGACGCCATATATCAACACTTTCTAAAAACACTGTGGTCTCCTTTTGGCTCAAGCGCAAAAGATGAGATGGTCTGAGATGGTGTGACGTGGAGTGGAGAAGTGTGCAGTGGTCTGACGAGTCCATCTTTTATATCACTTTTGGAAATAATAAACTTAGTGTTCTCAGGGCCAGAGAAGAAATGGGTAATCCTGATTGTAACCAATGAGCAGTTCAAAAGCCGACATTCATGTCATGGTTTGGGAGCTTTGAGAGCTGTTTGTTGCTCTCGTCTGGGACGATATCATTTTCTCCCCATCGGATTCCTGGGCCAGCTGGCAGTGATTGGGGGCGTGGCCCGGACTCTATTAAAGCTCCTATTTCGCCTGGCTCCCATTGCTGGAGTGTCAGTTCTGCTTTGGTGCTTTAGCCAGTAAGGTTCTCTAGAGAGATATTGTCAAGGACTTAGTTGCTCATCAGGAGTTGTGTGAGTGAGTAAGGGAGCCTTTGGTTTATTTTCCTTTCCTTTTGTTTTCCTCGAGCTCGCCGGTTTTCTCTTACGCGGATGACGGCAGGTCTGTTGGTAGCGCGAGCCTCGTTATTTTTATCTGCGATTAGTCTCTCAGCACACTGGGAGTGTTGACTTTTATTTCTGGCCACTGCTCTTGGCGTCCACTGCCAGTACCCATCACAATATATCATATTACAGGGATGTGTTAGTGCCCATAGGATGGGTAACTTGCGAATGCATTCAGATAAATTTTGATCAACATTTGTGATCATCCAAACAATATTATTTTCAGGGAAATCCTCGCTTATCTCAGCAAGACAACTCCAAGCCACATTCAGCACGTGCAACGATAGCATGGCTTAGTAGCTCAGTGCTTTTATAAGGATAAGTGATGAACGTGCCCTTGTCCCAACCTTTATGAAATGCGTTGCAGGCGTTACATGTTTAATGTATAAACATTGACAAAAAACATTAAAACTGATAAGGTAAAATGTTAATTACCTTGTTTGTGTGCTGTTTTAAACTGAAGACAGGTCAAACCATTTCTTTTACATTTTACACACCGTCCCAACTGTTTTGTGCAGGAGAATTTGATGGCAGAGTCAAAGAACTACATCAATAAACCCGAATAAACGGCTAAGTTTCAGTGTCTCAATTTGTTTTTAAAGTACCTGAAGACCTTCGCTGGGAAAAAAATATCCTGCAGAGAGTTAAAGTTTGTTCAAAAAAAGAGATAACAATAATGATGATAAGAATCATGAATCCACATTATTTTTTATTCGTGAACCTCCTTTACCTGCAGGTGATTGCACAGCTGACTTGATTGTCCAGTCTAATGGGAATTTGACTCTACAGCCAAATGTCCAGGGTCCCATAGAGGACATTCTATGGAGATGGGATAATCATAAGGTGGTGGAATTTGATCAGAAAAATGTACGAGACTACGGACAGTTTAAAGGACGGACGATCCTGAATGTGACGACTGGAGCTCTAACCCTCACAAGCATCACTAAGTCTGACAGCGGGGAGTATGTGGGGGAGCTACAGATCGGAGGAAAACTGGTGTATCACACTGAGAGAGTGATGGTGCTGGGTGAGTTTAAATGGTGTACCACACTGAGAGAGTGAAGGTGCTGGGTGAGTTTAAATGGTGTACCACACTGAGAGAGTGAAGGTGCTGGGTGAGTTTAACTGGTGTACCACACTGAGAGAGTGAAGGTGCTGGGTGAGTTTAACTGGTGTACCACACTGAGAGAGTGAAGGTGCTGGGTGAGTTTAACTGGTGTACCACACTGAGAGAGTGAAGGTGCTGGGTGAGTGTAACTGGTGTACCACACTGAGAGAGTGAAGGTGCTGGGTGAGTTTAACTGGTGTACCACACTGAGAGAGTGAAGGTGCTGGGTGAGTTTAACTGGTGTACCACACCTTGAGAGTGAAGGCCCTGGGTGAGTTTAACTGGTGTACCCCACTGAGAGAGTGAAGGTGCTGGGTGAGTGTAACTGGTGTACCACACTGAGAGAGTGAAGGCGCTGGGTGAGTGTAACTGGTGTACCACACTGAGAGAGTGAAGGTGCTGGGTGAGTTTAACTGGTGTACCACACAGAGAGTGAACGTGCTGGGTGAGTGTAACTGGTGTACCACACTGAGAGAGTGAAGGTGCTGGGTGAGTTTAACTGGTGTACCACACTGAGAGAGTGAAGGTGGGGGGTGAGTTTAACTGGTGTACCACACTGAGAGAGTGAAGGTGCTGGGTGAGTGTAACTGGTGTACCACACTGAGAGAGTGAAGGTGCTGGGTGAGTTTAACTGGTGTACCACACTGAGAGAGTGAAGGTGCTGGGTGAGTGTAACTGGTGTACCACACTGAGAGAGTGAAGGTGCTGGGTGAGTTTAACTGGTGTACCACACTGAGAGAGAGGGAAGGTGCTGGGTTACTTTAACTGGTGTACCACACTGAGAGAGTGAAGATGCTGGGTGAGTTTAACTGGTGTATCACTCTGAGAGAGTGAAGGTGGTGGGTGAATTTAACTGGTGTACCACACTGAGAGAGTGAAGGTGCTGGGGGAGTTTAACTGGTGTATCACACTGAGAGAGTGAAGATGCTGGGGGAGTGTAACTGGTGTATCGGACTGAGAGAGTGAAGGTGGTGGGTGAATTTAACTGGTGTACCACACTGAGAGAGTGAAGGTGCTGGGTGAGTTTAACTGGTGTATTACACAGGGAGTGAAGGTGCTGGGTGAGTTTAACTGGTGTACCACACTGAGAGAGTGAAGGTGCTGGGTGAGTTTAACTGGTGTATCACAC
Source organism: Gymnothorax reevesii (assembly GCA_029721435.1). Taxonomy (NCBI): domain Eukaryota; kingdom Metazoa; phylum Chordata; class Actinopteri; order Anguilliformes; family Muraenidae; genus Gymnothorax; species Gymnothorax reevesii. The sequence goes on from CM056590.1 coordinate 57,059,998, forward strand.
TGAAAGAGTGAAGGTGCTGGGTGAGTTTAACTGGTGTACCCCACTGAGAGAGTGAAGGTGCTGGGGGAGTTTAACTGGTGTATTACACAGAGAGTGAAGGTGCTGGGTGAGTGTAACTGGTGTACCACACTGAGAGAGTGAAGGTGCTGGGTGAGTTTAACTGGTGTACCACACTGAGAGAGTGAAGGTGCTGGGTGAGTTTAACTGGTGTACCACACTGAGAGAGTGAAGGTGCTGGGTGAGTTTAACTGGTTTACCACACTGAGAGGGTGAAGGTGCTGGGTGAGTTTAACTGGTGTACCACACTGAGAGAGTGAAGGTGCTGGGTGAGTTTAACTGGTGTATCACACTGAGAGAGTGAAGGTGCTGGGTGAGTTTAACTGGTGTACCACACAGAGAGTGAAGGTGCTGGGTGAGTGTAACTGGTGTACCACACTGAGAGAGTGAAGGTGCTGGGTGAGTTTAACTGGTGTACCACACTGAGAGAGTGAAGGTGTGGGTTAGTTTAACTGGTGTACCACACTGAGGTAAAGCTGCTGGGTGAGTTTAACTGGTGTACCACACTGAGAGAGTGAAGGTGGTGGGTGAGTTTAACTGGTGTACCACACTGAGAGAGTGAAGGTGCTGGGTGAGTTTAACTGGTGTACCACACTGAGAGAGTGAAGGTGGGGGGTGAGTTTAACTGGTGTACCACACAGAGAGTGAAGGTGCTGGGTGAGTGTAACTGGTGTACTACACTGAGAGAGTGAAGGTGCTGGGTGAGTTTAACTGGTGTACCACACTGAGAGAGTGAAGGTGCTGGGTTACTTTAACTGGTGTACCACACTGAGAGAGTGAAGGTGCTGGGTGAGTTTAACTGGTGTACCACACTGAGAGAGTGAAGGTGCTGGGTGAGTTTAACTGGTGTACCACACTGAGAGAGTGAAGGTGCTGGGTGAGTTTAACTGGTGTATCACACTGAGAGAGTGAAGGTGCTGGGTGAGTGTAACTGGTTTACCACACTGAGAGAGTGACGGTGCTGGGTGAGTTTAACTGGTGTACCACATTGAGAGAGTGAAGGTGCTGGGTGAGTTTAACTGGTGTAACACACTGAGAGAGTGAAGCTGCTGGGTGAGTTTAACTGCTGTACCACACTGAGAGAGTGATGGTGCTGGGTGAGTTTAACTGATGTACCACACTGAGAGAGTGACGGTGCTGGGTGAGTTTAACTGGTGTACTACACTGAGAGAGTGAAGGTGCTGGGTTAGTTTAACTGGTGTACCACACAGAGAGTGACGGTGCTGGGTGAGTTTAACTGGTGTACCACATTGAGAGAGTGAAGGTGCTGGGTGAGTTTAACTGGTGTAACACACTGAGAGAGTGAAGCTGCTGGGTGAGTTTAACTGCTGTACCACACTGAGAGAGTGACGGTGCTGGGTGAGTGTAACTGGTTTACCACACTGAGAGAGTGACGGTGCTGGGTGAGTTTAACTGGTGTACCACACTGAGAGAGTGAAGGTGCTGGGTGAGTTTAACTGGTGTACCACACTGAGAGAGTGAAGGTGCTGGGTGAGTTTAACTGGTGTACCACACTGAGAGAGTGAAGGTGGGGGGTGAGTTTAACTGGTGTACCACACAGAGAGTGAAGGTGCTGGGTGAGTGTAACTGGTGTACCACACTGAGAGAGTGAAGGTGCTGGGTGAGTTTAACTGGTGTACCACACTGAGAGAGTGAAGGTGCTGGGTGAGTGTAACTGGTTTACCACACTGAGAGAGTGACGGTGCTGGGTGAGTTTATCTGGTGTATCACACTGAGAGAGTGAAGGTGGTGGGTGAGTTTAACTGGTGTACCACACTGAGAGAGTGATGGTGCCAGGTGAGTTAATCTGGTGTACCACACTGAGAGAGTGAAGGTGGTGAGTGAGTGTAACTGGTGTACCACACTGAGAGAGTGAAGGTGCTGGGTGAGTGTAACTGGTGTACCACACTGAGAGAGTGAAGGTGCTGGGTGAGTTTAACTGGTGTACCACACTGAGAGAGTGAAGGTGCTGGGTGAGTTTAACTGGTGTACCACACAGAGAGTGACGGTGCTGGGTGAGTTTAACTGGTGTACCACACTGAGAGAGTGAAGGTGCTGGGTGAGTTTAACTGGTGTACCACACTGAGAGAGTGAAGGTGGGGGGTGAGTTTAACTGGTGTACCACACAGAGAGTGAAGGTGCTGGGTGAGTTTAACTGGTGTACCACACTGAGAGAGTGAAGGTGCTGGGTGAGTTTAACTGGTGGACCACACTGAGAGAGTGACGGTGCTGGGTTAGTATAACTGGTGTACCACACAGAGAGTGACGGTGCTGGGTGAGTTTAACTGGTGTACTACACTGAGAGAGTGAAGGTGCTGGGTGAGTGTGTAATGTGAATATAGGCCACTAGATGGCAGTATTTACCTTTTTTTTGTTAAGCTCAGACTGGAGTCATGTTTAGACATGTCCTGGACATGTCTGGGGCAAGTCTCAGAAAATTAAAAAAAAGAGGTCTAAATGTGGGTGGGGTCTGCAAAAGAGTATATAAGGAAAAGAATTGAGACCGTAAAGTAGTAGGAGAAATTGCAAGAAGATGACCAGACCTGCCATTCTGTTCAAGACCTGTGACGTTTCTTTTGTGGATTTCTTTGCCTGTGTTTGAGCATTTTCATTATCCAGGACATCACCAAGCCACCCCACAAAAAGGGACTGTAAATATTTCTTTTTTTTTCCTATTCAATCTTGGTCAGTAGTTTAGTTATTGTCTTTGTTAGAAATTAAATGTCTTTAAATTTTTTAAACTGTGTCTGTCATCCCTTGCTGTTGCTGTTGCTGTTGTGTGTAAATGTAATAACAAATTGGGGCCATAACAAGTGTAACTGGTGTACCACACTGAGAGAGTGAAGGTGCTGGGTGAGTATAACTGGTGTACCACACTGAGAGAGTGACAGTGCTGGGTGAGTATAACTGGTGTACCACACTGAGAGAGTGACGGTGCTGGGTGAGTGTAACTGGTGTATCACACTGAGAGAGTGAAGGTGCTAGGTGAGTTTAACTGGTGTACCACACGGAGAGAGTGAAGGTGCTGGGTGAGTATAACCGGTGTACCACACTGAGAGAGTGAAGGTGCCGGGTGAGTTTAGCTAGTGTACCACACTGAGAGAGTGAAGGTGCTGGGTGAGTGTAACTGGTGTACCACACTGAGAGAGTGAAGGTGCTGGGTGAGTGTAACTGGTGTACCCCACTGAGAGAGTGAAGGTGCTGGGTGAGTGTAACTGGTGTACCACACTGAGAGAGTGAAGGCGCTGGGTGAGTTTAACTGGTGTACTACACTGCGAGAGTGACGGTGCTGAATGAGTTTAACTGGTGTACCACACTGAGAGAGTGATGGTGCTGGGTGAGTTTAACTGATGTACCACACTGAGAGAGTGACGGTGCTGGGTGAGTTTAACTGGTGTACTACACTGAGAGAGTGAAGGTGCTGGGTGAGTGTGTAATGTGAATATAGGCCACTAGATGGCAGTATTTACCTTTTTTTTGTTAAGCTCAGACTGGAGTCATGTTTAGACATGTCCTGGACATGTCTGGGGCAAGTCTCAGAAAATTAAAAAAAAGAGGTCTAAATGTGGGTGGGGTCTGCAAAAGAGTATATAAGGAAAAGAATTGAGACAGTAAAGTAGTAGGAGAAATTGCAAGAAGATGACCAGACCTGCCATTCTGTTCAAGACCTGTGACGTTTCTTTTGTGGATTTCTTTGCCTGTGTTTGAGCATTTTCATTATCCAGGACATCACCAAGCCACCCCACAAAAAGGGACTGTAAATATTTCTTTTTTTTTCCTATTCAATCTTGGTCAGTAGTTTAGTTATTGTCTTTGTTAGAAATTAAATGTGTTTAAATTTTTTAAACTGTGTCTGTCATCCCTTGCTGTTGCTGTTGCTGTTGTGTGTAAATGTAATAACAAATTGGGGCCATAACAAGTGTAACTGGTGTACCACACTGAGAGAGTGAAGGTGCTGGGTGAGTATAACTGGTGTACCACACTGAGAGAGTGAAGGTGCTGGGTGAGTATAACTAGTGTACCACACTGAGAGAGTGACGGTGCTGGGTGAGTGTAACTGGTGTATCACACTGAGAGAGTGAAGGTGCTGGGTGAGTTTAACTGGTGTACCACACTGAGAGAGTGAAGGTGCTGGGTGAGTATAACTGGTGTACCACACTGAGAGAGTGAAGGTGCTGGGTGAGTCTAACTGGTGCACCACACTGAGAGAGTGAAGGTGCCAGGTGAGTTTGGCTGGTGTACCACACTGAGAGAGTGAAGGTGCTGGGTCAGTTTCTGACCTGATGTATATGTTGTGTTTTTCTGAAGTTTTGTTAAGTTTAATATTTGACACACGCTAGTAGTGTTAAATTGTTGAGATTTGCTGTGCTTAATGTCTGGTTCTCACCTGTCTGTTCTCTGATGCTGTGTTTGTGCTTTTGTAGATGCTGTAGGTAAAGCGTCAGTCACCTGCAGTGTTAGCGGTACCTCAGTGACCCTGCTGTGTTTGGAGGACAGCAGACCTGCCACTCAGTGCTGGTGGGAGGGGCCTGGGAATGAGTCATATATGGGGACTCCGCTGCAGGTGGATGCAGCACAGGGCTCTGACTCAGTCTACACCTGTGTGCTGAATAACTCAGTGAGTCAGAGCAGAGCAGCCTTTCCTCTGCAGAGCTGCTACCCTCCTCAAGGTAAGTATCACTGCTCACACACACACACACACACACACACACACACACACACACACACTCACTAACACTTACACACGCACGCGCACACACTTACTGAAACACTCACACACACACTAACACGCACATGAACGCATACACACACACACACACACACACACACACACACACACACACACACACACATACACACATACACACATACACATACACATACACTCACCTACTGAATTACTCCTACACACACCCACACTCTCTAAGCCAGGGGTGTCAAACTGAGCCGTTAAAGGGGCCAAGAGGCTGCAGGTTTTCACTCCAACAATGCAGAAGCGCACCTGATACAACTAATCAGTTGTGCAGGCCTAGATCAGTTGATTAAATCAGTGCTTTCAGGTGAGCTTCTGCTTGGTCGGATTGCAGCCTCTTGGCCCGTTTACGGGTCAGTTTGACACCCCTGCTCTAAGACATACGCACACTCAGTTTCTCACGATCACTCACACAATGGTTTGCACAGTCTCCTCACATGAGGTGAATTAGAATTTTGAATTTTAATTTTATTAAATAAAAACATAGCATATATAGAAAATACAATAGACTAGAGGGGTGTAGTACAAATTGTTCTCTCCCCCTACTTATAATATCAATGTTTTTTTTGTTTTTTTTTTGCACTTTTACATCTCTTAACACTTTTGCTGTTTACAATGTTTGGTGGTAAATTGTTCCAAAAACTTACAAACTTCTATTTGACCAAAAAGGCTTACGAGGCTCGCGGTTCAACTCTCAGTGAGATGGCAAAATAACAGGTTTTTTTATTCATTTATTTTCCACTGACGTCCATGTACCAAACTGTTGGCCTGCAGGCCCCTCCCCCAGCTGCATTTTTCGCCTCCGCCTCAACGGGCAACAGGTGTGGCTCGTCGAGGTGGAGGTGAGGTGCAGTATTTAAGGGCTGATGCACCTTGCCTTGGTGCAGCAGTGTTCTGGTTATTGGAGCCCTAAGTGGTTGGTGATTTGTGCTGCTGCTCCCCTCCTATGTGCAGTTTACAGTTTAATTAAAGTATTTTATATTTTTACTCAGCCTGTGCATTTGGGTCCCTAAACCTGCGTTTGGGTACATGGTCCCTGTGCCCGCCGGCTTCATGCCTTCTGCCGGCGGGGGCTAAACCATGACACAGCTAGGTTAGCAAACTTGCCAGCTCAACAAGTGAACTAACTTTAGCTACGTAGCTGGCTCGTCTCGCTCAGGGCAGAAGTAAAAGCTGTTTTTGCTGGTGCTCCCGACAGCGACGAGGAGCACTTCCGTTGTGTTTATATCTAAATGCAGCGCTTTTCTCTCCTGCATTTGCTTTCGGCGATACACTGTTGTGAACGGTCCCAAAGTATCAGCATATTTTCGTGGCCTAAAAGAGGCCCTACCTGAAAATAATACACCATTTCAATTGTACGCTATATTTCAAAACATTGCAGCACTTTAGCTTGCTCTTGATCTAACCAACTGATGTATTCCTGCGCGAGGTGCATCGTAGTTCACTGCGTGCTGTAGCGATCGGCTGTTCAGGTCAGACTCTGAGCGGTTTGTGGATTTTCAATGACATAGAATCACGTCTCTAATTTACAATAACCAGCACAGCAGATACACAGTAAATAAATTGTGGTCTGCTCCTGGAAAACCTCGATATGGCAAAGTATATAATAACATGACGGTATCTCGGGCTAGGTTTAAACGTGCTTTACGTGCATGTAGAAAATATGAAGAGCAAATAAGAGCTGATAATCTTGCTAAGCAATTAAGTCTTACAAAAAAATTATGTCTCTTTTTAGAAGGAGGTGGACAGAAAATCCTGTAAATCGCTTCCTTTGTCTGATACTGTTGGGGGTGCAATTGGTCCTGTGGAGACTGCTAACATGTGGAGAGAGTATTACCAAAACCTGTTTACTTCAGTTAAATCTACCAGATTTAAAAGTAGTGTAATAGAGACTGTGAACAATGTAACTCTAGACTGTGAATTAATAACTGTTGATGAAGTATCTGAAGGTATTAGGAGCCTGAAAAGTGGTAAATCTTGTGGTATTGACAATATCCACTCTGAAAATTTGAAATATGGTGGTTATCGGTTGATAATCATGCTGTCTTTTTGTTTTAATCACTTTCTGATACATGGCTTTTTACTTAGCTCTTTGAAAGATACAATACTTGTACTTGTGCTTAAAAACAAATCTGGTGATCTAACGGATAACAATAATTACTGGCCTATAGCTCTGGCCTCCACTGTTTCCAAGGTGCTGGAGATTTTGTTACTCAATAGATGTGCTAAATTTCTGGAGACCTCTGACTCCCTATTCGGATTTAAAAGTGGTCACTACTGATTAGTGTATATATTCACTAAAAGAAACTGTGAACTACTATAGGTCTCATTGTAGTCATGTCTTTTTATGTTTTATGGATGCAAAGAAAGCTTTTGATAGGGTTAATCATTGGACATTATTCCATAAACTGATACAAAAAGGTGTGCCTTTAATTATTGTTAGGTTATTAGTAGCATGGTATGGCACTCAGAAAGGTCAGATATGCTGGGGTTCAGATTTGTCTGACCCTTTTTCTATTGAGAATGGCGTACGACAGGGTGGTAATCTTTCTCCCAAACTGTTTAATTGTTATATTGATGACCTAAGCCTGTTACTGAGCAAATTACACGTGGGATGTAAAACTGGAAGTCATAGGGCTCTAATTTCCTGGCGCAGCGCAGGTGGTGTAGCGTGGCGCAGCTCACGCAGTGGTAGATTCGTCCGGCACAGCCCGCGCAGTGGTAATTTCGTGAGGTGCGCAGCCTTTGGTAGACGAACGTGCGCCGAGATGGGTGTGGCGGCGTAGTAGGGGGAGGTGTCACATATTCATCAAGACGCAGCGACAATTTCGTAGAAAAAGTCTCTGCTGGAGTTGCGCAGGAAACTCGCCAGCTCCAACCTGGTTTAATTTCTGTGCAGTGGTAATTTGGCTGACCGGCGCAGAGTGCGCACACGTCACCGAAATCTCACAGGCAGGTTTACGGAATGTCAGGCACATTTAAATGCAATAAAAAATTACAGGAAGCACTATTTGATGTAACTATCTGAATAAGGACATAAATTATAGTATCTACATCGATTGTCCTGATGTCAGATTAATGGCGGTTGGCACGCGTAATGGAAACTTGACCTGGCTTAATCAACGAAGCTGAATCTGTGATGCAAACTAACGACTTCACGTCTTTCTCAGCCAACCACAAACATATATATATAGAGCATACTTGCGTTCTGTGCTCAGTAAAGCCGCTTGCACACTGGACACAAAACAAATTTTTTCGCGCGACTGATTACAGACAAAGTCAATGCAAAGACGTGATAGTCGGACAGGGTTTTAATATATCTCCGTGTCTGAAAGTCATGAAAGTTCAAATTTTTCCGAGTATTCCAGAAATTATTAGACGTGCAAACTTGGCTATGTTTGTGTTCGACCTTCACAAAATGCAAATTGATAGCTATCGACTTCTCTTGGTCTTTTTAGCCTATTCGTCTGTTTTCGAAGATAGAACAAATAAAGACTGTTGTCTTTCTTTTGAAAATTAGTCAGATGGATCGAACAGATTCAGGCTTTATTTCCACAGCAGAGATAAAATAGTGCTTGTAGTCAGTGAGCAAATCAATTCCATGACCATTGACAGTGTGAATAAATTATCGCATGCAGGATCAAGACTGTCCGACGCGAAATGCAAAATACTTCATGTCCACCAGCCAGCAAAAAATAAAAGTATTGATATGAGAACAGATTTATAATGGAATAAAGAATAAAAATACATATACATCACCAACCAACAGAACATCCAAAAAGATGACCCGCTAATAAATTAATCGCAGTGTTCGTTGGATGTTCTGTTGTTAAAATGTTTATTTTTATTCTTTATTTCGTTATCAATCTGTTCTAATTGTCCTCTTTTTTTTTGCTGTCAGACACGGAGGCATTGTACATTGTCTCGCGCCAGTGTCGACTCACTTTATTGAGCAGAGCTTAAACAGAAAGACTGATTGAAATTCTCGGTACTCATCTTGAAGAACTGAGCCCTCTTATCCAATTCAAACTCAAATTCAAATTCAATTTATTTGTATAGTGCTTTTCACAGGGACTGTCACAAAGACGCTTTACAGTCAGAGATGAGTTACTGAAAGGGCAGTGCCCAACCTATTCCCCACTACAGCAAATGAGGCAAAAAACTCCCAGTAGGGAGAAAAATCCTCAAACAGTGGTGAGAAAAAACTCCCCAGTGGGAAGAAATCTCAGGAGGAACCGGCTGTAGTGGGGAATCCCATCCTCCGCGGGCAGCTAGTTAATAAGAAGATAATGACAATAGAGTTCCATAAAAGTCCATCTAAACAGTGCTATCAGTTGCTGGAGGAAGTGACATGCCAAAGATGGTGCGGAACTGCATCAGGACAGCAGCAGCCAGCGCTCATGGTGAGGGACAGGGCTCAGATGGTCCAGGAGTCAGGGTTGTGGAGGGAGAGATCCTCGGAGAAAGACAGAAAAAAGTGGGGTGAGGCACTGGATAAACTACTGCATATTAATAAAAATACAGTTCTGTGTCATGTGCCAAATGAGAATTTAGGAGCTGACTGGTCAGGAAACAGTCAACACCCCTCCATCCACTTCCAGCAGCACAGAGGCCCTACACTTATTCCAGGAAGATCACTTCAGATTTTCTAGACACTAGTACCATATGGACCTCCCCGGTGACTAAGGCTGTAGCAAGCCCCACTGGCACCGTTAATGCATGCTCAGTGCCACCGGTTCCACATGGATTTACATAACACTGACTTCCAGTATCGTGAACATATCATAAATCAAGGTTGTAGTCAGTCCCACCAGAGCCAACACATAACTAATCATAAGCTAATCATAGGCTTGACTAAAAAGATAAGTTTTCAGCCTACTCTTGAAGATAGAGAGTGTGTCTGAAGCACAAATTTGTCTTGGGAGATTGTTCCATAAAATTGGTGCTTTGTAAGAGTATACTCTGCCTCCAATTGTAATTCTAGATATATTTGGAATTTTCAAGTAGTCAGCACCTTGTGAACGAAGTAATCTTGGTGGGGCAAGACATTGCAATAGTCCAGTCGAGAAGACACAAATGCGTGAACCAATTTTTCAGCATCTTGAAGAGACAACATTTTTCTAAGTTTAGATATGTTTCGAAGATGGAAAAAAGCCACTCGGATGATATTGTTGATGTGAGCCTGGAAAGAGAGTTCTGAATCAAGAGTCACCCCAAGGTTTTTAACGACAGCTCTGGCAGAAACAGAGAGGCCATCTAAGTTAAGAGAAAACAAACGAGTCCCTAAGAGATTTGGGACCCAGTACCAATATTTCAGTCTTATCTGGGTTTAGTGAAAGAAAATTTTGCGTCATCCAAGCTTTCACAGCTTTAAGACACATCTCTAATCTAGTAACCGGATCATTTTCACCCGGTTTAAAGGATATATAGAGCTGCGTGTCGTCTGCATAACAATGGTATTTAACATCAAGTCTACTTATGATATTTCCAAGCGGAAGCATGTATAGAGAAAGAAGTAAAGGGCCCAGAACAGATCCTTGAGGTATTCCAAAGTTAACCTTGGAATACTCTGAACACTTGTTATTTACCCGGACAAACTGAGATCTATCAGACAGATAAGACTTAAACCATGAAAGGGCAAGTCCAGAAATACCAACTAATTTTTCCAACCTACGAAGAAGAATATGGTGGTCTACAGTGTCAAAGGCGGCACTTAAATCGAGAAGGACGAGAACAGAGATGCGGCCACTATCCATAAAATGAAGCAGATCATTTACTACAACAGTGAGGGCTGTTTCAGTGCTGTGATGCTTTCTATAGGCAGACTAGAAACTGTCAAATACCTCATTAGTTTGGAGGAAAGAGGAGAGCTGTTGGGCGACACATTTTTCAAGGATCTTGGATAAAAATGTGAGGTTTGAGATTGGCCTATAATTGGCTAGGACTGTGGGATCCAAATCTGGTTTTTTAAGCAGTGGCTTGATTTCTGCCATCTTAAATGAAGTGGGAACAATACCGGAAATCAGAGAAGAATTATTTATGAGAAGAACTGGGCCGCCAAGAATGGGCAGGAGTTCTTTCATGAGCTTTGTGGGAATGGGATCCAAGATGCAAGTAGATGATTTGGAAGTAACAACTAATTTGGCTAGTTCACTCAGGGATATAGGAGAAAGGGATTCAAACTGGTTTGTGTGTAATGTGGAAGACTCCATATCATGAGAAATGCCATCGCAAACTGGTAAGGAAGCGGTGATCTTCTCTCTAATTCTAATAATTTTGCCATTAAAGAAATTTTAAAAATCATCACTGCTGCAAGAGACTGGAATTTGAGGGTTACTTGCAGCATGACTGTTAGTTAACTTAGCCACGGTTTTGAACAGAAATCGAGAATTATTTTTATTTTCCTGCATGAGATTTGAAAAGTAACAGGACCTTGCACAAGAGAGAGCAGCTTATATGCAACAAGACTCTCTTTCCAAGCACCATAGAATACCTGGAGTTTAGTGGAGCGCCATTTGTGTTCTAGTTGACGAGATTTTTGCTTTAGTGTCCTTGTCTGGTCAGTGTACCATGGGGCTGGCCTCTTCTTCTGAGTAATCTTTTTATATTTCAGTGGCGCGACTACATTAAGGGTACAACAAAACAAACATCAAAACAAATCAAAACATTTATCAAACATTTAACATTTATCAAAACATTCACGTTTAATAACTAAAAGAGTCTGTAGATTTGAAGAAATTAAAAACAATAATAGACTGTCGGACACAGAGATATATTAAAACCCTGTCAGACTTTCGGACACAAGACACTGCTTTCAACGCAATCCGTCGGGCGAAAAATTCGTTTCGCGTCCAGTGTGCAAGCAGCTTAATACTAGGCTACTATTATTGTCACTTTATCGGTTTTATCGTTTTCAGTTGGGGAAAAGAATACAGCCTGATTGGTGTGATCTCGTACTGAGTTAAGATCACATATTGAAAATAAATGAGTAACGTATCTTGCATTGTTGTCCATGCATGTTAATCCCAAAATTTTAAGCAGCAACAGTTTGTAATAACAGGAACACGCTATCCATCGTTTCCCTTGCCAATGAGCAAGATTTGATTCGGCTGTGTCGCCTTCTTTGCCAACTTGCGCTGGAAGGAGGGACAGAGGCGGGACAGAGGAGTACTTGCGCCAGGCTACGCCGGGCACGAAATTACAACATACGCCTGGACACACCCCGTTGGCGCGGCGCACCCCCCATTCGCTGCGCCTGCGCCTGGTCTACGAAATTAGAGCCCAATGTGTAAACCATCTTGGTTATGCTGATGATCTTGCGCTGATCGCTCCTTCTATTAAAGGGTTGCAACGTCTTGTGACAGTTCGCCAGCATTTTGGTGATGAAAATCATATTGAATATAATTGTAAAAAGACTGTATGTATGTTTTGTCAAGTAAGATGAAATTACTTCAAGTGCCTTGTGTTACTCTGTATGGTGAGCAGCTGCTTTTTGTTGATAGATATAAATATTTGGTTGTCTACATGAATGAATCTTGGACGGATGATTTGGATATGACTAGACAGTTGTGCTCTTTCTATATGAGAAGTAAACAACTCATTAGAAATTTCAGTCTTTGTAGTGACGAGGTTAAAATCCAATTATTTCGTTCCTTTTGCAGCAGTATTTATGGTGCGGCGCTATGGTGCAATTATAAACAGGCCACTTTGCGTAAATTGAATCATACGTGCCGAAAAAAAACCCCTGCAGACTCCTCCCAAGTCCCGCCAATACCCCAGAACTCCCGTGCCCCTCCCCTTATGTCCACTGCATGCTGGGCACAGTCTTTCTCATCACATCTCCCTTCTTTTAAAGAACAGGTATGTTCCAAAAGTAACAAGAAAATAGCTAAACTGGAAAACTAAAAGAAAATATGGCAATGACATTAGCACACTAGAACTTTGCTAATTAACCGCATAATCTGCCAACAATGAAGACCTGCGCTTCAATATTAAAAGTTAACCTGAAGGGTGGGGTAGACTGCCCAGCCCTTTTACTGAGTGAGGGGATAATTCTCCCCCATTGTTCGTTCAGTATCTAAACATCATACCGCTTTGGGGTCTTACAACTCTACCACTAGAAGTGATGGTGAACCCCTGGGGCCTTGCTGACACATCTAGCTCCGGGGAAGTGCCTAAATAGCTGGCAACCGGTGGGCTGAGTTGTTCCTGTTGCAAGTTGTTGCCATCTCGGGCTGGTTGGCTTGCAACCGTCTCAGGGGCAGGCACGGATTGCAGGTGCCTTCGGTTCCATCTGAAGACAGCCCCGTCTTCCGTACGTACTATGTAGGAACGTGGCTCTTCTAAGGGGTTCACCACAACTGTGGGCGTGTTCCACCCCTTCTGCCCATCTAGTTTGACTCATACCCTCTCCCTTGAGTGCAGTTCGGTCAGGGCATGTGCAGAGTGTCTTGCCTTTCTGTCATTCTTTTCCACCTCTTTGTAGTCAAAAAGCTGCGGCTGGAGTTTCCTCTCCAGCATCGGCATAGTAGTCCGGATCTGGCGGCCGATCATGAGCTGCGCTGGGCTCTCACCTGTGGCAGCAATCGGTGTGGCATGGTAGCACATCAGCGGCAAGTGTGGGTCGGGCTGGCGCAAAATTCTTTTTGCCGTCCCAACGGCCCTTTCTGCAGCTCTGTTTGCCTGGGGAAAGTGGGGGCTGCTGGTTGTGTGGTGGAAATCATAGCTCCTACAAAATTGCTTAATTTCGGCTGATGTAATGAGTTCCCCCGGGATGCCCCATCGTGCAAACATACCTTTCAGTTGATCAATCACCCGTAGACTAGAGGTGGTCTGTAGCTGGGCGATCTCAATGTCCCTGGAATAATAGTCAACTACCACCAGGTAGTTTCTTCCATCCTGCTTGCAAAGGTCTACCCCTATCTTGTGCCATTAATGAGGGGGACCAGGGACTAGCGGTCTGTCTGTAAGCTAAACTCAGCTAAGCCTAGCAGATTCCGGGAAAAACGCTCACAGGCCCACACCGCCACAAGGCATTCCTTCTCTAACTGAGAGTATCTCTTCTCTGTATCTGTGAGGGTTCTGGAACAGAACGCATCAGGCTGAACTTTGTTCCCCTGAACCTGTAACAGTGCCGCCCCCAGCCCAAAACTACTAGTGTCTGCGGTCACTAATTCACACATTGGCCGGCCTCGCTACATCATAGTATGCCAGGGCTGGAGCCGTGGACAACATTGCTTTTACTTTGATGAAGGCTTGCTGTTGGGGCTCCCGCCACTGCCACTCTGCATCTTTCTTCAGCAGCTCACTCACCGGGTGTAGCACAGATGACAGTTCGGGCAGAAACCTCCCCAGATAATTGACCATACCCAGCCACTGTCTCACCTGTGTGACGTTCTCAGGGCTCTGCATGTCTGCGATGGCCTTCACCTTGCCTGGATCTGGTTTGATGCCATCTTTGCTGATGATGTGCCCAAAATACTGCATCTCACTCTTGCTGAAGCGGCATTTTTTCCAGTTGAGCTTCAGGCCAGAAGCTTTGATATTCTGCAGTACTGCCTCCAAGTTTCTATCATGCTCATCCTGATCCTTGCCATACACGAGTATGTCATCCATGATGACGATCGTGCCCTCGTGGTCCCTCAGCAGAATGCACATTTCCCTCTGATAGATCTCTGGTGCCGATGTGATGCGGAATGGGAGCCGCTGGAAACAGAACCGGCCTCTGGGAGTAATGAAAGTGGATAATTTTGTGCATTTGGGATCTAACGGAATTTGCCAGCAGCCAGATGATGCATCTAGCGTTGTGCAAACCCCTACTCCTGCTAACTTGGGCATAATGTCCTCCAAAGTAGGAAGTATAAACCGCTCACGCTTAACAGCCTGATTTAACCGCTTAAGGTCCACACAGATCTGCACCTTGCCATTCTTTTTGACCACAGGCACCATGGGCGCACACCACTCTATGGACTCGGTCACTTCCGTGATGATCCCCAAGGACTGCATTCGTTGCAGCTCGTCGTCCACCTTTGGCATAAGAGGGAGAGGGACTCGGCGTGGCGTGCTGAGGGCACATGGCTGAATATTTGGCTTAAGCTCACTCATGACAGGTTCACAATTAAGCAGTCCAATGTCCCCAAAAATATCTTCGCTAACCTGATCTGTTCTACAAACTAGGCCCATTTCACATGCAGCTCTGCAACTCAATAGATTGTTGGCATTTTTGTGATTTTTATCACAAAAATCCAAATTTTGTATGATTTCCCCCCTCTTCCTGTGCACCCCACAAATTTCCCCCACACTGCAGTGCTCCCCCTGGGCTTCTCAGGTCATTAGATGTTTGAAACCGAGGCCGTTTAGGCAGTGACCTATATGCAGTCTGTGACGTGGTAGTGATATCTGCCCCTGTATCAATTTTAAAATTAACTAACTTGCCGCAGATAGGTAACTCCACTTGCCATTTTTTTTTCAAACTCCGCCCCCTCAATGTAACCGAGAAAATAGGGGCGGCCTTCACTTTCCACTTCACCCTCATATGCATCATCCTGGTAAACAACTTCCCTTATATCTTGGGTTTTGCATACTGCAGCAAAATGTCCCAGCTTATCGCATTTCATCCCTGCAGCTGCCCGTGCGCACGATTACACCTGGGGCTAACTATTTTGGGCCGCTGTGTGTTTCCATTGCCCTAAGTGTAGGGATTGCTAGCGTCACTGCGATCACCGTTGCCTTTGGCGCCCTGTGTTTTGCTAACTTCATTCCAATCAGCTGTAATTTCTTCCGCATTTTGCTGTTTAACCAGTTCGAACTGACGGTCCATTTGCACCGCTTTTCCGAGTGAGAGCTCATCCTCCATCTGCAACTTCTGTGAAACATCCCGGTCTGCAACATCAATCACGACTCTTCCTTTAACACCCCGAACTCGCAGTGTTCCGCTAACTCATATAAACTTCTCACAAAGGCCTCAACAGTTTCTCCAGCTCTCTGCGAGCGCTGGTGAAAACATGCCCGTTCGCGGATAACATTTCTCCGTGGTACGAATTGCTCACTGAATTTATTGACCACCCTGTCATAATCGCAAGCATGAGAAGCCTCTTCGAATGTAAATGAATTAAAAATAGCTTCCACATCTTTCCCCATTGCGTATATCAAGGAATTGACTTGGATCTCACCTTCCTCCGCTTTTAGCTTGGCAGCAAGTCGGAACCGGGCAAACCTCTGAATCCAAATCGGCCATGCCGCCGGTTGCGTGAAATCGAACGCCTCGGGGGGGTTAAACCTTGCCATTCCTGGTTTCGCCGGACCAACTTCGTTCTTGATTATTGAAGTAAGTGCATCCGAAGATCACCTGACGCCATGTCATGAACAGATGCGTCAGGCAAGAGAAAGAGACACGCTAAACACTGCGTTTTTTATTTAGCCAGATGAATTCTCTCCGTACAGAATCATTCGTGCCGAAAAAAAAACCCCTGCAGACTCCTCCCAAGTCCCGCCAATACCCCAGAACTCCCGTGCCCCTCCCCTTAAGCCCACTGCATGCTGGGCACAGTCGTTCCCATCACACCCACAATAACACTTTTCGTCGCATTCTTTCCCTACCTAGTCATTGCAGTGCTAGTAATATGTTTGTTTGTCATTCTGTAAACTCTTTTGGGGAATTGAGGAGAAAATTCACCTATGTTTTTAAAATGAGAGTTTTTACCTGTAATAATTCCCTTGTGCAATCCATTTTTAATTGCGTTTTCTTGAACTCGAGACTACGGCAGCAGTGGCAAAGCATTTTATATGGGTGGATGACGTGACATGGCAGTTTTGCTGTCTTCAGTGTCAAACATGTATGAATAAAAAATATATATGCCAAAAACCTCCTCAATATCGTGCAGAACATTCTGCTTTATGTGAACATACTGAACATTAAAACAGTTCATCACTGATTTTTTCAGAATTTTCAAGCAAACATGACAAAACGCGTATGGTGTGACTGTCCGGCACTTGTTTCTCAAAGTAAAAACTTGATTAAAACTGAGAAAAATAAATGCAAAAATTCTCAAAAAAATACAGAAAAATAACATAGGTGTCAATTTGTGAGTCTACTGTTTTCAAAGTCCAAGCCTAATGTTTTGAGTCAGTTCTAATCAAAAAGATTTTGTCACGCAGATCAAAATCATATGGTGTGACACTATTTTTGGATATTTCAACGGGCAACTGTATGGACACCCTTGGGAAGGAGAGGACGTCCTTCATCAAGGTTGTGCAGTACTAGCAATACCAGTCCATGACAGGTTTCTGAGGTGAATTATCATTTTTATATTTACAATAAATCAGATCTTGTTGGTACTCTGACAAAAGTCCCACTTCCAGATGTCTTTTGGTGTGACACATTTTTCATAAAAATGCAAAAAAATTATTATTTTGTCATAATTGCATGTAAATCTATGTTGCTTTGTTACAGATAGCATGTTGTTAGCATGCTACTATGTAGCTACAAGACTCAAGGTGGTGCTAAGTGCAGAAAACATCATATGGTGTGACATGTCTGCCTGTCACGCCATATGATTTGATTGTCACACCATATGATATGAATTGTAATTTCCTGCAGATATAACAATAAATAACTAAGTCCAATGTATGCTTTCTCCTTTAAAACATTTATTTGGGTCCATCACCACATAAAAGCTGTAATTATCCACAATAGATAGTGTTTAGTTTAGCAGAGCCCTTCACAGAAACCTTAGAATGCTGTTTAAGTCTAAACAATGTTTTATCTTCATCTCAAAAAGGGGTTTGGGGGCCTGCCGTGCGGCCTCCCCCGCGGACCAGAGTTTGTCGCCCTCGGGGCCTTCCCCTCGCGGGGAGCCCGGCCGTTAATGATCCTTCCGCAGGTTTACTTACGGAAACCTTGTTACGACTTTTACTTCCTCTAAATAGTCAAGTTTGATCGTCTCGGGCACTCTGCCAGGGTCGTGACCAACCCCGGCGGGGCCGTACCGAGGACCTCACTACACCATCCAATTGGTAGTAGTGACAGGCGGTGTGTACAAAGGGCGGGGACTTAATCAACACGAGCTTATGACCCGGGCTCACTGAGAATTACTTGTTCATGGGAAATAATTGCAATCCCCGATCCCTATCATGAGTGGGGTTCAGCGGGTGTGCAGCCCTGGACATCTAAGGGCATCACAGACCTGTTATTGCTCAATCTCGTGTGGCTGTACGCCACTCGTCCCTCTAAGAAGTTGGACGCCGGCCGCTCGGGGCCACGTAACTAGTTAGCATGTCGGAGTCTCGTTTGTTATTGGAATTAAACAGACAAATCGCTCCACCAACCGTGTCCGGGACGAGTGAGGTTTCCCGTGTTGAGTCAAATTAAGCCGCAGGCTCCACTCCTGGTGGTGCCCTTCCGTCAGTTCCTTTAAGTTTCAGATTTGCAACCAAACTCCGCCCGGAACCCGAAGACTTTGGTTTCCCGTATGCTGCTCGGTGGGACATGGGAATAACGCCGCCGGATCGCTAGTTGGCATCGTTTATGGTCGGAACTACGACAGTATCTGATCGTCTTCGAACCTCCGACTTTCGTTCCTGATTAATGAAAACATTCTTGGAAAATGCTTTCGCTTTCGCCCATCTCGCGCCAGTCCAAGAATTTCACCGCAGCTACCCTGTATTTCCACAGTTTATAAGATATAAAATGTGTTTGTTTTACTTATATTGTTGTTTTACTTATAATATTGCAGACCAGTTTTGAATTGAAGTTAAATTTGCTACACAAACATATGTTCATATAGTTCATATGAAAATGTTTGTTTTATTGTTAAATATCAAATAAATCAATATAATTTGAATATTGCCTCCCAGCATTTAAAAGTGGCTAAATATTTCCTGCCATATGAGTGAGCAGTACTCACCAATAAGTAGGATAATACATGGTTTGCCCTGACACATGGCAACATGATCATATGGTGTGACACTATATCATTTGGTGTGACATTCCAAATTGTGAAAATAACATAGCTTTATTAATGATAAAACCTGAAAATGTTAATGGAATACATCGAAAATGGCATCAGCAAGAGTCAAAAATATTTTTATAATTTTATAGCAAGGTTTGTCTCGATAAATGGAAAATGTGTTAAAAGATCGACAGCATAAGTCTCACATTGAGCAAAGATTTAGGAAATAATACCCAAATTTAATTAATTTCCACAAAACTATAATGGATCAAAGTCTAGTTAGCATAAATGACTTTGATAAAGTGAGTAACTTAAGAAAGGTATTATCCATTTTCAGTTTATATACAGTTATTTTCATGTCACATCATATGACGATTTTAGGCACTACTACAACAAATTGTCACATAAATTCTGATTCCAATTGAAAATCTAAAAACATGTTTCTATAAATATGAGAGTTAGTTGTACAAAAGTCAACCATATTTATGCCTGTTATTTAAAATTTTTGTAAAAACACTTTTTTCTGGTATATATGTCACTGACCCACATATGTAATGTACACTTTATCATTTATTTATTTAAATCTTTCGCTGTGGTCTTTTTATATGTATATTTGTATGTGTTATTAGCCTTTTTGTATGTATAATGTATATGGACTGAAATGTCTGAAATAAAATCAATCTATCTATCTAATGCGAAGACGTGAATATAAGCGTTTGTGCAAACAGCTTTACTGTGACCCAAACAGCTGGTCGCTACAGCGCGCAGTGAACTACGATGTGCCTTACGCAGGAATACTTCAGTTGGTTAGTTCAACAGCAACTGTTTTTTTTTTTTCCGAGCAGCTAAAGTGCTGTAATTTTAGTAAGTAGCGGCAATTTGTGGCTCATACAACCCCACTTCAAAAAAACTGAACTATCCCTTTAAACGCATACTTTTTAATGCTATTTTTAAAAAATAGGGAGTTTATTTTCAGAACTACTATGATCATTGTTAAAAGCAGTAAATTTGACTTGAGCACTCAACCAGGTTTCAGTAATACTTAAAATGTCCGGCTTTGTAGATTGTATCAGCTCCTTTAATTCATGTTGCTTGTTGCATATAAAAAATTAAACTGAGAAAGGTAGTAGAGGGAGCGAAAATTCCCTAATATGCCTTACGATTGCGATTCTTCGAATCATACCTTGGGTGAACCTTCATCACGGTTGATATACCGATCACCGGCTGTATTGCATTGATTGCAAGGATGTTTGAAGTTGCTAGTTTGTTCATTATCTAATGGTGGTTCCTGGTTTAAGTACTGGCCGGCCAGAACCTCTCTTTGTGGAGTCTGCATGTTCTCCCCCTGTTTGTGTTGGTTTTCTTAAGGTTCTGTAGTTTCGTTCTGAAAGTCGTGGAGTTTACAAACACTTTTATCCATGCCCTTGACCATGGCTCTGACTTTAGAGAGAAATGAGCTATAGGAACACTCCTACCAGTATCCCTGACCAAGGCTCTGGCTTTAGAAAGACATGCTCTATAGGAACACTCCTACCAGTGTCCCTGACCAAGGATCTGGCTTTAGAAAGACATGCTCTGTAGAAACACTCCTACCAGAGTCCCTGACCAAGGCTCTGGCTTTAGAAAGACATGCTCTATAGTAACACTCCTACCAGTGTCCCTGACCAAGGCTCTGGCTTCAGAAAGACATGCTCTATAGTAACACTCCTACCAGTGTCCCTGACCAAGGCTCTGGCTTTAGAAAGACATGCTCTGTAAAAACACTCCTACCAGAGTCCCTGACCAAGGCTCTGGCTTTAGAAAGACATGCTCTCCAGGAACACTCCTACCAGTGTCCCTGGCCAAGGCTCTGGCTTTAGAAAGACATGCTCTACAGGAACACTCCTACCAGTGTCCCTGACCAAGGCTCTGGCTTTAGAAAGACTTATAGGAACACTCCTACCAGTGTTCCTGACCAAGCCTCTGGTTTTAGAAAGACATGCTTTATAGGAACACTCCTACCAGTGTCCCTGAACAAGGCTCTGGCTTTAGAAAGACATGCTTTATAGGAACACTCCTACCAGTGTCCCTGACCAAGCCTCTGGTTTTAGAAAGACATGCTTTATAGAAACACTCCAACCAGTGTCCCCGATCAAGGCTCTGGCTTTAGAAAGACATGCTCTATAGGAACACTCCTACCAGTGTCCCTGACCAAGGCTCTGGCTTTAGAAAGACATGCTCTAGGAACACTCCTACCTGTGTCCCTGACCAAGGCTGTGTTTGTGAGGTGTGTTTCTGGCAGCATTGTATTTGTGTTTTCTCTCTCTCTCTCTCTCCCTCACACACACACACACACACACACACACAAACACATGCGCGCACACACACATACACACAAACACACACACGCCCCCGCCCGCACCCACACACCCACACACACACACACACACACACACACACACACACACAGTATAACAGTAACAGCATTAAGTTTGTTTGTTTGTAAAATTCTTTATTTGCACTTAACAGAAATTAACTGCACATAATAAAAATTATGTCAACTTAAATGAGGTAAGATAGCTTAACAAATCAGGTAATTAAAATTACCTACAACATCCATAATCACCAATGGTCTGACTTCACAATTTTTCACACTGCACCGTGGCACTACCCTGCAAAAAATGTACTATTGGACTTCAATAGAATTCTTTTGAACTTTAGTACCTCAAGTCCTATAGGAAAAAAAGTTGCTTAGAAAACCTCTGGAGGACTTTTTTTCTGTTCGCATCTTAAATCCCACACAAATTTGGAAGGCAACCACTTTATATGACATTTCCCAGCAATCTTTTCCCAAATTGACCTATCCGTACAGGGCACTTAGCCACGCCCCCTGACGACGAGATCGCTTCCTCAGACAAAGACGGCGGCATGTGTCAAATCTCCATTAGGTTCCCCAGGCAGCCCAATTCACGTTCTACACACGCAAACATGCTTCACATCATTGGAACATCCTCATTATGTTTTGTAATTATGTTAGGATAAAAATAAGCAAAGCATCGTTTTGTTTATATAGACGTAATGATTAGGCTACGCACCATTCAAGATCGGGGTTCTTCCGTTCCAGGAAATCAATGAAACACTCAGAGATTTCACTTATTTCGATT
The DNA here is from genome assembly GCA_029721435.1 of Gymnothorax reevesii. Taxonomy (NCBI): domain Eukaryota; kingdom Metazoa; phylum Chordata; class Actinopteri; order Anguilliformes; family Muraenidae; genus Gymnothorax; species Gymnothorax reevesii. Next base: position 57,081,900 of record CM056590.1, read on the forward strand.
TCTTTTATTTCTTCCTCAATATAACTTTCTCTCTTTTCCTCTTCCTCCCCCCCCTCTTCCTTCGCGAGGTTTGTTTTTCCTTTTCGTTTAGGCATTTTTGACCAAAATACGAAAGTTTTGGGGAAGCGCAAGACGGCTATAATACAGCTTTTTTCCGCACGGGCGTCCAGCGAGAAAAGCGCACTCAATCTCCCAGGTTTCCCGAGACAGTGAGGGGAAGCGATATACGGGAAAGGTCTCCTCATTGGCTACAAGGACATCTTGGGCTCATCTTCGTAGCTTGTGATATGACGGAGCAACCGTCAATCAAAGCAGTTAGTACGATTTCATTCGTGCGAGCCTCACTCGCTTTCAAGACTTGTAACTCGACACCGATAGGTCCTACAGACATGCATATGGTGTCTGCGTAATCGTGAGGGTCTAACAAACACAGCTAGCTGTGTCTTTCCGTTGAAAATAACGCAGAACTATTCAAAATGTTTCATTTTTTTATCGGGGAAAAGTTCGCGTCTGTTTTTTTTATAACGAAACTGTTTTGTTTGAGTTGGATAATGCATCTACTAATCGTAATATCAGTAAAACACGGTGGATATTCGAATTTGCTGGGATCTTACGGATATTTCAAGACCAAACATGCCAGGGTCGGATACAGGCTTCGGATGTAAACACCGGTTTAAAGGTAAGATGACGCGATTCAAAAGGGAGTTTCGGGGGTGTTTTGAAACGTGACGCAGTGACGTAATTTGAGCGTTTTAGCGAACAAAACATGTTATTTCACTGTAACCTATGTTTATAAGGATTCTCAAGACTCTCAGCTTTCTAACGATATACGCTGTTACTTAAGGTGACCAGTTTTCTAAAAGGAAAATCTGGGACATTTTCAGCGGCGCAGTGAAAAATCTGTAAATATTATCAAAATGAAATAAAAATGGGGACAAGTACTTTTTCATGCTTTTACTGAAGCAATTCTTACCTTTCTGGTATTTTTAAACTTTTCTTTTGTATCTTAAAATTCTCCTAATAAGCGTATGGCACACTAAAATGTTAAATAAATCCACCTGGTGTTGAAACTCTTCAATATTCAGTTCTCATACATTTATGATTTAAGTCTGACCAATCATTTTCTTTGGTCCGAATGAAATGATTTGCCAAGCTTCCTGTCGGTCATCCGTCGCAACGCCCCTTCCAGTTGCCTACCACTGTCACCGCTTGCCTCTCTGGCAGAAAAAAAAAACATGCATTTGACTGTAAACAAACGGGTTCTGAAATGCTATAATTACAATAATAAGGTTAATGGTAGTTCGTCAGACTACAAAGGTAACTAAACGTTACGAGGGCATTTTATACCACATATAGAATGGAATAATATGTCATTACTGTTGGTTAGTTTTCACTTACCGGTGCCTCTGTATCTGACTCCATTCAGCCGTTTCACTTTCCTATGAAAAGAAACATTGCAGCGTGAGTGAAACGGGTCAATGGAGTCAGATTCAGAGGCACCGGTAAGTGAAAACTTACCAACAGTAATTAAATAATATTTAATTACATATGTGGTATAAAATAAAAGTTCTCGTAACATTTAGTTACTTTTAGTTATATTTTTTTTCGTAGAAGTCTGGCAATCGGAGGGAAGAGGGTGGGACTTTGGAGGGGGGCAGGGTTGATCATGTTCAAATTTTTACTAAGTGCCGTGCAACATGCTAGAAAGGCAAGAATTGCTTTATACAAAAGGCTGAAATCAATCCGCTCAGTCAGTCCACCTTCGTAGCCTCCGCCTCAGGACCGAGAAGCAAGCCATGGGTGTCACTCTCAAAATATTGTACACGACAACCTTAAGATTTGAAAATGCCTACCGATAAAGCTTATTTTAAGGGATGAAAAAGTGCGACGTCCATCACTGAATCTTGAAAGCTATAACTTCAGGGTGCCCTGGTGGCTCATCAGTCTAAGTGCACATATCATAAAGGCTGTGTCCTTCCTGCAGCGATCTGGGTTCAATTCTGGCTCGGGTCAATTTCTGCATGTCTTCCCCCATTCTTCTCCCCAACCTTCCTGTCTCGCTCTACACTGTATAAATGTCAAATAAAGGAAAAATTTCCAAAAAAAAATCCTTAAAAATAATTTTAAAAAATATTAAAAAGTCTTTATATTGGTTTCGACAACTATGTGCAGTTTCTGCTAAATATATGCCACTAACCATGACGAGGCGAAATTGTTAAATAACCTAAAAGACAAATGCGTCTCTATTGAGTTGACGCTCAAGAAATTGGGCAGAGGTGAGAAGTTAACCGCACTGCTAATGGGCGTTGCTCCATTGAAATGAATGCAGCCTATTTTTGTCGCGCGTCTCACGCCTCCGGTGGGTGTTATGCTTTAGACTGTCAATGATGTCAGCTCACACAAAATAAATAAGTTCATACCCAACATACCATTTTACGGGGTCACCGGTCTCCTCTTCTCTCCTTTCTGCCGCCTCTTTGCTGTTGATGCTGCTGAGTCTGGTCGTGCTTCCTGAGTGCGTCACTGAGTACGTCATACGTCTTCTCTGCCGATGCGAGTAACTGGCTACCATAATAACCGGTGTTTGAGTCTGCGCGTGTTTTCCCCACATTCAGTGTCAAAATCGGGGACATTTTCAGGGACAGCTATAACCGGGGACAGGTCACCCAAATCGGGGACGTCTTGTCACCATACTGTTACTATGTTAGGTAATGATGGGTTGCGTTCCAATTCGTTTACCGTTCATTTCAATTATCGTGCGAGGCCCTTTGGATCGAATCCGGGTCGTCTGCTGAGTAGCAGGTTAATTTGAAATCGAGTATTTTTGCTTATGCATTCACATTTACGGGGTACAAATTACCTTCAATTACTAGATCTAGGCCATAATTTAAAAGAAAAATCATAATAATTCATCCAGGAAGTTGACCCATCGACCATAGGGACACATAATCGGTAGTTTATAATAAGGGACAGAACTAGGCCTATTAAAAGTGTTAACATGATGGAGTAATCCAGTAGATATTCTAAATAATTTGTGGGATCAAAAATGAGTTACCTTCGTACAGACATACGTGTTGCTGCCAATGTTTGCTACATTAAGTTGAGTATGGGGGCGGCCACACAGACGAATCCAACGAAGGCATTTTTCCAGGTTCGTCTTCGGTTTTGGGAAGAGAACGAACTGTATCCCCCCCTCTAGCCTATCTGGGTACCTGTCGTCACTGTTGCATATACCGTAACAACACCGCTTGACCATATTGATCGAAATTGTGTCTGAAAACGAGTGTTATTTGGTAATGGCCGCCATGCAAACAATGTCTAAGGAAGCGATTTCCCGCGCACGCATACGTGACGTTAAGCGTGTTGATTGGTCAACTCGACCTGTCAATCATATTCCACGGATAGGTCAATTGCATCCCTGTAGCACAATGACCACTCGTGTGTCACTCTGACCAGGGCTCAAACCCAGACACTTCTGGCTCCGCAACAAGGTACTTTAACCTAGTGAGCCATTCAGAGGGTTGTCTATGGATGGTTAGAAATTGTATTCAAATTAATTCTAAATCTGTATATAATCTGCAATCACATGCATGTGACTGAAAAGGCATAGTTTGATTGAATTTTTAAAATTAAGGGAAAAGTTCAAAAGGTCAAAATTTCAACGTAATTCTGTCTTCGTAATGAGTGGAGGAACACAAGTTTTCCATTATAGCATAATAAAGTTGTAATGCCTTACATTTATATTTTTGAATAGCTGCCGGGGAAATGGAAAGAGGTCTTCATATACCGTAACTGAAATACTGCTGTTGTGCGGTCAGTCAGTCAATCAATGGTCTGATGAGAGAATCGGTGAGTTGGTATGTGCCTGGTGCCCCATGTGCTTAAGCACCTTAAGATTAAAAGGGACAAGATTTCCTTGCTACTTCTGAATCGTGGATATCACCGCATATTACACATTTTTATACCATTAGTCTGGTTTCTCACTTCTAGAACCCAGATACACATAATAATAATAATAATAATAATAATAATAAAAATAAATGTTATTAATAACACACTTCACATTTAGCAAAAAAAACCTCAAAGTGCTTCAAAAAGCAGACAAAAAAAAAAACGAGTGAAACAGGAGTAAAAAACAGTTATCAGGAGTAAAACGGGAAAGAATTACAGATTAGAAGATTTTTTAAAAAGGTACGTTTTAAGACCCTTTTTAAAACAATCGATCGTCTGTGGAGCCCTCAGATGTTCTGGGAGGGGGTTCCACAGTCGAGGGTCCGAGGAGCAGAAAGCTCGGTCCCGAGTCTGCGGCTCTTAGTCCTTGGGGGGAGAAGTCTGCAGCTGTTGGTAGAGAGGAGTGGGTGTGCTGAGGACTGGGGGGTGAGGAGTTCTGTAAGGTACTGGGGGGCGTTGTCATGGATGCACTGGAATGTGAGGAGGGTAACTTTGTATTCTATCCGAGCAGAGATGGGTAGCCAGTGTATTGAGAGAAGGATGGGTGTGATGTGCTCATATTTACATACTCTCAGCAGGACTCTAGCAGCACTATTTTGTATGTATTGTAATTTCTGTATGCCCTTGCCGGGAATCCCACTGAGAAGTGCGTTACAGTACTCGAGTCTGAAGGAGGCTAAGGTGTGGACGAGCCTCTCTGCATCTCTTAAGGTGAGTCTGGGACGAAGTCTGGCTATATTCCTGTGTAGGTGAAATGATATTTTGCAGAAGTGATTGATGTAGGCCTCAAAGGTTAGATGGGGGTCAAACCTGATACTAAGGTTGGTGACTGTTGATGATAGAGGGATGCCCTTACCAGAGAAAGTAATGCAGGTTATGGTGGAGTTTCGGATCTGATGAGGGGAACCAAGGAGGATGGCTGCAGTTTTCGAGCTGTTCAGCTGGAGAAAGCTGTGCCTGATCCATGCCTTTGTCCTCTCCAGACAGTGAGGATGGATGAATTGCTGATGGTGTTGAGTCACTGTCTGCCCTCACGTATAGTTGGGTGTCATCAGCGTAACAATGAAATGATATTCTGAAGCGACTGACTTACTGAGGGGGAGCATGTAGAGGGTAAACAGGATGTGTCCAAGCACTGATCCTTGTGAAACCCTGCAGCCAACAGTGTGTAAATGGGACCTTGATCCTCCTATGGCGACATATTCTGACCTGCCAGTGAGGTAGGATTCAAACCAGCTCAAAACTGTGCCTTTAAGGCCAACAGAGTCGTGTAGACGCTGGGAGGAGTAGGTGGTGGTTGACCGTGTCAAATGCTGCAGGTAGGTCGAGGAGAATGAGGAGAGATGGTGAACCAGAATCAGCTGTCATCAGCAGGTCATTTGTTACTCACACCTGAGCGGTATCCGTGCTGTGGGCGGAGCGGAAGCCAGATTGAAACTTTTCAAAGATGTTGTTGTGTTGGAGGTGGTCCTGAAGGTGGCTGGCAACTACTTACAAAACTTTGGAGAGGAATGGCAGGTTAGATATGGGACTGTAGTTTGCATGTAAGGTACACATAAGGTACATTGACCCTTCAACAGAGCATTGCAAGGATTCATAAGATTTATAAGATATTCATAAGATATTCATAAGATTTTTATTTTTATTTAACCCTTATTTAAGATGTATTTCCCATTAAGCTTTTGTTCTATTAGGTCCTAAAGACCATCAAAGTCCTATAGAACAGGTTTTCCAACTAGGGTATTCTATAGGAAGGTCTTATAGAACAGCAATAATCTTATAGGACTTTCTTTTCCATAGAGGTGATCTATAGGTTTCTTGCAAATTCCTATAGAACACATGGAAAATCCTATAAAACATGCTGTTCTACTAAAATGTTCTTTATAAAACGGGTGCTTCCCATCCCTAAATGTGATTGGCTGAGCCGAGTTCCATGCTGGTATAAAATCACTGTAACCCACTGCATTCTGAGGCAAACTGCAGCACAAAATGTCCCTGCGCGCAACCGACTACTCGGCGCTGAACTTACTCATGATGTTACATTTGTTTCAAGACTTTTGGCTCGCTATTTCTGTGTTAGCGAAGTTTAACCATTTAACCCGCTGACCAGTTGGCTATCTACCTAGCTAGCTATTACATAACAGAGTTCAACATCATTTTAGCTTGCTAGCTACATGGCTAACTAGTGTACTATTTCAGTATTAATGAAAATTATTTTTTTGTGTTTATTTTATGGGCCATGTGTAGGGTAACCACATCCATTGTAGTGAGCGCTAGCTCGTTGACAAGCTGGCCAGCAAACATAATGCACAATTCAACATATTTTCCTGGACACCGGCAAGTGTGGAGGACAAAAGTCAATCTTGTTCCCTACTCTCGCTGTTGGTTGTAATGATATGGCCAATAGGCGCAAGTTGAAAACAAGGAAACTTGAAAACCGAAACCGAAATGAACGTAAAATTATTTACTGGGGCCTTCGGGAGATCGAAGGAGACATTCCAAATAGCCTGCTTTCGTAGTATATCTAAATTAAGGAGCCCAAATAGCCTGATGTGACATGACAATGGCGCTGGATGAAAAAGCAATCTTAGCGTCTGTGTTGCTTGCCAACCATTCTGTCCACTCTCTTGCTTGGAAGAACAAATAATTCAATTTTATTGTTGGATTATTACCAATAAGAGAAGCAGTGGGTTACAGTGATTATCACGGCGATGGGGAACTAAGGCACTCCGCGTCGTGCCTTAGAATGCCCCTCCGCCGTTATAAAATCACTGTAACCCACTGCTTCTCGGGACTTATTCCTTTATAATAAAACAAGTGCTTCCCATCCTTAAATGTGATTGGCTGAGCCGCATTCCATGCTGGTATAAAATCACTATAACCCACTGCATTCTGAGGTGGACCGCAGCACAAAATATCCCTACGCAAAACCAACTACTCAGTGCTGAACTTACGTTAGGTTGCGTTTGTTTCAAGACTTCGCTCGCCATTCCAGTGTTAGTGAAGTTTAGCCTTTTTACCCGGTATCTAGTTGGCCATCTACCTTGCTAGCTATTGCATTACAGAGATCGATATAATTTGAGCTTACTAGCTACGTTGCTAACTAGCTCGCCATTTCAGTATTAGCGATAAATTGATGATTTTTTTGTTGTGTGTTTATTTTATGGGCGGTGTGTAGGGTAACCACATTCATTGTAGTGAACGCTAGCTAGTTGACAAGCTGGCTAGCTAACTAATGGAAAATTCAGCATATTTGTAAGGGTGCTTTCTGGAACCACACGCGAGTACCAGGAAGTGCAGCAAAATTTGTTTTATTGAAAGCAACAGTTCAAAGTCCAGAATCCAAAAACACAATCCAGATGGCCATAAACGATTCGTTACCAGGGCAGCAATCGCAAATCTCGAAGTCAGGCAAAGCAGGTACAGAACACAGGCAAGGAATTACGGTACAAAGTCCAGAATCCAAAATCACAATCCAGAGAGACAGAAATGGTTCGTTACCAGGGCAGCAATCACAAATCTCGAAGTCAGGCAAAGCAGGTTCAGTACACAGGCAAGGAATTACGGTACAAAGTCCAGAATCCAAAATCACAATCCAGAGAGACAGAAATGGTTCGTTACCAGGGCAGAAATCACAAATCTTGAAGTCAGGCAAAGCAGGTTCAGTACACAGGCACGGGAATATCAAAGACAAAGCCAAAATCAGAATCCGGGACATTCCAGTCAGAAGTATAACAAGAGTACAGAGCATCAACAATCACAGCACAGGGAAAACATTCTGACAAGAGCTGGTGGTGAAATGACTGCTTAAATACACATATGGGAAGTCACATGCTATATTAGGGAACAGGTGAGCTGGATCAGACTAATTAACAAAGGACTGAACAAGAGGAAGTTCCTAACCACATGAAATTGGCGAAAGCCAAAACGCGGACAGGGATCACACAGACAACCAATGACAAACCAACGGCTCCGGTTAGGGAGTTCTAACGTGCACAGAGTGAGAGGCAGAACAGTGATTAACAAGGTGCAGAGAATCTGCAGAAATACAGCAAAATACACTGAGTGAAGGCAAGGGGCAGAGACTAGAGCAGGTGGAGTGCTGAGAGCTCGTTAGTCAATTAGTAATATGCAGCTATACAATCCCTAGTGCTTGTTAGTAAGTTAGTACTACAAACAATGTTAGTTAATGTTAGTAATTTATCTAAAATAAACTGTTAGTTTTGTTAGTTAAGATAGAACAGAAAGGCAAAGGAAGCAAACGAGGTTGGAAGGAATGTTTGGAAACCCAGAAACCATGAAATCACCCGAAAGCGAGGCACACAAGACTGGGGAATAAAACTGTCACATCACATCAAATCATTAGACCATGGCAGGAAAAAGACATGGCAAGGCAAGACAGGCAAAATACAAAACATGGCATGGAATAACTCAAAAAACATGGCATGGAGTCTGGGTAATAACAAAAACATGCACAGGCAACAGCAGAATCATAACAATTTTCCTGGACACCTGCAAGTGTGGAGGACAAAAGTTAATCTTTTTCCCTACTCTCGCTGCTGGTTGTAATGATTTGGCCGATTGGCGCAAGAGAGAACAAGGAAACTCCACAACCATAACCGAAACGAACGTAAAATTATTTAACTGGGCCTTCGGGAGACCGAAGGGGACATTCAAAATAGCCTGCTTTTATAATATATCTACATTAACGAGCCCAAATAGCCTGATGTGACATGATAATGGCGCTAGATGAAAAAGCTTTGCTGAGCGTCGTGCCTTAGAACGCCCCTCCACCGTTATAAAATCACTGTAACCCACTGCTTCTCCAGGCTTATTCCTTTAATAGAGTTCCACTGATGTTCTATAGAGTCATATAGAATTCCATAAAAGTCCTATAGAACATTTTTTGCAGGGATCACAGACTTAAATAAATACAACTTGTGTACATCTTCAAACAGTGTATGTCCCAAATGTGTGACTTCATGGACTCTTGGTATGATTATATTATTGAGACAAATAATTGGGTCAACTTGATTTGAAAATGTATGTTTAAAAACGATGAGTTGGCTCTTTTTACCGTTGAACAGCATAGTTTTCACAAATCAGGAGGAGCTTCCTGAGAGCTGCACAGTTGGAGCGAGCAGGGAGAGATCAGGCACCTGCACCAACAGACCCAACATGACATCCTACCCCAGACTGGGAGAGTTCATTAAGTAAACCATCCATATATACGCGAAAAAGAACGGGAGAGATGACCCCACTCTGCTTTTAACACCATTTGATATATCAAAATAATGTGACTCAGTATTCGCCCATCTGACTATAAGTTGTTGATTTAAGTTCAAGGAAGCAACTGCTGACAAATCAGAGGAGAGACATTTCTGTCAAGTAAAATTCTAAACATGTCTGGTATCATGGTGAATGTGTCTGGTAAATGACAGAGGTGACATCAGAATACTGTAGCTGGTCTGTATCTCTCTCACACACACACACACACACACAAACAGTATAACAGTAAGTCTTGAGTATCAGGTAAATGACAGAGGTGACATCAGAATACTAAAGCTTGTCTGTATCTCTCTCTCTCTCTCTCTCTCTCTCTCTCTCTCTCTCTCTCTCTCTCTCTCTCTCTCACACACACACACACACACACACACACAGACAGAAAGACACACACACACACACACACACTAACAGTATAACAGTAAGTCTTGAGTATCAGGTAAATGACAGAGGTGACATCAGAATACTAAAGCTTGTCTGTATCTCTCTCTCACAGCTCTCTTCTGTTTCTTTAGTTTCAGAAAGTTTTCCCGTTATTCCTGTCGTCATCTCTCTCCTCCTCATCATCATCATCCTCATCCTCTCCATTGCAGGATTACTGTACTACATGAAATGCTACAAGAGTAAGTGTATTTCAAATGGCAGATTACATTAAATTAATAAACATAGTCATGCGCAGATCCAAGACTCAGTAAGACTGCACTCCTGTTACAAAACCCAAAACCAGTGAAGTTGGCACGTTGTGTAAATCGTAAATAAAAACAGAATACAATGATTTGCAAATCCTTTTCAACCTATATTCAATTGAATACACTGCAAAGACAAGTTACTTAATGTTCGAACAGGTAAACTTTGTAATTTTTTGCAAATATTGGCTCATTTGGAATTTGATGCCTGCAACATGTTTCAAAAAAAGCTGGCACAAGTGGCAAAAAAGACAAGGAATGCTCATCAAACACTTATTTGGAACATCCCACAGGTGAATGGGCTAATTGGGAACAGGTGGGTGCCATGATTGGGTATAAAAGCAGCTTCACTGAAATGCTCAGTCATTCACAAACAAGGATGGGGCGAGGGTCACCACTTTAGTGAACAAATGCATGAGCTGATTGTCCAACAGTTTAAAAACAACATTCCTCAACGGGCTATTGCAAGAAATTTAGGGATTTCATCATCTACGGTCCGTAATATCATCAAAAGGTTCAGAGAATCTGGACAAATCACTCCACGTAAGCGACAAGGCCGAAAACCAACATTGAATGCCCGTGACCTTCGATCCCTCAGGCGGTACTGCATCAAAAACCGACATCAGTGTGTAAAGGACATCACCACATGGGCTCAGGAACACTTCAGAAAACCACAGTCAGTAACTACAGTTCGTCGCTACATCTGTAAGTGCAAGTTAAAACTCTACAATGCAAAGCGAAAGCCATTTATCAACAGCACCCAGAAACGCCGCTGGCTTCACTGGGTCAAAGCTCATCTAAGATGGACTGATGCAGAGTGGAAAAGTGTTCTGTGGTCTGACGAGTCCACATTTCAAATTGTTTTTGGAAACTGTGGACGTCGTGTCCTCCGGACCAAAGAGGAAAAGAACCATCAGGACTGTTATAGGCGCAAAGTTCAAAAGCCAGCATCTGTGATGGTATGGGGGTGCATTAGTGCCCAAGGCATGAGCAACTTACACATATGTGAAGGCACCATTAATGCTGAAAGGTACATACAGGTTTTGGAGCAACATATGTTGCCATCCAAGCAACGTCTTTTTCATGGACGCCCCTGCTTATTTCAGCAAGACAATGCCAAGCCACATTCTGCACGTATTACAACAGCATGGCTTCGTAGTAAAAGAGCGTGGGTACTAGACTGGCCTGCCTTTAGTCCAGACCTGTCTCCCATTGAAAATGTGTGGAGCATTATGAAGCGTAAAATACTACAACGGAGACCCCGAACTGTTGAACAACTTAAGCTGTACATCAAGCAAGAATGGGAAAGAGTTCCTCCTGAAAAGCTTCAAAAATTGGTCTCCTCAGTTCCCAAGCGTTTACTGAGTGTCGTTAAAAGGAAAGGCGATGTAACACAGTGCTAAAAAGGCCCCTGTGCCAACTTTTTTGCAATGTGTTTCTGCCTTTAAATTCTAAGTTAATGATTATTTGCAAAAAAAAAAAAAGTTTCTCAGTTTGAACATTAAACATCTTGTCTTTGCAGTGTATTCAATTTAATAGAAGTTGAAAAGGATTTGCAGATCTTTGTTTTCTGTTTTTATCTACAATTTACACAACGTGCCAACTTCACTGGTTTTGGGTTTGTACATTAATACTACAATGGACCATTCTGTCCTGTCAAACACATGTAGAACAAGAGGCCCAGGGGCTTTAACAGTCACCTGAGTATTGTATATCCAATGTTAAACCTTGGCCATTAGGCGTGGCCCTAATTTTGACCCCAGGGATCAGATTAATGGAGACCAGTATCATAAGCAATAGAGTATTCTAAATTGTATGTGTAATGTGAATATAGGCCACTAGATGGCAGTATTTACCTTTTTTTTGTTAAGCTCAGACTGGAGTCATGTTTGGACATGTTTCCAGACATGTCTGGGGCAAGTCTCAGAAAGTTAAAAAAAAGAGGTCTAAATGTGGGTGGGGTCTGCAAAAGAGTATATAAAGAAAAGAATTGAGACAGTAAAGTAGTAGGAGAAATTGCAAGAAGATGACCAGACCTGCCATTCTGTTCAAGACCTGTGACGTTTCTTTTGTGGATTTCTTTGACTGTGTTTGAGCATTTTCTTCATCCAGGACATCACCAAGCCACCCCACTAAAAAGGGACTGTAATTATTTCTGTTTTTTCTTATTTATCAATCTTGGTCTTTAGTTGTAGGTTGTTATTAGTCTTTGTCTTCGTTAAAAATTAAATGTGTTTTAGTTGTTAAAACTGTGTTTGTCATCCCTTGCTGTTGCTGTTGTGTTATAAATGTAATAACAAATTGGGGCCATAACAAAATTGGGGGCTCAAGGTCCGGGATAGACCATTGTGTGAGTAATTTATTGAAAATCTAACATTCCAAATTGTAAAATTGTTTTTGTGAATTTTCCTAGATATATATTGACAACAGCAATGGATGATTTCTTGGCATCACCAACCGTAGGGGTTTTGAAGTCTTTTAAAAAGACAGAACTGCTAGAAATTTGCAGACAGTTGGAGCTGACAGAGGTAAAACCAGCCATGCGAAAAGCAAGACTGGCTAGAGAGATAGTTGAATATTACATTGATGAAAATGTGTTTGCACCAGGAGATCTGGAACAGTTTCCAGTGGAAAATCCAAATATAGAAATGGAACTTAAATTAAAAATGCTAGAGATTGAAAGGGAGGAAAGATAAAAAGAAAGGGAGGAAAAAGAGAAAGAAAGTGAAGAAAGAGAAAAAGAAAGGGAGGAAAAAGAAAAACAAAGAGAATTTGAGAGGGAAGGAAAAAAAAAACAAAGGCAGTTTGAGTTAGAAAAATTAGCAAGAGAAGAAAAACAAAGAGAATTTGAGTTAGAAAAATTTGCAAGACAGAGAGATTTTGAATTAGAGAAATTAGATAGAGAAGAAAGACTCCAAATGGAGCAACTAAAAATAAAAATTCAAACTGAAAATAAATTTCGGGCTAGCCAGGAGGTAAAACTGGTGCCTCCATTTTCGGAAAAGGATGTTGACAACTATTTCCAGTGTTTTGAAAAGGTAGCAAAGAGTTGCCAGTGGCCAAAGGAACACTGGCCTCTGATGTTGCAAACTGTCCTCAAGGGTAAAGCTCAACAAGCCTATTCGGCTTTGTCTGCAGATGATTCCTCTGATTATGAGGTTGTCAAAAAGGTTATTTTGAGAGCTTATGAGTTGGTTCCAGAGGCTTACCGACAGAAATTCAGAGGTCTGAAGAAATCTGAAAATCAGACTTATGTTGAATTTGCTAATGAGAAGCAGGTTTGCTTTGAGCGCTGGTGTACTTCTATGGAGGTCAAGGATGATTTCAACTCACTAAAAGAGATGGTGTTAGTTGAAGAATTCAAGAACTGTGTTAAGGATGATGTTAAGACCTACCTTAATGAGAAGCAAGCACTGAACTTGCAATCAGCTGCCAAATTTGCAGATGAATATGTTCTCACTCATAAGTCCAAATTTCAGTCTAGCAGTAACAATAAATGGTCCCAATTTCAGAAAAAGGGTTACGGTGATACCCAAGATTCCTCACCCAAAGACAAAGACAAATCTGGTGATGGTGCTCAGAAATCCAGTAATAGGTCTGATCAAAGTGTGAAAGCTGACAGTGACAAAAGTGGTCTAGTTTGCAGTTATTGCAAGAAATCTGGTCATGTTACAACTAACTGTTGGTTCCTTAAAGCTAAGAAAGAAAAAGAAAAGGATACCAAACCAAATGCCTTTGTGAAAACAAGGTTAGAAACCCCTGTAGTAGATAACCAATCTGCTAAATTGCCTGCTTCTTGTGGGGCTAAAAAGCCTAATACAGCTGACTTTGTGAGGGAGGAATTTCTTCCATTTGTGTCAGAGGGATTTGTGGCTCTGAATGAGCATACTACTCCTGTCCCCATATATATCCTAAGGGATACCGGAGCTTCTCAGTCACTTTTGTTGATGGACTCCTTGGAGTTACGTGATGAGACCGCTTCAGGGGATTTCATACTTGTACAAGGTATTGAAGGGAGGACTGTATCTGTACCCCTGCGCTCTATATTCTTGAAGTCAGATTTAGTTACAGGACAGGTAAAGGTGGGACTTATGTCAAGTCTACCTATAAAGGGTGTTTCTCTGTTGCTAGGCAATGACCTGGCTGGGGGCAAAGTAGTTCCCCCTGTACATCTTACTTCACAGCCGAGCACTGGAAATGGGGATGAGGACCCATCTCTGTACCCTTCTTGCGCAGTGACTCGTGCTATGGCCAAGAAGGCTAAAGAAGATGATGTTGTGGTGCCGTCCAGTACATTGAATCGTCAGGACTCAGGTGGTTCGCCTCATGACTCTGATTGGCCTACTATGGTTTCTCCGTTTGAGGACTTATCAGATACTTTTATCAGTTCTCTATTCAGCCAGCCGGATGGGTCTGGTGATTCTGATGTGTCTGGAGACTTGTCTCTGTCCAGAAAGCGGTTGATTGAGGAGCAAACTAATGATCCTGAAATTGGTGTACTAAAGAGGAGAGCCCTTCCTGAAAAAGAAATAGATGCAGTTCCAGTTGGGTATTATCTCAAGGATGGTGTGTTGATGCGGAAGTGGCGCCCTCCTGATATCCCTGCCAATGCAGATTGGGCAGTGGTCAGGCAAATTGTTGTTCCGAAGGTCTATAGGAATGAGATCTTAACAATGGCTCATAGTTTACCTTTAGGAGGTCATCTTGGTGTTAACAAGACTGTTGATAAGATCATGAAACACTTCTTTTGGCCTGGGCTTCGGAAAGACGTTTCCAACTTTTGCAAAACCTGTCACACTTGTCAGGTAGTTGGAAAACACCAGTTAGACCCACCTGTAGCTCCATTGCAGCCTATCCCAGCATTTGGGGAGCCATTCTCTAGGGTCATTGTTGATTGCGTTGGTCCATTACCCAAGACTAGATCTGGAAATCAGTACTTGTTGACAATCATGTGTGCATCTACCAGATTCCCCGAAGCCATACCTCTACGTAACATCAAGGCAACTGCAATCTCGAAGGCTTTGATAAAGTTCTTCACGTTGTTTGGCCTTCCCAGGGAAATTCAGTCAGACCAAGGTAGCAATTTCACTTCAGGATTGTTTCAGCAGGTTGTGTATGAACTGGGTGCAAAACAGATTCTTTCTAGTGCCTATCATCCAGAAAGTCAGGGTGCCTTAGAGCGGTTTCATTCCACTCTCAAGACAATGATGAGGACTTATTGTTATGACCATGAGAAAGACTGGGATGAAGGGGTTCATTTGCTGTTGTTTGCAGCTAGAGAAGCAGTGCAGGAGTCTACTGGATTCAGTCCATTTGAGCTAGTGTTTGGTCATGAAGTGAGAGGACCTTTGCTATTATTGAGTGAACAATGGCAAGAGGAAGAGCCGCAAATCAGTCTGTTAGACTATGTTAGCAAGTTCAAGGAAAGATTGCGTGCAGCTTGTGACCTTGCCAAAGAGAACTTGAAATCAAGTCAGGGAAAAATGAAAACTTGGTATGATCATAAGGCTAGAAGCCGTGAGTTTAAACCAGGAGACAAGGTCCTTGTATTGTTTCCCTTGCAGTCCAATCCATTGCAGGCTAGATTTCATGGTCCTTATGAAATTCTGACAAAACTCAATGATCTCAATTACATTGTGAAGACTCCAGATAGGAGAAAACCAAAACAATTGTGTCATATTAACATGCTAAAGCCTTATCATGACAGAAATGCTAGGGTTGCAGCTGTCACTTCAGATTCTCCAATGGTCGAAACGTGTGAAGATGAGGGAGAGTTTCAAGATGATGAACCAAGAATTAAAGCTGAAGTTCTTTCATGTAAATTGTCAAACACTGAAGTGTTGCAAAATCTTGATGTAAAACTCCAGCACTTAGAACCCTCACAGAGAGATCAGTTTGAAAGGTTGATCAAGAAATATGAGGATTTGTTTCCTGATGTTCCAAAGAGAGTTACTATAGCCTCTCATGATGTAGATGTTGGTGATGCCAAATCAATAAAACAGCATCCATACCGGATGAATCCTGAAAAGAGAAAGATTGCTGAGAAAGAGGTTGAGTACATGTTAAAACATGATATTATCAGACCCTCCAACTCCGATTGGAGTTCACCCTGTGTGCTAGTTCCAAAACCTGATGGAAGTACTAGATTCTGTACAGATTATCGCAAAGTCAATGCTGTAACTAGAACTGATGTGTTTCCAATACCTAGGATTGATGATTGTATTGATAGTGTAGGGCAAGCAAAGTTTCTGACCAAGATTGATTTATTGAAGGGTTATTGGTGTGTGCCTTTAACTGAGAGGGCCAAGAGCATCTCTGCTTTTGCCACACCATCTGGATTGTACCAGTATGAAGTCCTACCCTTTGGCATGAAAAATGCCCCAGCCACGTTCCAAAGGATGATACAGTCTACAATCGCCGGATTGCCACACACGGGTGCGTACATCGATGACCTGATCACATGGAGTGACTCCTGGGAAGAACATCTAAAAGATGTAGAGACGTTGTTCCAGCGCCTGACCCAGGCTAACCTGACTGTTAACCTGAGCAAGAGTGACTTTGGTTGTGCTACTGTCACCTATCTTGGCTACGTCATAGGCCAGGGTAAGGTGGCACCCATAAATGCTAAAGTCCAAGCCATCATGGACTTTCCAGTTCCTGACAACAAAAAAGCTTTGCGCCGCTTCCTTGGAATGATCGGGTACTACCGCAAGTTCTGCAAGAACTTTGCTGAGATTGCTCTCAGTCTAACTAACCAACTGAAGAAAGGCGTAAAGTTCACCTGGGATGATGCATGCCAGAGAGCCTTCGATCACCTGAAGTCTCTGCTGTGTCACTTCCCCGTGCTCAAATCTCCTGACTTCAACAAACCGTTCTCCATCGCGGTCGATGCTAGCGACCAAGCTTGTGGATCTGTGCTCCTACAGAGAAGTGACTCTGATGACATTGAGCATCCCGTGGCATACTTCTCCAGGAAGTTCAATCGCCACCAAAGGAACTATTCCACAATAGAGAAGGAACTGTTGGCTCTGGTCCTTTCTTTACAACACTTTGAGGTTTATGTTTGTACAGGACAAAAGCCAATGATTGTGTACACTGACCACAATCCGTTAATGTTTTTGAGTAAGATGAAAAACAAGAATCGGAGATTGTTGAATTGGAGTTTGATTTTACAGGAGTTTGACTTGGAAATTAAGCATGTGAAGGGTACAGACAATGTAATTGCTGATTGCTTATCCCGAGTTTGAATGTGTATATATATATCATGTGTTTGAATATTGTATGATATGTATATATAGACAAGTGTTCACTTAACCATTTTGTATTGAAAAGAAAAATTTTGCCTTTGTGAGTCAAAATTTTTCCCTTTTGGAATGGAGGTGTAATGTGAATATAGGCCACTAGATGGCAGTATTTACCTTTTTTTTGTTAAGCTCAGACTGGAGTCATGTTTGGACATGTTTCCAGACATGTCTGGGGCAAGTCTCAGAAAGTTAAAAAAAAGAGGTCTAAATGTGGGTGGGGTCTGCAAAAGAGTATATAAAGAAAAGAATTGAGACAGTAAAGTAGTAGGAGAAATTGCAAGAAGATGACCAGACCTGCCATTCTGTTCAAGACCTGTGACGTTTCTTTTGTGGATTTCTTTGACTGTGTTTGAGCATTTTCTTCATCCAGGACATCACCAAGCCACCCCACTAAAAAGGGACTGTAATTATTTCTGTTTTTTCTTATTTATCAATCTTGGTCTTTAGTTGTAGGTTGTTATTAGTCTTTGTCTTCGTTAAAAATTAAATGTGTTTTAGTTGTTAAAACTGTGTTTGTCATCCCTTGCTGTTGCTGTTGTGTTATAAATGTAATAACAAATTGGGGCCATAACATATGTATATAACTTGTGGTTATTTTCTTTAAGCAAAGAAGATTTCTCAAGCCATTTTGACCCTTGGGCCCTGCCCCTGAGCCCCTGGGTAAGGGAAACTGTCAAAAATATCATAATATCATCTCATTGTTGTAATGTCAATCAAGTGTGAATGATTTCCAGTAGAAATTAAACAGAATATACCCAAAAGTATCATTTTTCTATATAAACTATAGTAAACTTGATCCCCTCCCCAGGGGCAAACATAGAGCCTGGGGGTCATGAAATTCACAATTTTTATAAAGCACCTCAAGACACTTCCATCTATAAAGATAACTGGTTTCCAGCATATCTAGGTATAAAAAGTAAATGCAAGACAATAGGCTTGCACTAACAGAGTTGACAATACATAGGTTTGGTCGGTGCGGTCTGTGAATATGCTCATAAAAACTTCATTTTGCGTTTAAACAAAAAACGCTTCAGTGAAAGGAAGGAATAATACCTTCATTAACATATGTCTAGTTACTTTTCTACTTCTGAGGTAAAACCGCATCCCGCGGGGCATTTTCCCCTCAAACTGTACAGGCAGTTGGCAAGTACCAACCACAGGTTCTTGGTTTTCTCCAGGTAAACTCCAGTTTCCTCCAAAACCTAAACATGACACATCCTTAAATGACCCTTACTTAAGTTGTTGTGTTCACAATGTGGCTTATGATTACAATATAACAAAGGGCAATAACTCCATCAAATTTGATTGAATCGGACTGGTTTTCTAACTTCTTTGAGATCTTATAGATATAAGCCAGCATGCAAAGTTTCATGAAAATTGACCAATATTTACTAAAATTATTGTGTTCACAAGGTTGCTTATGATAATAATACAACAAAGGGCAATAACTCCATCAAATATGATCGAATCAATCTGGTTTTCGAACTCGTCCAAGATCTTATGGATATTAGCCTGCATACAAAGTCTCATCAAAATTGGTTCATAAATACTTAAGTTATTTTGTTCGCAAGGAAAAGTTTACGGACGACGCACGACGACGGACAAAAGGGGATCACAATAGGTCACGCAATAGGTCACGCCTTCGGCTCAGGTGACCTAAAAACAACCAATCAGGCTGCCTTATTCTACTAAGGCCCTGCCTGCCCCAATAGTACCACCATATTGTCCCACAACCAATGCAATCATTAGCTGTGTGTAATAGGCAAGGCTCCTGACTTTTTCAAAAATGGTTCTTGGATGTGTTTGGGGAACATGTAATTCTGACCAAAGATAATCTGCCTGGTTACAGAGAGCTCAGTTTATCCCTTTTCTAAAGCCAAACACACAGTTGGTAAAGTGTTTGCAGTGGATTAAGGGATGTGGATGGCCTCACATGCAACTCAATGCGAAAAAGATGGATAAACGCTAGGATGTGTTTACTTGAGGGTAAACAAATTAAGTTTTTTGCCATTTCGCCTTCACTTTAAGTTGTGCAGTTTAAACCCTTGTAGAGACTTAATCAGGCCAACAATAGGTATGTGAATCGTGTCCACTTACTCTGAAGGGAAACAAGCAAGTTCAAATGGCAGCTGTTAAATAATATCACATGTTAAAGAAGTGAGAAATGAAACAGCATTTAAAAACTGATAAGATCAGGGGTTAATACAGCCCAAATGACATTACATACGCTGCATTATTACAGCCCTGATGATTTCAGTGGTATAAAATTACCTGATTTGACCAGAGCAAAAGAAAATTGATTTCTGGTTCAGATGAGGCGGTAGTTGACAAATTAATGCACTTGCATACGCAAAATGAAAAAAATCTAAATTAAAAGATAAATAAATAAATGCCACGACTATTAACAAATAAACAAAGTTCTGAGTAAGGAACTTGAAATACAAATTTTAAAATGCAAGCACCAGTTGTTAGAGGCCCTACAGAGGCACCCGTCTGCATTTCCGGGCTGCGAAATCAGCTATCAGATCATCATATGACAGTTTCTGAGCAATTTCCCCATTGATGCTGATGACAGCCTGACCACTTAAACGCTTCTGCCCCATTGATGAGCGCAGGTATGTTTTAATGAGTTTGAGTTTGGAGAAGCTTCGCTCAGCAGAGGAAACTGACAGGGATACATCTGCAAATGTGTACAAATGGAAAGACAGATGTAGCTAACTAGAGACGCTTAATGGACACCAAACTGATTCGCTATCAGCCTATACTCTCCGCAGCTAGCGAGCTTGTATAACGCAATCGCCACTCGCACAGCGGTCATCTCTTCTGGGCTCATGACATCCTTCATCTGATCACACAGTTTCACGAATGCTCCCCGAGACATCCTGAAATTCTCTCTCCATTTTGCATCTGAAAATTCATTGAGCACCACTCTCTCCCACCAGTCCTTACTCCTAACGCACATCCAGCAACGACGGGTTTTTGGTAGGAGTGGAGGAAGGCCTATGCTGAGACCAAGAGTTTTACGTCATGTAGTTGGAAAGAAATCGAACTATTGACTGAACCATGTAAACCAGGTTTTTCCGATTATCGCATTTCTGAAGTACATGTAAACGCGACAAATCAATTATTGCCATGACCTGATTATTCCCAGTTATTGGATTATTGTGGTCATGTAAACGTAGCTGTTACAAAATAAATAATTGTAAAGTAAATCTTTATCATCTCTCTCGGGATAAATTTGTTTTGGCCATTCAGAGAGCGCCGGTGTCTCATATACATAAAAGAGGCCAAACAAACTACATGACAGGAAGACAATTACTCACTATACGGTACATAAGCATTGCCCAGTACACACCCATGGGCACACACATGCAGCCTGACACACACACACACACACACATGAGCACACATATGCAGCCTGACACACACACACACACACACACACATGCGCACACACATGCAGCCTGACACACACAGACACTCGAGCACACACACACAAATCTTCCAATAAATAGTATAAAAATAAGTCTATAAGCATCATTACACTGTCTGGTTATTGCACCATTATCCCATTGCAATGGTCCATCAGGAGAACATCACTGCTCATCATTGACTAGCTTGATTGATAGCAGTACTAATGAGAACTTATATCTGTTTAACCTACATAATGGAAGCCTGTATCTTTTGCCTAAGGGCATCAGCTCGTACTCTGTGTTTAAGACATGAGTTGGGTCAGTAGCTATATTAAGTCCATGCTTTCTTAATTTGTCTTTAAAAATCTCATTTAAGGAGGATGGGGGCTGAGTCCCCATTATTTTCCCTGCCCTCTTAACAAGGTCCTGGAGTTGCACTCTAGTCTTTACGGTCAAGTTACAGAACCATGTTGTGATGCCATAGCGTATAATGGACTCAATAGTTGCTCTATAAAACAACAACATAATGGTCTTATCCACACCATGGACCCTTAGTCTTCGCAAATAATGCAGCCGCTGAGAGATCTTTGAGCACACATAATCCACGTGGAAGACCCACTGTAATTTAAAATCTAAATAAATACCCAAGGACTTTAAATGTGAGATTTGTTCCACTACCTGTCCCTTAATGGACACAGGCCTGTGGTCACCCAGGCCCCTGGGATCAAAGACCATCTCCTTTGTCTTAGTCATGTTTAAAATAAGGTTATGACCTTTACACCATGACACTCTACGCTGGACCTCTGTATGATATTCAGTTAAATCTGATTGAGCCCCCAGAAGGCTCAGTAAAGCTGTGTCATCAGAAAACCTGATTGCATAGTGGTCACTGCAGTGACTTCTACAACTATCGGTGTATAAAGTGAAAAGAATGGGAGAGCTTACACACCTCTGCGGGGCCCCTATATTAATGTCCTTTCTATCAGAGACTCTCACCTGCTGCTGCCTTCCAGTTAGGAAAGCAAAGTACCACTTAATAACAGAGGGGTTCACCTCCATTCCTTTGGGCTTTTTTAAAAGATTCTGGGGGAGAATCGTATTAAAAGCTGAGCTAAAATCCATAAACAATAATCTAGCATAAGCCTTTGGGTTTTCAGTATGTTTTAGTACTGGATTAGTTGTTGTGTTTAAAGCATCATCAGTGCCCCTACTGTTCTGATAGGCAAGTTGGTAAGGATCTAGAAGATGTTGGACATTCGAATTCCTACCATTATACGCTCAAAAATTTTCATTATTATACAAAACCCAAAACCAGTGAAGTTGGCACGTTATGTAAATCGTAGATAAAACAGAGTACAATGATTTGCAAATCCTTATCAACTTATATTCAATTGAATACACTGCAAAGACAAGATGTTTAATGTTCAAACTGAGAAACTTTTTTTTTTTTTTGCAAATAATCACCAACTTAGAATTTAAAGACAGCAACACATTGCAATAAAGTTGGCACAGGGGCCTTTTTACCACTGTGTTACATCGCCTTTCCTTTTAACGACACTCAGTAAACGTTTGGGAACTGAGGAGACCAATTTTTGAAGCTTTTCAGGTGGAACTCTTTCCCATTCTTGCTTGATGTACAGCTTAATTTGTTCAACAGTCCGGAGTCTCCGTTGTCGTATTTTACGCTTCATAATTCGCCACACATTTTCAATGGGAGACAGGTCTGGACTACAGGCAGGCCAGTCTAGTATCCACACTCTTTTACTACGGAGCCATGCTGTTGTAACACATGCAGAATGTGGCTTGGCATTGTCTTGCTGAAATAAGCAGGGGCGTCCATGAAAAAGACGTTGCTTGGATGGCAACATATGCTGCTCCAAAACCTGTATGTACCTTTCAGCATTAATGGTGCCTTCACATATGTGTAAGTTGCCCATGCCTTGGGCACTAATACACCCCCATACGATCACAGATGCTGGGTTTTGAACTTTGCGCCTATAACAGTCCGGATAGTTCTTTTCCCCTTTGGTCCGGAGGACACGACGTCCACAGTTTCCAAAAACAATTTGAAATGTGGACTCGTCAGACCACAGAACACTTTTCCACTTTGCATCAGTCCAACTTAGATGAGCTTGGGCCCAGTGAAGCCGGCGGCGTTTCTGGGTGCTGGTGATAAATGGCTTTCGCTTTGCATTGCAGAGTTTTAACTTGCACTTTCAGATGTAGCGATGAACTGTAGTTACTGACAGTGGTTTTTTGAAGTGTTCCTGAGCCCACGTGGTGATGTCCTTTACACACTGATGTCGGTTTTTGATGCAGTACCGCCTGAGGGATCGAGGGTCACGGGCATTCATTGTTGGTTTTCGGCCTTGTCGCTTACGTGCATTGATTTCTCCAGATTCTCTGAACCTTTTTACGATATTACGGACCGTAGATGATGAAATCCCTAAATTTCTTGCAATAGCTCGTTGAGGAATGTTGTTTTTAAACTGTTCCACAATCAGCTCATGCATTTGTTCACTAAGTGGTGACCCTCGCCCCATCCTTGTTTGTGAATGACTGAGCATTTCAGGGAAGCTGCTTTTATACCCAATCATGGCACCCACCTGTTCCCAATTAGCCCGTTCACCGGTGGGATGTTCCAAATAAGTGTTTGACGGGCATTCCTCAACTCTCTCAGTCTTTTTTGCCACTTGTGCCAGCTTACATGAAACATGTTGCAGGCATCAAATTCTAAATGAGCTAATATTTGCAAAAAATTACAAAGTTTACCTGTTCGAACATTAAGTAACTTGTCTTTGCAGTGTACTCAATTGAATATAGATTGAAAAGGATTTGCAAATCATTGTATTCTGTTTTTATTTATGATTTACACAACGTGCCAACTTCACTGGTTTTGGGTTTTGTAGAAGTCAGGGCAACAGGTCTAAAATCATTATTATCCTTTGGGCAAAGTTTCTTGGAAACTGGGATTATAGCTTTCTTCCAGAATTTTGGAAATATGTGCGTATCAATGGAAAGTTGAAAAAGAGGACACTAAGCTGGAGTTAACTCATCTGAAAAAGTTTTGAGAAGAAAAGCAGAGATGCCATCTGGCCCACTGGCTTTTTTATGTAGCCCCCTGAAAGCCCCGGCAACTTCTTCAGGGTTGATTAAAATTCTACTTAATTCATCACATGTTACTGTACGCAGCACACTGCTGCACTCCTCCAAAACCCCATTAGCAACACAAATCTCAAATAAAAATCATTCAGCTCATTCGCCATCTCCATCTCACTCCTTACATGCAGTGCTCCCCCCTGTTAAAGTTCAAGGTAGTCATATCCTTCACTGCATCCCAGAGCTGTTTACAGTTCTGATTAGAGAAGGCCTCCTGTGCCTCCCTCAACTTCACCCGTAGTTCCTTTTGAGCGGCCTTAAGGTTGTTTCTCCTGAATGCCTGCTGCTTCCGTCGGATACACAGTTGAATTTCGGGTGTAATGTAGTCCTTATTATTCAGATATGGTTTAATCGTCCTCTTTGTAGACACGGTATCCACAAGAAATTAATGAACCCTGTGATAGCCTCAGCTATATTATCTATGTCATCATTGTCCTGATAAAAAAAAAAACGGACCAGTCTGTGGCTAAGAAACAACCACTTAACTCCTCTTTCCTACCATCCAGCCACACACTGACAGTCTTTATAGTGGGCTTGTTGCGCTTAAGAATAGTTTATAGGTCGGAATCAGTCGGATAGTGTTATGGTCCGAGTTCGCCAGGGGGGGTCTAATTTTCGAAGTATATGCATCTTTTATGTTGCCATAGTTTATCCAGTATTTTATTCTTCCGTGTGCCAGCACTAACATATCGCTGAAATCCAGGGAGGGCGCATTCCGTTTTACAATGATTAAAACCTAGTATAAATAAAGCGTCGGGCTTCGTTTCAAGCTGTGAGTGGACATAATCGGCTGTGCGTGAGGCTGTTTTGGGCGCATTGCCCCTGGGTGGAATGTACACTATACAGATAAAAATATTTCCATCCTCCCTGGGTAAATAAAATTGTCTTAAACTTAAACACAAAAGTTCAAGGTCAGGAGTGCAAAGTGAATCCTTTATTGTGTAGTTTCTGCATTAAGAGTCATTGATATATGCACATACTCCACCGCCCCTCGTTTCCCAGAGTTACTATTCCTGTCCATGCGGACATTTAAAAAACCCGGTACCTGTATCAGCTGGTCGGGGACGTCGCTCTGCAGCCACGTCTCAGTGAAGATCAAGAGGCAGGACTCACGGTACTCATGACAAACTGTGGTGTTGGAACGTAGTTCATCCAACTTATTCCAGAGGGAACGAACATTGCTGAACAGGATAGAGGGTAACTGTGGTTTGTTGTGTCTTTGGCGAAGCCGGTGTTGGATACCGCCCCTCTTCCCCCGTTTCCGTGACCGGCGTAGCCACCTCCGTTGGAACAACTCCACTGGAACTTTATCCAGCAGGCCCGGCTCAGGTGTGTAATTTCCTCGTAAGGACAGCAACCATTCCCTGCTGTGCATCTGCACCAGCTGATCGTGCCCCCTATAAAGTGCGTAGCTGCCGCCTTCGTAGCGCTGTCATCCATTACAGACCGCAACCACCAACAGCAGTATAAACAATACCGCGATCCTCCTTTCCCTCATCAGGAACATTACCATCAATCACTTAAGTCCCCACTCGGGTAACACTGGACGTAACGAATTGGCAAAACCTCCATACAACGGCAACAAACAAACAGCAAACAATACAAATACAAATCTATCCGTGTGAAAATCACTGACCCTGCTATACTTTTGCAGGATGACTCCACAATTTCATTGGGTTTGATCTCAAAGTACAGTTTATGGGGTGTTTGGCTTTTCTGCGTTGATTGGCAGCACTTCGCTTTGACTCGTTTCTCTACCAAAGCCGTTAAAAATTTTATTTCATGGATATATCTTTGTGTAAAACAGTTATGGCCTCTCTGCTCAACTTTGCCGGACAAGTTGAATGCATTCTGGTAAGAAACAGATCGCAGTATTATTGGGAATTGGCAGGAGAGAGAGGTGCTGATACTTCTGCAGTGCGGAACTGAGCTGCATCACATGTGGGGCTGAACAACTGTAACTGGGGGGGGGGGAGCATGTCCAAACTAGTCGGGAGGTCCATTACTACTCCTATTACTTCTACTAACTACTGCGAGTACTAATACTTCTGATACTAGCAACTATTACTATAACTGCTGACTACTGCAACAACTACTACTTCTGGTGCTAACTCCCAATACTACTATTGTCATTACTGCAATTACTACTACCAGTAGGATCAACTGCTGCAATTACAACCAAAACTGTCACTAACTGCATCTATTAACAGTGTTATGTTTGCTATCTCATGATAACTGCTACACCCCCTCCTGCTCCTGCTACTACCACAGTTACTGATCCGTTCGGTCAACGAGGGGTTAGCATCACTTGTGGAAAAAAAAAATTCGGTAACTCTAGTAACATGACCTATATTTTTGGGAAGCAAATCATCTCTAGTTTCTAGATCTAGTTTAATTTTTGTCATAAGTGTAACCCCAGCCCCAGGTAGCTATAGAATATGGCGATGAATTGGTCGGGTGTAATAGTACATTGGGGCGGGACCTGAGTTCGAATCTGAATGGCGCCATTACCTGTGGTAACAGTAATGTAACTTTAATATACTTGACGGTGCCTCCAGTAAGATCTAAAAAGTTTATATAAACTTGCTGCTTCTCCTTAAATTTGTATTTGGTATTACCACTTCTTGTGTTCTCCTATTACCCAAAATAAAATAATTTGTTACCAACCAAGAAGCCATTACAACAAGGCAATCAGAGATAGCAGACCTGGCCCCAGCCACGGGCTGACAGACAGACTGACCGAAACACACACACACACACACACACACACACAGACATGATCATTGCTTAACCTGGCCCCCTAGGGGAGGGGCCAGGTAACAACAGCATATTCAGGCATAATAATAACAAAATATTATTTATTACAATGGAAAGCGGCCTGGTTGGGAAATAATTTAAAAAAAAATACAAATACCAAAAAAGAGTCCTCGTAGACTGCATCATCGGGTATTAATGTGACTCCTATGACAGTTCAGTAATCTTTTGAGTAATTGGAAACTCTAAATTAAACACCTTGTCCATTTTTACCTTTTAATTACCTTTGAATCGGTTTTTACTTCTAATTGGAAAATACTACACTATAGCTTCAAATGGAAACCAATATTACATATGCCCACTCACTCACACATTCATCCCGGGCTAAAAGGCTGATTCATACTCCAAAAGAACAGAGAAATTTGTTCTTGTTCTCAGGGCTGCGAGAACAAGAACAAAGTTCGTTTTGACCGGGACATTTCATACTTCACGAGAAACTCAAGTGCCGAACTCCTATGGGCTGTGTCAATAAACTATACTTGTCCGACCGAGTCAGACCATCTGTCGAGTGATAAGTCGGACCTTCGATGTCCGTCAGGTGTTTCGACAAAACAGAATGTCCCACCATGGTCCGACGCGGACGGACGGTTCGTCACTGTTCGTTCAAAGTTGCGTGAAAATTTACACTTCAGCGATGCACTGCCTTGCTATTTGGCATTCAAATATTTGAAATAAGTTAACATTAAATGAAAAAAGGGAAAAAACAATTCTGATTAGGTAGATCATTAACCACTATTCAGACATAAATTAACTGCGCTCATTGCTGTAGGATGTCACGTAACTAATAGTTACCCTGGATGTAACACCAGTTCTATGAATACGTGCGTAGCCCTCTAACAGGTTTCGCTATTGGTTCCTCCTACGAAGCCTTGGTGCTTGAGAGAGAAAATCGAATTCCTGTGCACAGTTGGAAGGGGTAGCATACTCACCTCCCATAAAGTCCTGGCATTGTCAATGATTGACTGCCTTTATAACTTAGCATTCCACACTTGGGGCCTAATGGGCAGGTTGTTAGAGGGCTGTGCATGTATTTATAGAACTGGAGTTACATCCTGGGTAACTATTAGGTCTATTTCATATATGCTCCGCACTCAAATGGGCTTTGCTATTGGTTACACCTAAGGCGAAGGCCATTTGGGATGGATGTACCCCAGATGGATCCTGGCCACGCAGATCCTCTCACAACCAAGCAAAACCTATCCACACCCTAGGGCACACCCTGCCGGACTGCGTACCCCGCCCCAGGTAGAGGCAAAATAGCGCCCAAACCATTACCGATACCGGGAGGGCACCCTTCCTCATCCGGCCCCTCCCAGGGAAAAAAATGGAAGGGTCTGACCATTGTCATTCCAATAACAGGGTTCGCACCTGTGGGCGGGCACCGCCAGGGTGCCCCGCGTCAGGCTGCGGACCACCGACATCTGCCGTTACTTGAAAAAGGGGACTCCCTCTGATAGCGTTCCCCCATGTCTGTCTCATACCCCCAGGTAGGCACACTTGAGTGCCACACCTAGACCATGGTACCAACATAACCACAGCTACTGCTGGAAGAGGCTCTCTCCCCTATGGGGTCTCCCACCCCACGCTTGGGGGAGGCTATGTCACTTTCTCTTGACACGCCGAACAACTGCAGGCGGGGCACCCCCGAGACGCCTCGCCCCAGGTTGGCCATGATCAACTGCTAGTTAGCGCCGGAAGGGAACCCTTCTGGTAGGGTTCCCAAGCCTGCATGCGCTACTGTGTCAGCTGTCATATCCCTGAGATATGATCGCGCAAAGGTAGATGTCAATGACCAAGAGGCTGTCGTGCAAATTTCCTCTACTGCCCCTCATTAGTGCCGTAGAGGATGCAATCCCCCTGGTAGAATGTGCGGTCAATCCTGCCAGGGCCACCAGACCCGTCGCTGAATAGGCCCTGCAGATCGCATCACAGATCCAGTGGGTGAGGCGTTGTGTTGACAGAGGGGCCCTCTGAATCTGCCCCCCCATAACTCACAAACAGCTGCTCCTCCTTATTGAGGCTCGCGGTCCGCTCCAAGTAAGCACTGAGCGCACGCACTGGGCAGCCTGTGCATCTTTTCCTGCTCACTGGTAGCATGGCGAGGTGGGCAGAGGGCCTGTAGCCGAAGGACTGATGATTTAAAGGCAGTGGTTATGACCACCTGCCGGAATGATGGGTTTAGACGCAGCTCCACGGACTCTAGATCCAGTTCTAGGGTCAGACAGGACGGGTGCACAGAGAGGGCACTCAGGTCACTTACCCTCCTGGCCGACGCCAGAGCCAAAACGAGGGTTGTCTTAGTAGACAACAAGTGCAGGTCTGCTTGGTCAATTGGCTCAAAGGGTAGTCCAGCCAGGCCTCCCAACACTGTGTCCAGGTCCCATTGCAGAGTTTCGCGGTGCACAGGGGCCTAATTCTGCAACCTCCTCTAAAAAACGCTTTATTAGGGGGTGATTCCTGGCCATGAAGTGGTCCAACCCATCGTGTCCTGCCGCTACTGCCGCAGCAACTACTTTCCATCTCCAGGCCCTGAGGGGGTGGGCGAGAGTGGCATTTGACGCCTGCCTCATGGTCAAGGGAAGGTCCGGAATCTGCCACGGGCCTGCCACCGCCAGCTGGATAAGATCTGGGAACCACCTGGCGTTCGGCCTCTTCAGTGCTACCACAGTCAAGGATAGCCGCTGCTCCCGTACTCTGCGGAGCACTGGCATCAGTAGCTGCCGGGGTGGGAATGCATAAAGCAGGCCGGTGGGCCACACTGGATAAGCCCACGTATCCACCCCCAGGGGAGGGTCGTTAGTGGGTCTCAATGAGAACCATAGAGGGCACAAAGCGTTCTCCTTGCTTGCCAACAAATCGGCTACTGGACGACCGCACAGTTTCCACATCTGCTCTGTCGTTGTCAGTGGAAGGCTCCAATCCTCCTCGAGCAGGGCTCCCCTGGATAGCCCCTCTGCCTGGGTGTTGAGGATGCCCGGCACATGCCGGGCTGTCAGAGTGCATAGATGGCGGTCCGCCCAGATTAGAATGGAATCGGCCCCCTGTGCAGGACTACAGGCCTGGCGTCCCGCTGTCTGTTGAGATAGGCCACTACTGTTGTGCTGTCCGATCTCAACAGGACGTGCCTCCTTTCTAACTGCGGGGCAAAATGGTGCAACACTTTCCGAACTGCCATGAGTTTCAGATGGTTGACATGGCGCTGGGGCCCCTGCCCTGTACCTGCAGTAGAAGCAGAGCCGCAAGTCCCGCCCCATCCTGTTTAGGAGGCATCTGTGAATATCTAAGGCGGCACGGTGGCACAGTGGTTAGCACTGCTGCCTCACAGCAAGAAGGTTGTGGGTTCGACTCCGGACTGGGGCCTTTCTGTGTGGAGTTTGCATGTTCTCCCCGTGTTCACGTGGGTTTCCTCCGGGTACTCCGGTTTCCCCCACCCACAAAAACATGCCTCATAGGAACACTCCAACCAGTATCCCTGACTAAGGAACTGGCTTTAGAACTGGAGTTGGTCCCCGGGCGCTGCTCTGTGGCTGCCCACTGCTCCTAACTATAGGATGAGTCAAATGCAGAGGACAAATTACCCCACGGGGTTCAATAAAGTATATCTTATCTGGATGTAGTGTGCCATGCACCCCATCCGAACCCACTCTGGGTGAGGCCCAGAATGTCAGTGCCTGTCGCACTCGCATTGGTATGCGGAGCATACGCTGTTGGTCCATCCTTGGGTCCAGACGAAGGCGTATGAACCAGCGCTGCAGGTCTCGCATGTGCAGCAGCCCCAGGCGGACTACCGAATGGGCAGCAGCCATCATTCCCAGCAACGACATGACCCTTATTGCTGGCACTCATACTGCATCTAGAAGGTCCTGGGTCTGGGATTGAATTGCCTCCATTCTGTCCACAGACAGACATGCAGTCATTGACCGCGAGTCTAATTGCAGCCCTTGAGACAGCACTGTTTGACTGGGCTGCAAGGTGCTCTTGTCGTAATTGATGGTAAAACCATCAACCAGCTGAGTAATATGCCGCATTACCAGCGCCGTGTGGCTGGTTACCATCTGCTACACACACGACGATCATCCTCCTCATCATACTCGTGCCAAGGCTTCGAGCGGACCGTCACCACCGGCTCACGGACTGGCCCCGAGCCAGCTCGGAGGGTGCGTGCGGCCCGCACGAACTGCTGTCGACGCTCACGCTCTTCCCGGGGGAACGCTGCGCAGGCAGCACAGAAACCTGCCTCCTCATGGTGTCGCAAGCCCAGACAGACGAAGCAGTCGTCATGCTGATCCTCGGTCACCATCGGGGAGGCACACTGTTGCCACAGCTTATCCATTTTACACAGAAAATCGCAACAAGTTCTTAACTCTCTCAAGGCTGAGTGAAAAAGGGAGACGAGCATTGGCAACGCCGGGGCTTTAAGGGAGGTGAGTATGCTACCCCCTCCTATGGAGCAGGTGAGTTCAACTTTCTTTCTCAGGCACCGAGGCAGAGCCTCGTTGGGGTAACCAATAGCGAAGCCCGTTAGAGGGTGGAGCACGTATGAAATAGAACAAGAACAAATTTCTCTGTTCTTTTGGAGTATGAATCAGCCTTAAACTTGCAATAAAACAAACAAGACAAAACCTCGTTGTAGGCTCAATTCGATACTTGTGAGCGTGGAGGCCAGAAATAAATGGCCAATTCGCTGGTTAACCCAGCATAAAATAAAAAGCACGTACAACGACGTACTCAGGAGTCCGGCGATAACCGGTGGTAACAGACGCGGAATGACGAAGTTAAATGATGTGATCGGGAGAACAACCGGTCACCGAAGCCAGGGGAATGGGCAGGTAAAACAGCGAGACGCAGCAGCACACAGCTTCCAGTACAGCAGCTACAGTCTCTCTCAGACAGTCCCGGACTGCCCGGTCCTCCTCTCTCTTCCTCTTCCTTATGTCCTGAATCAAATAATTTAGCTGAGTAACAAAACCACTGGCTATTCCACGACGGAATAACCACAGCGCGTCTTAATTACGGGTGGCAATTGCTTGCTACAATGCTAATGCAACAGTGAGAACTTCATGAAAATACGCTAGCTAGAAGCTAGCAGCAGCTAGCAATACAACTTGTTTCCACACTTTACTAATTAATTAATAGCAGAGCACAATAAACATACGTGTATTCACCACTGAAAGACTACAAATGTTCCCAAACATCAACCACAGAACAACTCTTCGTCGACCTGTGAAGTTTGGAATAAAACTACTCCATGTACTTCTCAATGATCCAGCTGAGCTCGAAAGATGAGGAAAAAAACTTTGCTGTGTCTTTTGACATTAACCGCGATGGTAAGCGCAAGCACCTCCTCTCCAACCAGGACAAATAGGATCAGCTGTTAATTTCAGACCTCCAAATGAGAGTGCAGAGAATTGGAGTTGAACATGTTTGCTGAAAACAATGCTTGACTGCCCTCAAACAAATGTGCTTCGCGGGCTCATGCACAGACAACCAAACTATAACTGATTTTCAGAACGATAGTCACGTCTATTTAACGTAACTTATTTAACTGTAAATATGACAATTTTTAAGTTTCATCTTAACATACTTTTATAACATTTTCACACATTATGAACTTACTGTTCTTTAGAAAAATACCTTTTAATGACGTTTGAAAATACACATTTAATACACATGACTAAATGAATTTAGCCAGGGCTACATAAGTTAAATTTGACTGAAGTTATTTTGGTTTCATTGCGAGTGACCATGATAAATTTGCGGCCAATTTCATTATAAAATTAAGACTGGATGTCTTTTCTCTCCCATTTGAAAAGTATTCAGACAGTATTGACCATTGTACGGTAATTTTAAACTAATATTTGAATTCCATTCATTTCCACAACCTTCACCAACTGCAACTCTTCTCAGCGCACTTCCGAAACCCACTCAGTTCTAGCGCAGTGAACATGGAAACCAAGTGAGTGAATACAGCGCTCAGTTAGCTGGGTAGCCAGTTCGCAATCCCGTCTGTTAGGTGTCTATATGGCTGCTGACCCAAGGTAAGGCCAGTCTTGTCAGCCAGCCAACTACCCTACCTTCATCCTTTTTGGGTGGGTGTTAACCAGCCACACACACTTTCGTTAGGGCGTGAGCTACCGAACAGTCAAGGAAACACACACACACACCCCTCATACGGGTGCTGAGTTCAGCGAGAAGACAATGGAAAAGGAAATGATACTCGCACACCCGAATGATCCAAATTTTTAATAGAAGACAATGTTTTGAGCCAATGCTCTTCGTCAGGTGTTTTCACTTGTAGGTCCACCCACCATCGATGACGCTGTCAGTCGGCATCGATTTTGGTGCAGAAAACACCTTTGTAAAAGATGACCTGGCGAAGAGCATTGGCTCGAAACGTTGTCTTCTATAATATATTTGGAGCATTTGAGTGTGCGAGTTTAATTTTCTTTTCCATTAGGGCGTGAGCTGCCCCAGATTAACTTAGTTACTGCCCGTATCAGCTCACCTCTCTTAACACCGAGATTAACACTTCAAATCAGACAAGTTGAGACAACTGACCATCTATGAACTGGACAAAGGTGTAAATCCAGCGTTACACTGGACTGGATCACGTTAGATTTACCATTCAGCGTTTCTTTCGTTTTCCCCACCGATCCAGAGTTAGTCGGGATATTTTCACTTTGTCTGAAAATTGGACGTCACATATCCCGATCATCATCTACCTAAATCTACGCCTATGACCACAATACCACAGGCATGGGGAGGATTTAAATGGAACAATATGCAGAGGGTTTTGAATCATGAATTGAATTCCGCAGTCAGTCAGTCTATTTCAGTTTTGCTGAACACAAAGCTGTGGATTTATTCATTGTTCCGAATGAAATGTCCACATATCGCCTCTTCCCACTGATGGAAACCTGGATAAAGAGGTTCAGTCCAACATTTAATTGAATCGCCAAAATCAATTTGTAATTGATCAAACTGTGATGGTGAAGACTCGATGTACAACCTCATTTCCAAAAAAGTTGGGACTCTGTGATAAATGTAAATTAAGCAGAATGCAGTGATTTGCAAATCAATGAAAACTCTACATTTAATTTAAAATAGGACTAGGAAAATGTATCAGTTGTTGAAACTTTTTTGTTTTTTGAAAAATACCTGCTCATTTTGAATTTGATCGCAGAAATGACAGCAACATTGACATTGATGACAGCAACTTTTAAAAAGTTGGGACAGGACAATGAAAGACTGGAAAAGTTGCATAATGCAAAAAAGACAGCTGGCAGAACATCTCACAGCTCATTGGATTATTTAGAAACAGGTCAGTGACATGATTGGGCTTAAAAAGTCTTTCATAAGTAAATATGGTGAGGGCTCAACCGGTCTACGAAAGACTGCATGGAGAAATATTTCAATAATTTGAGAATAACAGTTTCAACTTAAAATTGAAAAGAATTTAGAGATTTTATCCTCAATTGTACATTATGTCATTAAAAGATTCCAAGAATCCAGAAAAATCTCTGTACATGTGGGACAAAATCCAATTCTGAATGGCTGAGGTTTTCAGGTTCTCCTTTAAAAACAGAGGATTCTGGGATGGAAATCACTGCATGGACTCAGGAACACTTCTGTAAACCGCTGTCAGTTAACAGTTTGCCAGTTTGAAATTCTTTCTGGAAATATGGCTGCCACTTCCTCTGGGCTAAAGAGTCAATATCAATATACATGGCTTGGGTAACTTGTGCATCCGTTAAGACACCATTAATGGTAAATAATATATACAGGTTTTGGCGCAACATTTACTGCCATCCAGATGCATATTTTGAGGGAAATCCTTGCAGATTTCAGCAACACGATGGCAATCACCATACACTGCATGTATTACAACAACATGGCTCTGTACAAAAAAGAGTCTGGTTGCTAAAGTGGTCTGCCTGCAGTCTAGACCTGTCACCCTCTGACAATATTTGGCGCATTATGAGGCAAAAAATATGACAAAGAAGGCTGCAAAGTATTGAGCGGCTGAAATCCCACATAAGGCACAAGTGGGAAAAGATTTTGCTTTCAGAACTACAGTAGTTGGTCTGCTTAGTTCCCGAACACTTACAGAGTGTTCATTGAAGAAGACGTGATGCAACACAGTGGTAAACATGCCCCTGTGCCAACTTCTTTTAAAGGTGTTGCTGGTATCACATTAAAAATGCGTTCATATTTTTCAAAAAACTAAATATCTCAGTTTCAACATCTGGTGTATTGTCTTTGTTCTATTTTCAAATAAATATAAGGTTTAAATGATTTGAAAATCATTTCATTTGTCGTGGTTTAGGTGGTGTGTGTGTGTGTGTTAAGGACTTTTCTTTGCGGCTCTCGTGCCGGGAAGATATTGAATTCCTTCTCTATCAGAGTTGTTACCCAGCTGGCTGATTGAACCTGGGCGGCGGCGCCTTCCCCGGCCTCTATATCAGCCGGAGGTCTGCTGTGCCTCCTTTGCTAGACTGTCTGATTTAGTTAAGCACTTCAGCTGTAGATTTCTGTGGTCAGTATTTCTCTGACAGTTTAAGGAATTCCTGTCCATCTGGGGTATTACCCTGTTCATTCCTCTCTCTTATCTTTGGATCGGACTATTTTCGGTGCTTTGTTTTTTCTCGGTTCCCAAAATACTTCTTATTCTCTCTCTCGCTTTGTTTCCTTTTCGTCGGATGGTTGGGCATCCTTTTAGGAAACGCGAGAGCTGTTCCTGTCATTGGGTCTGTGTCTTCCTCCGTGAGAGTAGTGGGTCTGTGCTGCTCTGTTTCTCTCTGCCGCTGCAGTTGGCCTCTCGCTTCTATCCGCCATTACATCATTATGTCTTTATTAACGTTTTACACAGCGTGCCAACTTTTTTGGGAATGGGGTCGTAATTCACTATTGCGTGTAATGAAAGAGGCTGAATGGTGACTGTATCCTGACCACCAGAAAGTGCAAGATCAGTTATTCGCCTGTGACCCTCCCACACCTTTACTGTTGTGGCCATAAGCAACGTATTCTTTGTTCTTCACAGGAAGAGTCACGAACAGAAAACAGCCTTATGAAGCCCTGAGCCCAGATCAGAGCCAGGATCAACACCAGATGGAAAGACAGGCTGAGAGCGCTGAGGGCACTGCGCCTCTACTGGGGGAGGGTCCTGCAGGTGACTGTGGGTACCTGAGAGGTAACTGACCCACCGCACAAAGTGCACCACATGTAGTATTATCTCACACCCCCCCTTTCACACCTCTACACCCCTTTTACACTTGGCATGATAAAAATACCAACTATCCATCAAATAAAGGTGACTCCTCAATAAATGTTTTTAGTAAAGTCAACTGTATGTGTATTGGCATCTTCTGCAAACACCAACATTTGGTGGCAGTTTTGATATTGAAGTTGTTAATAGTTTTGTTCGTCACAGACTAATAAAGTGTCTTATTTGATCGTGCTGTTACTGTATGAATTTTAAAATAAAACTGGCATGAGAAATGCACACATTATTTCTACTGCATGAGCATGTACAATGCATTTGCTGTGCAATATTTCCTGACAAGTGTTTGAAAATATCCTTGATTCCTTGATATAAACATCATAAATATGCACTCTCTCGGTAAAATTAGGAATAAGCTGTATGTGGGAAACATTTTTTTTCGAATATAGGAACAGCCACAATCAGGTAATCCTGAAAGCCATGAAGAACCTCAGGGTGAGAGAGACTTCAGTGCTGAACATAACGCAATGTCATCTCCACCTAAGGGTTAGACAGAGATAATGTAATCTCCACTTCAGGGTTAAATAGAGATAATATCATCTCCACGGCAGGGTTAAACAGAGATAATGTCATCTCCACTTAGGGGTTAAACAGAAATAATGTCATCTCCACCTCAGGGTTAGACAGAGATAATGTAATCTCCACTTCAGGGTTAAATAGAGATAAAATCATCTCCACGGCAGGGTTAAACAGAGATAATGTCATTTCCACTTCAGTGTTACACAGAAATAATGTAATCTCTACTTCAGGGTTAAACAGAGATAATATCATCTCCACTTCAGGGTTTGACAGAGATAATGTCATCTCCACTTCAGGGTTAGACAGAAATAATAACATCTCCACGTCAGGGTTAGATAGAAATAATGTCATCTCCACTTCAGGGTTAAACAGAGATAATATCATCTCCACTTCAGGGTTAAACAGAGATAATATCATTGCCACTTCAGGGTTAAACAGAGATAATGTCATCTCCACCTCAGGGTTAAACTGAGATAATATCATCTCCACCTCAGGTTTAAAAACGGGTAATGTCATATCCATTTCAGGGTAAGACAGAGATAATATGATCTCCACTTCTGGGTTAAACAGAGATAAGAACATCTCCACGTCAGGGTTAAACAGAGATAACATCATCTCCACTTCAGGGTTAAACAGAGATAATGATATCTCCACTTCAGGGTTAAACAGAGATGATAAAGTCTCCAATTCAGGGTTAGACAGAGAAATGATTATCTCCACTTCAGAGGTAAACAGGGATATGTCGTCTCCACTTCAGGGTTAAACAGAAATAATATCATCTCCACTTCCGGGTTGAACAGAGATAATATCATCACCACTTCAGGGTTAAACAGAGATAATATCATCTCCACTTCAGGGTTAGACAGAGATAGTGTCATCTCCACTTCAGGGTTAAACAGGGATAATGTCATCTTCACTTCAGGGTTAAACACAGATAATATCATCTCCACTTCAGGGTTAGACAGAGATAATGTCATCTCCACTTCAGGGTTAAACACAGATAATATCATCTCCACTTCAGGGTTAGACAGAGATAATGTCGTCTCCACTTCAGGGTTAAACACAGATAATGTCATCTCCACTTCAGGGTTAGACAGAGATAATATCATCTCCACTTCAGGGTTAAACACAGATAATATCATCTCCACTTCAGGGTTAAACAGAGATAATGTCATCTCCACTTCAGGGTTAAACACAGATAATATCATCTCCACTTCAGGGTTAAACACAGATAATATCATCTCCACGTCAGGGTTAGACATAAATAATGTCATATCCACTTCAGGGTTAAACAGAGATAATATCATCTCCACTTCAGGGTTAGACAGAGATAATGTCATCTCCACTTCAGGGTTAAACACAGATAATGTCATCTCCACTTCAGGGTTAAACACAGATAATGTCATCTCCACTTCAGGGTTAAACAGAGATAATATCATCTCCACTTCAGGGTTAAACAGAGATAATATCATCTCCACGTCAGGGTTAGACATAAATAATGTCATATCCACTTCAGGGTTAAACAGCGATAATATCATCTCCACTTCAGGGTTAAACAGAGATAATATCATCTCCACTTCAGGGTTAAACAGAGATAATATCATCTCCACTTCAGGGTTAAACACAGATAATATCATCTCCACTTCAGGGTTAAACAGAGATAATATCATCTCCACTTCAGGGTTAGACAGAGATAATGTCATCTCCACTTCAGGGTTAGACAGAGATAATATCATCTCCACTTCAGGGTTAAACACAGATAATATCATCTCCACGTCAGGGTTAGACATAAATAATGTCATATCCACTTCAGGGTTAAACAGAGATAATATCATCTCCACTTCAGGGTTAGACAGAGATAATGTCATCTCCACTTCAGGGTTAAACACAGATAATATCATCTCCACTTCAGGGTTAAACACAGATAATATCATCTCCACTTCAGGGTTAAACACAGATAATATCATCTCCACGTCAGGGTTAGACATAAATAATGTCATATCCACTTCAGGGTTAAACAGAGATAATATCATCTCCACTTCAGGGTTAAACAGAGATAATATCATCTCCACTTGAGGGTTAAACAGAGATAATGTCATCTCCACTTCAGGGTTAGTCAGAGATCATGTCATCTCCACCTCAGGGTAAAAAACTGATAATGTCCTCCCCACTTCAGGGTTAAAATAAGATAATATACTCTCCACTTCAGGATTAAACAGAGATAATGTCATCTCCACTTCAGGGTTAGTCAGAGATCATGTCATCTCCACCTCAGGGTTACTTAGAGATTATATCATCTCCACTTCAGGGTTAAACAGAGATAATATCATCTCCACTTCAGGGTTAAACAGAGATAATATCATCTCCACTTCAGGGTTAGACAGAGATAATGTCATCTCCACTTCAGGTTTAGACAGCGATGATATCATCTCCATTTAAGGGTTAGTCAGAGATAATGTCATCTCCACTTTAGGGTTAGACAGAGATAATATCATCTCCACTTCAGGGTTAAACAGAGATTATATCATCTCCACATCTGGGCTAAACAGAGATTATATCATCTCCACTTATGGGTTAAACAGAGATTATATCATCTCCACTCCAGTGTTAAACAGAGATACTGTCTTCTCCCCATCGGGGTTAGTCCGAGATCCTGTCATCTCCACTTCAGGGTTTAACAGAGATAATATCATCTCCACTTCCGGGTTAAACAGAGATAATGTCATCTCCACTTCAGGGTTAAATAGATATAATATCATCTCCACTTCAGGGTTTAACAGAGATTATATCATCTCCACTTCTGGGTTGAACAGAGATTATATCATCTCCACCTCAGGGTTAAACAGAGATACTGTCATCTGCACTTCAGGGTTCATCAGAGATAATGTCGCCTCCACTTCAGGCTTCAACAGAGATAATGTCGCCTCCACTTCAGGGTTAAACAGAGATAATATCATCTCTTCTTCAGGGTGAAACAGAAACATTGTCCACCTGAGTATAAAAATAACATAGAAATGACGTCAGTTGAGGAAAGGAACAAAATATAAAAGTAATTGTAGCACATTCAATTTATCTGGACGTGAATTGAATTTTAAATGTATTTACAGATATATCACCAAACTTAAAATGAAACACCAATTTTCAATCGCCTAAAAATATATAAGGTGAAATATTGTGTTGACAGCTAAGAGTAATATTGGACTGCTGCATCTGTAGTGTCATGGTCATATCTTCTTTGTTTCTACAGGACATGTGCAGGAACTAGTTCAGAAGATGGAAGCCCAGAGCCCAGGTAGGAACCCTAATGATTGTCAGAAGGCCGTACTGAATCAGCACCAGAAACAGACCGAGAGAGATGAGAGTGTTGGAGTTTCTCAGGAGGAGAGTCATGCAGGTGAGTGTAGAGAAGCAGTAAGTAACCTTTCCGCCATGAACAGTGCCATGTATTGAGAATTTTACTTTGGAGCAGGTTTTTATTCGACCTGAGGGCATGTCCAACGCTCAAGATTACTTTGCGGAAATTGAGGATAGGGATAATGAAGTATTAGACAAGTTGCATAAACTAGGAGGATTTGGATAGAATCCAGAGTTGGGAAGAAATGTGGCAAATGAAATTTAATGTAGCAAAATGTAAAATTGTACATGTAGGTAATAAAAACATTGGACGGGATTACTTCATGGGAGGTTTAAAACTGGAATGTGCTGCACACAAGAAAGATCTGGGAGTGATTGTTGACCAAACCCTCTCAGGTTCTAGCCATTGTGCCGTAGCAGTTAAAAAAGCCAATCAGATGCTGGGATACTTTGCCAAAAGTATTGAGTACAAATCTAAGGAGGTGATGCTTCTTTTGTACATCACATTCGTCAGACCACATCTGGAGTATTGTGTACAGTTCTGGGGCCCATACTTTAAGAGAGATATAGAGGCTCTAGAGAAAGTTCAGAGAAGAGCCACTAAGCTAATTCCGGGTATAAAAGATGAAAGCTCTGAGAAGAGGCTGAAGATCCTTAATCTCTTTAGTCTTAGGAAAAGGAGACTAAGGGGTGATCTGATTGAGGTCTTTAAATATGTTAAAAGGATTAACAAAGTGAATTATGTAGGATTCCTTTCGGCCGAGTGTTGTTAGTGGAACTCGGGGTCATAAATGGAAGTTGACCAAAGGTAAATTTAGCACCGATATTAGGAAATATTTTTCACCCAAAGAGTAATTTCAATGTGGAATAGCTTGCCTGACCATATTGTTGAGGCAGAGACCTTGGGGGTTTTCAAGAGCAGGCTTGACTTAAAGCTAGATACCATTGAGTCATTCAGTATCTGAAGGGATATATTCACAATAGGTAAAGGAAACTGGCGAGCGTAGTTGGGCTGAACGGCCTGTTCTCGCCACTCATGTGATGTTATGTTCTGTTATCTAAAATTTAATCTTATAAAAAGCAGCCATTTCACATATTAATACAATATTCCTGCTTTGCATTTTGGGCCGATTTTCCCTATCATGTGTGATACACAGAAGGATTATCACAGCTGCTTTTGCAGTCTGTCAATGGGAGTGGTCCTCATTTGTAAATCTATTTTGACTTGAAGTTGACTCATCCAATAAGGTTGATTTCCTGACAAGGTCCAGTTGTGACAGTTGTGACAGTTGACATTATATTCAACTGAATACACTGCAAAGACAAGGTGTTTAATGCTCAGACTGAGAAACTTTTTTTTTTTTGCAAATAATCATTAACTTAGAATTTAAAGGCAGCAACACATTGCAAAAAAGGTGGCACTGGGGCCTTTTTACCACTGTGTTACATCCCCTTTCCTTTTAACGACACTCAGTAAACGTTTGGGAACTGAGGAGACCAATTTTTGAAGCTTTTCAGGTGGAACTCTTTCCCATTCTTGCTTGATGTACAGCTTAATTTGTTCAACAGTCCGGGGTCTTCGTTGTCGTATTTTACGCTTCATAATGCGCCACACATTTTCAATGGGAGACAGGTCTGGACTACAGGCAGGCCAGTCTAGTACCCGCACTCTTTTACTACGGAGCCATGCTGTTGTAACATGTGCAGAATATGGCTTGGCATTATCTCGCTGATATTAGCAGGGACGTCCATGAAAAAGACGTTGCTTGGATAGCAACATATGTTGCTCCAAAACCTGTATGTACCTTTCAGCATTAATGGTGCCTTCACATATGTGTAAGTTGCCCATGCCTTGGGCACTAATACACCCCCATACCATCACAGATGCTGGCTTTTGAACTTTGCGCCTATAACAGTCCGGATGGTTCTTTTCCTCTCTGGTCCGGAGGACAAAACGTCCACAATTTCCAGAACCCTTTTCCACTTTGCATCAGTCCATCTTAGATGAGCTTGGGCCCAGCGAAGCCGGCGGTGTTTCTGGGTGCCGTTGATAAATGACTTTCGCTTTGCATTGTAGAGTTTTAACTTGCACTTGCAGATGTAGCAACGAACTGTAGTTACTGACAGTGGTTTTCTGAAGTGTTCCTGAGCCCATGTATTGATGTCCTTTACACACTGTCGGTTTTTGATGCAGTATCGCCTGAGGGATCGAAGGTCACGGGCATTCAATGTTGGTTTTCGGCCTTGTCGCTTACGTAAAGTGATTTCTCCAGATTCTCTGAACCTTTTGACGATATAACGGACCGTAGATAATGAAATCCCTAAATTTCTTGCAATAGCTCATTGAGGAATGTTGTTTTTAAACTGTTCGACAATCAGCTCATGCATTTGTTCACTAAATGGTGACCCTCGCCCCATCCTTGTTTGTGAATGACTGAGCATTTCAGGGAAGCTGCTTTTATACCCATTCATGGCATCCACCTGTTCCCAATTAGCCCGTTCACCTGTGGGATGTTCCAAATAAGTGTTTGATGAGCATTCCTCAACTCTCTCAGTCTTTTTTGCCACTTGTGCCAGCTTTTTTGAAACATGTTGCAGGCATCAAATTCCAAATGAGCTAATATCTGCAAAAAATTACAAAGTTTACCTGTTCAAACATTAAGTAACTTGTCTTTGCAGTGTATTCAATTGAATATAGGTTGAAAAGGATTTGCAAATAATTGTATTCTGTGTTTATTTACAATTTACACAATGTGCCAACTTCACTGGTTTTGGGTTTTGTACATCGAGGACCCAGTCCCATTCCCTGATGGTTAAAGCAGGCACGATAATTCAAGCCTGTAATGCATTTGATGGGGAACATTGAATCCTTCATATTAAATCTAATTTTTGCACAGAATCAGTTGATCACAGAGGAGATTCTGCTGGGAACGAAATGAAGGCTGTGGGAGAGACATCACTCACAGAACAAGAGGAGAAGGAACCTAAACCAGCCCAGGATCCCCACACCACAGAGCAAGAGAAGCAGGAGACCTATCCAGGCAAGGATCGCCACACCTCATCTCCACTTCAGGGTTAAACAGAGATTATATCATCTCCACTTCTGGGTTAAACAGACATAATGTCATCTCCACTTCAGGGTTAGACAGAAATGATAACATTTCCACGTCAGGGTTAGACAGAAATAATGTCATATCCACTTCAGGGTTAAACAGAGATAATATCATCTCCACTTCAGGGTTAGACAGAGATAATGTCATCTCCACTTCAGGGTTAAACACAGATAATGTCATCTCCACTTCAGGGTTAAACAGAGATAATATCATCTCCACTTCAGGGTTAAACACAGATAATATCATCTCCACTTCAGGGTTAGACAGAGATAATATCATCTCCACTTCAGGGTTAAACACAGATAATATCATCTCCACTTCAGGGTTAAACAGAGATAATATCATCTCCACTTCAGGGTTAAACAGAGATAATATCATCTCCACTTGAGGGTTAAACAGAGATAATGTCATCTCCACTTCAGGGTTAGTCAGAGATCATGTCATCTCCACCTCAGGGTAAAAAACTGATAATGTCCTCCCCACTTCAGGGTTAAAATAAGATAATATACTCTCCACTTCAGGGTTAAACAGAGATTATGTCATCTCCACTTCAGGGTTAGTCAGAGATCATGTCATCTCCACCTCAGGGTTACTTAGAGATTATATCATCTCCACTTCAGGGTTAAACAGAGATAATATCATCTCCACTTCAGGGTTAAACAGAGATAATATCATCTCCACTTCAGGGTTAAACAGAGATAATATCATCTCCACTTCAGGGTTAAACAGAGATAATGTAATCTCCACTTCAGGGTTAAACAGAGATAATGTCATCTCCACTTAGGGTTCAACAGAGATAATGTCATTTCCACTTCAGGGTTAAACAGAGATAATGTCATCTCCACTCCAGGGTTAAACAGAGATAACGCCATCCCCACTTCAGGGTTAAACAGAGATAATATCAACTTTACTTCAGGGTTAAACACAGATAATGTCATCTCCACTTCAGGGTTAGACAGAAATGATAACATTTCCACGTCAGTGTTAGACAGAAATAATGTCATATCCACTTCAGGGTTAAACAGAGATAATATCATCTCCACTTGAGGGTTAAACAGA
Organism: Gymnothorax reevesii; assembly: GCA_029721435.1. Lineage (NCBI taxonomy): Eukaryota > Metazoa > Chordata > Actinopteri > Anguilliformes > Muraenidae > Gymnothorax > Gymnothorax reevesii. The sequence goes on from CM056590.1 coordinate 57,125,835, forward strand.
GATAATGTCATCTCCACTTCAGGGTTAAACAGAGATAATATCATCTCCACTTCAGGGTTAAACAGAGATAATATCATCTCCACTTGAGGGTAAAACAGAGATAATGTCATCTCCACTTCAGGGTTAGTCAGAGATCATGTCATCTCCACCTCAGGGTAAAAAACTGATAATGTCATCCCCACTTCAGGGTTAAAATAAGATAATATACTCTCCACTTCATGGTTTAACAGAGATAATGTCATCTCCACTTCAGGGTTAAACACAGATAATATCATCTCCACTTCAGGGTTAAACACAGATAATGTCATCTCCACTTCAGGGTTAGACAGAAATGATAACATTTCCTGTCAGGGTTAGACAGAAATAATGTCATAACCACTTCAGGGTTAAACATAGATAATATCATCTCCACTTCAGGGTTAAACAGAGATAATATCATCTCCACTTCAGGGTTAGACAGAGATAATGTCATCTCCACTTCAGGGTTAAACACAGATAATATCATCTCCACTTCAGGGTTAAACACAGATAATATCATCTCCACTTCAGGGTTAGACAGAAATGATAACATTTCCACGTCAGGGTTAGATAGAAATAATGTCATATCCACTTCAGTGTTAAACAGAGATAATATCATCTCCACTTCAGGGTTAAACAGAGATAATATCATCTCCACTTGAGGGTAAAACAGAGATAATGTCATCTCCACTTCAGGGTTAGTCAGAGATCATGTCATCTCCACCTCAGGATAAAAAACTGATAATGTCATCCCCACTTCAGGGTTAAAATAAGATGATATACTCTCCACTTCAGGGTTAAACGGAGATAATGTCATCTCCACTTCAGGGTTAGTCAGAGATCATGTCATCTCCACCTCAGGGTTACTTAGAGATTATATAATCTTCACTTCGGGGTTAAACAGAGATAATATCATCTCCACTACAGGGTTAAACAGAGATAATATCACCTCCACTTCAGGGTTAAACAGAGATAATGTAATCTCCACTTCAGGGTTAAACAGAGATAATGTCATCTCCACTTCAGGGTTAGACAGAGATTATATCATCTCCACTTAGGGTTCAACAGAGATAATGTCATTTCCACTTCAGGGTTAAACAGAGATAATGTCATCTCCACTCCAGGGTTAAACAGAGATAATATCAACTTTACTTCAGGTTTAGACAGAGAAAATGTTGCCTCCACTTCAGGGTTAAACAGAAATAATGTAATCTCCACTTCTGGGTTAAACAGAAATAATGTCATTTCCACTTCAGGGTTAAAAAGAGATGATATCTTCTCCACTTCAGGGTTAAGCAGACTAATATCATCTCCACTTCAGGGTTCAACAGAAATAATGTCATTTGCACTTCAGGGTTAAGCGGAGATAATGTCATCTCCACTTCAGGGTTAAACAGAGATGATATCATCTCCACATCAGGGTTAGACAGAAATAACATCATCTCCACTTCAGGGTTAGACAGAGATAATGTCATCTCCACTTCAGGGTTAGACAGAAATGATAACATTTCCACGTCAGGGTTAGACAGAAATAATGTCATATCCACTTCAGGGTTAAACAGAGATGATATCATCTCCACTTCAGGGTTAGACAGAAATGATATCTCTTTTCAACCTTGAAGTGGAAATGTTAACATCATCTCCACTTCAGGGTTAGACAGAGATAATGTCATCTCCACTTCAGGGTTAGACAGAAATGATAACATTTCAACGTCAGGGTTAGACAGAAATAATGTCATATCCACTTCAGGGTTAAATAGAGATAATATCATCTCCACTTCAGGGTTAAACAGAGATGATATCATCTCCACATCAGGGTTAGACAGAAATAATGTCATATCCACTTCAGGGTTAAAATAAGATAATATACTCTCCACTTCAGGGTTAAACAGAGATTATGTCATCTCCACTTCAGGGTTAGTCAGAGATCATGGCATCTCCACCTCAGGGTTACTTGGAGATTATATCATCTCCACTTCAGGGTTAAACAGAGATAATATCATCTCCACTTCAGGGTTAAACAGAGATAATGTAATCTCCACTTCAGGGTTAAACAGAGATAATGTCATCGCCACTTAGGGTTCAACAGAGATAATGTCATTTCCACTTCAGGGTTCAACAGAGATAATGTCATCTCCACTCCAGGGTTAAACAGAGATAACGCCATCCCCACTTCAGGGTTAAACAGAGATAATATCAACTTTACTTCAGGGTTAAACACAGATAATGTCATCTCCACTTCAGGGTTAGACAGAAATGATAACATTTCCACGTCAGGGTTAGACAGAAATAATGTCATATCCACTTCAGGGTTAAATAGAGATAATATCATCTCCACTTCAGGGTTAAACAGAGATGATATCATCTCCACTTCAGGGTTAAACAGAGATAATATCATCATCCACTTCAGGGTTAGACAGAAAAAATATCATCTCTACTTGAGGGTTAAAAAGTGATAACATCATCTCCATTTCAGGGTTAGACAGAGATAATATCACCTCCACTTCAGGGTTAAACAGAGATTATATCATCTCCACTTCAGGGTGAAACAGACAAATATCATCTCCTCTTCAGGGTTCAACAGAGATAATGTCATTTCCACGTCAGGGTTGAACAGAGATTATGTCATCCCCACCTAAGGGTAAAACGGAGATAATATCATCTCCAAGTCAGGGTTAGACAGAAATAATATCGTCTCCACTTCAGGGTTAAACAGAGATAATGTCATCTCTACTTCAGGGTTAAACAGAGTTTATGTCATCTCCATATCAGGGTTAGACAGAGATAATATCATCTCTACTTCAGGGTTAGACAGAAATAATATCATCTCCACTTCAGGGTTAAACAGAGATAATATCATCTCCACTTCAGGGTTAAACAGAGATAATATCATCTCCACTTCAGTATTTGACAGAGATAATGTCATCTCCACTTTAGGGTTAGACAGAGATAATATCATCTCCTCTTCAGGGTTAGACAGAGATAATATCATCTCTACATCGTGGCTAGACACAGATAATATCATCTCCACTTCAGGGTGATACAGACATAATGTCATCTGCACCTCAAGGTTAGAGAGAGATAAAATCATCTCCACTTAAGGGTTAGTCAGAGATAATATCATCTCCACTTCAGGGTTAGTCAGAGATAATATCATCTCCACTTCAGGGTTAAACAGAGATATTGTCGTCTCCACTTCAGGTTTTAATAGAGATAATGTCATCCTTACTTCAGGGTTAGACAGAAATAATATCATCTCCACTTCAGGGTTAAACAGAGATGATATTATCTCCACATCAGGGTTAGACAGAAATAATATCATCTCCACTTCAGGGTTAGACAGAAATAATATCATCTCCACTTCAGGGTTAAACAGAGATGATATCATCTCCACATCAGGGTTAGACAGAAATAATATCATCTCCACTTCAGGGTTAAACCGAGATGATATCCTCTCCACTTCAGGGTTAAACAGAGATAATATCATCTCCACTTCAGGGTTAAACAGAGATAATATCATCTCCACTTGAGGGTTAAACAGAGATAATGTCATCTCCACTTCAGGGTTAGTCAGAGATCATGTCATCTCCACCTCAGGGTAAAAAACTGATAATGGCATCCCCACTTCGGGGTTAAAATAAGATAATATACTCTCCACTTCAGGGTTAAACAGAGATTATGTCATCTCCACTTCAGGGTTAAACAGAGATGATATCATCTCCACATCAGGGTTAGACAGAAATAACATCATCTCCACTTCAGGGTTAGACAGAGATAATGTCATCTCCACTTCAGGGTTAGACAGAAATGATAACATTTCCACGTCAGGGTTAGACAGAAATAATGTCATATCCACTTCAGGGTTAAACAGAGATGATATCATCTCCACTTCAGGGTTAAACAGAGATGATATCATCTCCACATCAGGGTTAGACAGAAATAATATCATCTCCACTTCAGGGTTAAACAGAGATGATATCATCTCCACTTCAGGGTTAGACAGAAATGATATATCTTTTCAACCTTGAAGTGGAAATGTTAACATCATCTCCACTTCAGGGTTAGACAGAGATAATGTCATCTCCACTTCAGGGTTAAATAGAGATAATATCATCTCCACTTCAGGGTTAAACAGAGATGATATCATCTCCACATCAGGGTTAGACAGAAATAATGTCATATCCACTTCAGGGTTAAAATAAGATAATATACTCTCCACTTCAGGGTTAAACAGAGATTATGTCATCTCCACTTCAGGGTTAGTCAGAGATCATGTCATCTCCACCTCAGGGTTACTTGGAGATTATATCATCTCCACTTCAGGGTTAAACAGAGATAATATCATCTCCACTTCAGGGTTAAACAGAGATAATGTAATCTCCACTTCAGGGTTAAACAGAGATAATGTCATCGCCACTTAGGGTTCAACAGAGATAATGTCATTTCCACTTCAGGGTTCAACAGAGATAATGTCATCTCCACTCCAGGGTTAAACAGAGATAACGCCATCCCCACTTCAGGGTTAAACAGAGATAATATCAACTTTACTTCAGGGTTAAACACAGATAATGTCATCTCCACTTCAGGGTTAGACAGAAATGATAACATTTCCACGTCAGGGTTAGACAGAAATAATGTCATATCCACTTCAGGGTTAAATAGAGATAATATCATCTCCACTTCAGGGTTAAACAGAGATGATATCATCTCCACTTCAGGGTTAAACAGAGATAATATCATCATCCACTTCAGGGTTAGACAGAAAAAATATCATCTCTACTTGAGGGTTAAAAAGAGATAACATCATCTCCATTTCAGGGTTAGACAGAGATAATATCACCTCCACTTCAGGGTTAAACAGAGATTATATCATCTCCACTTCAGGGTGAAACAGACAAATATCATCTCCTCTTCAGGGTTCAACAGAGATAATGTCATTTCCACTTCAGGGTTGAACAGTGATTATGTCATCCCCACCTAAGGGTAAAACGGAGATAATATCATCTCCAAGTCAGGGTTAGACAGAAATAATATCGTCTCCACTTCAGGGTTAAACAGAGATAATGTCATCTCTACTTCAGGGTTAAACAGAGATAATATCATCTCCACTTCAGTATTTGACAGAGATAATGTCATCTCCACTTTAGGGTTAGACAGAGATAATATCATCTCTACTTCAGGGTTAGTCAGAGATAATATCATCTCCACTTCAGGGTTAAACAGAGATAATGTCATCTCCACTTCAGGGTTAAACAGAGATAATATCATCTCCACTTCAGTATTTGACAGAGATAATGTCATCTCCACTTTAGGGTTAGACAGAGATAATATCATCTCCTCTTCAGGGTTAGACAGAGATAATATCATCTCTACATCGTGGCTAGACACAGATAATATCATCTCCACTTCAGGGTGATACAGACATAATGTCATCTGCACCTGAAGGTTAGAGAGAGATAAAATCATCTCCACTTAAGGGTTAGTCAGAGATAATATCATCTCCACTTCAGGGTTAGTCAGAGATAATATCATCTCCACTTCAGGGTTAAACAGAGATATTGTCATCTCCACTTCAGGTTTTAATAGAGATAATGTCATCCTTACTTCAGGGTTAGACAGAAATAATATCATCTCCACTTCAGGGTTAAACAGAGATGATATCATCTCCACATCAGGGTTAGACAGAAATAATATCATCTCCACTTCAGGGTTAGACAGAAATAATATCATCTCCACTTCAGGGTTAAACAGAGATGATATCATCTCCCCATCAGGGTTAGACAGAAATAATATCATCTCCACTTCAGGGTTAAACCGAGATGATATCCTCTCCACTTCAGGGTTAAACAGAGATAATATCATCTCCACTTCAGGGTTAAACAGAGATAATATCATCTCCACTTGAGGGTTAAACAGAGATAATGTCATCTCCACTTCAGGGTTAGTCAGAGATCATGTCATCTCCACCTCAGGGTAAAAAACTGATAATGGCATCCCCACTTCAGGGTTAAAATAAGATAATATACTCTCCACTTCAGGGTTAAACAGAGATTATGTCATCTCCACTTCAGGGTTAGTCAGAGATCATGTCATCTCCACCTCAGGGTTACTTGGAGATTATATCATCTCCACTTCAGGGTTAAACAGAGATAATATCATCTCCACTTCAGGGTTAAACAGAGATAATATCATCTCCACTTCAGGGTTAAACAGAGATAATGTAATCTCCCCTTCAGGGTTAAACAGAGATAATGTCATCGCCACTTAGGGTTCAACAGAGATAATGTCATTTCCACTTCAGGGTTCAACAGAGATAATGTCATCTCCACTCCAGGGTTAAACAGAGATAACGCCATCCCCACTTCAGGGTTAAACAGAGATAATATCAACTTTACTTCTGGGTTAAACACAGATAATGTCATCTCCACTTCGGGGTTAGACAGAAATGATAACATTTCCACGTCAGGGTTAGACAGAAATAATGTCATATCCACTTCAGGGTTAAACAGAGATAATATCATCTCCACTTCAGGGTTAAACAGAGATAATATCATCTCCACTTCAGGGTTAGACAGAGATAATGTCATCTCCACTTCAGGGTTAGACATAGATAATGTCATCTCCACTTCAGGGTTAGACATAGATAATGTCATCTCCACTTTAGGGTTCGACATAGATAATGTCATCTCCACTTCAGGGTTAGACAGAGATAATATCATCTCCACTTCAGGGTTAGACAGAAATAATGTCATATCCACTTCAGGGTTAAACAGAGATAATATCATCTCCACTTCAGGGTTAAACAGAGATAATATCATCTCCACTTCAGGGTTAGACAGAGATAATGTCATCTCCACTTCAGGGTTAGACAGAGATAATGTCATCTCCACTTCAGGGTTAGACATAGATAATGTCATCTCCACTTCAGGGTTAGACATAGATAATGTCATCTCCACTTTAGGGTTCGACATAGATAATGTCATCTCCACTTCAGGGTTAGACATAGATAATGTCATCTCCACTTCAGGGTTAGACATAGATAATGTCATCTCCACTTTAGGGTTCGACATAGATAATGTCATCTCCACTTCAGGGTTAGACAGAAATAATGTCATATTCACTTCAGGGTTAAACAGAGATAATATCATCTCCACTCCCTTAAAACTCCGGGAAAATTTGCCTAAAATGCCTATGAAAAGCGTACCCAAAGTAAATTGAACGCTGTTCTTGAACCGTTTGGACTATATGGATGGTTATGGTCTCATTTGAAAGGAAACACTCTGAGGTTTTTCCCCCAGCTAAAAGAAATACTCTAGGTGCTACTGCCATTGAGTAATCCAAGCTGGAACACACTGAAGTAGAAGGTTTTTACTCTCGCCAAATTTTTTTTTTGCAAACAGATGCCTGTAGATGAGAGCAGCTGGGACTTATTAGCTGAAAAACACAATGGGACCACAGCATGAAGTCTTACTTAGTTCCAGTTCAAATTTGATAACAATCCTACAGAAAATGAGCATTTTACACATGTTTTTCTAAGGCCATGTCTAGGCGTTTCCAAAAATGGCCATTTGGAGACCCCAAAAGGACCCTTGGATAACCATGGTCACATACCTAGGATAAAAGGGCATAACTCTTGAACGCTTCAACCTACAGTCATAATGTTGGGCTCTAATGAAAGGTGACACTGAGAGGAATCCAATCCCATATCCAGATTCACTATCAATATTGCTGAAAAAAAGTTACTGATGCATAAGCTCAAATTTGTGCACATAAGAGTCAAAACGAGTGCCTTTATGTTAAAAAAATGCTTTTTTATATGAAAGGTAAACAAACAAATGACCTTTTACGCAGCAAACTCACAGTAAAATATTTACAATATATGATCAATAAAAAAAGTTAAAGTTACTGAAGCATAAACTCAAATTTGTGCATATAAAAGTCAAAACAAGTGCTGTCATGTAAAAAAATGTTTTTTACATGAAAGGTAAACAAACAAATAACCTTTCCATAGCAAACTATTTACAATATATGATAAATAAAAAAATTAAAAGGTTACTGAGGCATAAACTCAAATTTGTGCATATAAACCCCAAGGGGAGGAGATTCTGACTTTGTGCTTTTACATATATCCAAAGCAAAGGAGAGATTCCTTTGTCTTCGTTCTTGCCTGTAACGAAGACCCTATGTGGCACATAGTAAAATGGATCCTATTTACTTACTTTGTCTCACTCTGATTTCTTACGGGGATGAAAATTAAAATTCCCACAACAACCAACGCCGGCGAAAAAATAACTTCCTTCCACCTTCGGTAACGGAGGTAATAATGCGTAATATGGTAATAATATAATCATCATAATATCAGCATCATATTATAATATCCTTTTCCCGTAATTATTTACACAGAATTACTCCGGTGAAAACATGACGGTGAACTCCAGTGAAAACATGACGTCCTTCCACCTTCCGTGACAGATGCAAATAATACGTAATGTAATTTTATAATAATAATAATAATAATAATAATAATAAATATAAATATAAATGTAATGTTATTATATAATGAAATATAAGTTATAATATGATGCGTACTTGTCAAGAGTAATGTCATCTCCCCCGAGAAACATTTCCTCTGCTACGGAGCCATCAGGGTTTTGGTCGGATATTTCTTCCCCTGAGCTATCACTTGCACGCCGAGTGCACAGCTCTGCAGCTTCTGAACTGAAAATGATTTTTTTCGCAACCTTTTGGCTATTTTTTCTTTCAAACTCCGTAAACAACCATCAAACATTCGCTGGAAATCTCTCTCTGCCTCGCTCTGTTTTGCGGAACGCACAGCACGCATTACGCACAGCTGAGCCATATTCTGTCCATTCTCTTACGCGAGCGATAGGCAGCGCCAGCCTTTTCGCCACCCCAACAACCTATATATCGGCGTTTCCAGAATCTCGTTGGTGTCGTAATGCAACAATCGTCGTCTTGATTGGTTGCTGGTTGCTCGGGCTACACGCAAAAAAAGGAGGCATGAGCTTCGTTTCAACACAGGCACTCGTTGGCTATAGCAGGCTGTAGACAGGGCAGGGAAGCTCGTAACTGGTCGAGTGAAGTGTCAATCGAAAGGTTAGAGTGCAGACTCCATTTTGGCGCAAATGGCTGTGTTCTGTCTAAATCTGTTCCGAAGCAACGACTACTAATGCAGCGAACTTTGTGGATAACCACCGATTCATTTCAAACGATGCAGCAGCTGTTCATGGATATTTACCGGTATAATAGTGTGTTTTGCACTAAAAACTTTACTTGGTTGGATTTACTGGAACTTCGTGGATGTAACAAGACCATTTTTGAGGGGATATGTCGGACTGGAAGAGTACTAGGGGGCTTCATGGGTGAGTCACATCAGTTTTGTAACTGTTCGTTTGTTTGTTTGTGGTCTGACATGGGCGTTGATTAAAGCTGCTGGGATGATTATACTTTGAAATGGTTGGCATCATTCGAATCTCAAGAATCTTAGCTTTCTGACGATATGTGGCATGAGTATCTCAGTTGCATACAAGCTGTGTAAATGACGTAGTATGTTTTCAACTTCCCTGACGGCCCGATTGCGGGCCGTCGGAGTGGTAACGGGTTAAACAGAGATAATATCATCTCCACTTGAGGGTTAAACAGAGATAATGTCATCTCCACTTCAGGGTTAGTCAGAGATCATGTCATCTCCACCTCAGGGTAAAAAACTGATAATGTCATCCCCACTTCAGGGTTAAAATAAGATAATATACTCTCCACTTTAGGGTTAAACAGATAATGTCATCTCCACTTCAGGGTTAAACAGAGATAATGTCATCTCCACTTCAGGTTTTAATAGAGATAATGTCATCCTTACTTCAGGGTTAGACAGAAATAATATCATCTCCACTTCAGGGTTTAACAGAGATGATATCATCTCCACATCAGGGTTAGACAGAAATAATATCATCTCCACTTCAGGGTTGGACAGAAATAATATCATCTCCACTTCAGGGTTAAACAGAGATGATATCATCTCCACATCAGGGTTAGACAGAAATAATATCATCTCCACTTCAGGGTTAAAAAGAGATGATATCCTCTCCACTTCAGGGTTAAACAGAGATAATATCATCCCCACTTCAGGGTTAAAATAAGATAATATACTCTCCACTTCAGGGTTAAACAGAGATTATGTCATCTCCACTTCAGGGTTAGTCAGAGATCATGTCATCTCCACCTCAGGGTTACTTAGAGATTATATCATCTCCACTTCAGGGTTAAACAGAGATGATATCATCTCCACATCAGGGTTAGACAGAAATAATATCATCTCCACTTCAGGGTTAAACAGAGATTATATCATCTCCACTTCAGGGTTAAACAGAGATAATATCATCTCCACATCAGGGTTAGACAGAAATAATATCATCTCCACTTCAGGGTTAAACAGAGATGATATCATCTCCACTTCAGGGTTAAACAGAGATAATATCATCTCCACTTCAGGGTTAGACAGAAATAATATCATCTCCAATTGAGGGTTAAAAAGAGATAACATCATCTCCATTTCAGGGTTAGAGAGAGATAATATCATCTCCAGGTTTAAACAGAGATAATGTCATTTCCACTTCAGGGTTGAACAGAGATAATATCATCTCCACTTAAGGGTTAGACAGACATAATGTCATCTCCATTTCAGGGTTAAACAGAAATAATATTGTCTGCCTTTCAGGGTGAAACAGACATAATGTCATCTCCATTTCAGGGTTAAACAGAGATAATATTATCTCCACTTCAGGGTTAAACAGAGATAATATCATCTCCACTATAGGGTAAAACAGAGATAATATCATCTCCAAGTCAGGGTTAGACAGAAATAATATCGTCTCCACTTCAGGGTTAGTCAGACATTAAGTCATTTCAATCAGGTAAGACTAGAACAAGATGGTGATTGGCAAATGAAAATATTTATTTAATACGGAGCAAGATCTTTGGCAGTTAGACCCCGACAAGAAATAATTATATAACGTTGTTGAATATTTTGTCGATTATATGCTCTATATGAGTAATAAAATACCCCCCAAAAAGAATAAAATACCATACCTTGTGGGACTGCTACATCTAGTGAGGGGGAACAAAGAATTTCCCCCCCTCAAAGAATTTCCACCATACCTTAAAAGGACAGCTGCACCTATCTAAGAACAAATAACAATGTTAGCCAGATACATGAACAGACAGGTATAACATACAATGGAGAATTAGTCCATGGGATAAGTGCTAGAGAGCCCCAAAGTGAATAAGAAGAAGGTTGACTGACAGACAAAGCATTATACAAAGAAAGAATGTTTTTTTTTTTTTTTGATTCAGAGTTGGGGCCATTACTTATGAGCAGTTACGATGCTGGGCAATGATTTGCTTGCAATACATTTTGTTAAACAGGAGTATTAATACATAAATGGTGAGTAGCAACATGAAGCATGGAAAAGAGCAAGAAAGTGCAGATAAACCACCACCAGTTATATGCATGATTTACCCGGAATCAAGGTTTTAGAGACCTTTGACCATCAAGGATAGAGGCAGCATCCGGCCTTATATATGTAGAATAGGCGGATAAGGACCAGCGCCCCAGTTGCAGAAGGGAAACTGAACCAAAGCCTTGGGATGCAGCTGTGGTTGGAGCACTTATTCTCAATGAATGCCCTGAATGGTACTGAGGGGAGATATTGAATTTCCTTCATGGTTGCCGTAATGCGAAAGGAAAGTTCACAAGCAGCCCAGGATTTTTTGCTGATGCCATAACTCAGACCATGATGTGGAGCAGCGCTTGTGCAGAGGCCAGGTGGCATTGATGGCAAAGATCAGCAGCAGCTCGCTCAGGGCAGGGTCCACCGTGGACATACAGAAAACGAAATGCAAGCAATTAATGGAGAACACAGAGAGAAACAATGCTAGGAATGTACCATAAATAAGTGCTGCCAACTCCATAAAGTTGATATGAAAGTATATACACATGCATGCATTTACAGATGCGTCATGAATGAAAACGGCAAAACCATGTTGAATGTGAAAGCTGGGAGAGCTACTAGAATCCCCCAAAAAAACAATGGCGTTGCAAAACTGAACAGAGGCAGATAACTGAGCCCTGCAGCAGTGACATTTGGGTCAATCCAGCAACTGGGCTGTTAGGCTGTAGGACATACTGAGCAGGCGAAGCAAATCAGTTTGAATGTAATGAGTAGCAGACCACAAGCACTAGCTGGATGCGGACATGGGGTTAATATTAGAGAAGCATGGGGACATGCCGCATCATGGCATTGCTGAGCATGACCAAGATAAGCCACAGCTTGAGCTTGATATTGGCAAGCAATCCAAATTTTTTATTTTTTTTTAATTAAAATTCACTGAGCATGCCAGAGTTAGCATTTCCCATCGGTTTGCTGGTGCGAGGTGAATGCCATGAAATTTCCAAACAGATACCACAACTAAAAACTTAAAATAGCAGCACCTAGGAGCAGATGAATAAAGCCAAAAGGGAAGTCATTACAGCGTGACTATTGGATCCAAGCAGCATATCGGCAATTGATTATCTTGAATGAGGATTTCGATTTGGTCCAGTCATTTGAACAGCATTAGAGCAATCATGAGAATAACTTTCGTTTTGGCCGCGGATACACAAATTACTGAATTGACTACAATTCCTGTGTCAAACATACCGTTGTTGAAGCATTAATGACGAGCCAATTGCTTTAGATGAACAATCAAGACTTTTTTTTTATTTTTTATTATAAATGAGTCAAAGACAATCTGAGCCATGTGACATCTCTCGATAGACACTCCCACTATGCCATCATGGGCGCTGAGACAATGGGAATAACTGGCAAACTGTAGCATTTCGGCCCGTAAGTTGCTATAAACAGGCTTGGTACAAGGCAAAAGTTAAGTCGCAATCCAAGAGACCTCAGAACCAGTTTGAGCGAAACTGATTACAAGTGCGCAGTCAATCCATGTAATGACACGACTGAGAACCTGGAGAAAAAAAGTTAATTCGAGATAAACCCAATGGTTTAAAACTTAAATCACTGGACAAAGTGTCATCCAACCTAGAAGTTGCTGGAAAAATTAAATTGCCATTTAAAATATTCCTTGCCAAGTGAATTGGGTGCAGCTGGGAAGACGGGTGATTTGTAGACTCCGTAAGGCGTAGACCATAAATACGATTCAAAAGCCAAGCTCGTTCATTGCTGCAGAGAGATGACGTTCCACATGCATTTACCAAGGAATCTCAATCATATCCCGACCGTACAAAGAACAGCAGAATCAGCATCCCGTGAAAAAAGGGAAGCTAGCGGCTCGCGTAACATCGTGAAATGAGACGTGATATAGCGGCGATATAGACGCGAGTACAAACACTGAAATTAGCATTCCGGCACGCTTGTCTGGAAGACATTCAGATAGATTAAGCACCACGCTCCCGATTAAGACAAGACTGCAGTGCATTACTGCATTATCTAAGCATCCAAAAAGGTGTGTGGGTTTTTTTTTTCTCGACACCCGGAAAAGATCAGCTTCTGACAGAGTACTGGTTCGCTAAACTGGAATCGAGCGTTCCTGGCTGCATCTTGATGACCATGCGCTGCTTTAAATTTACGGTTGATAAATGACACGCCGATGCGAAATGTGCCTTCGGCAAAAACAAATGCAATGTTTCCGAAACAAGCCACAAATTTACAAGTTTGTTTTTTACGCTGGTTATCCTGCGTAACCTAGCACTTCTGAGGTGACAACATGCGAGCGTGACTTCAAACCACAGCAAATCACTGAAATTCAGTAACCAAAATAAACATGTAATAAAAGAAGCAGTGATAACGAAAACCACGGACCTTGTCACGGGTGGTTCGGTTTCCGATGGCAGCAATGTTAAGCGTACATGCTCATAAGAGGATGGACTGCAGCTGAGGTCGAGGCATAGGACGAAGATGTCGAAGCGTTTCCCAGGGACTTGATATGATCGTACATATTGAACAATGCCCTCAGATGACTGCATGCTATTAATGCGAAGACTTCTGCGCAGACCCGATGAAGAATGGGCTGGATCCGCAAAAAACTCGCTGTGAGGAATATCTCCCTCCAAAAAAAATGTCAACGACAGAATCAGACATAACAAAGGTAAATCCGCAAAGTCAAGATGACGTATAAGTTGTAGAGCGCGTCGAAACTGGTCGAGAGCTGAATGACTGCAGGGATAGAGCAAACTTTTAAGGTTGACGGCAAGCAGGTGATTGGACTAGCGACGTGGTGCAAGACTAATTGGTTAATAGTATAAATGTTGTGTACTATGTAACGCGCTAATTGGGAACAGGTGGGTGCCATGATTGGGTATAAAAGCAGCTTCCCTGAAATGCTCATTCATTCACAATCAAGGATGGGGCGAGGGTCACCACTTACAAGACTTACAACGCATGTGCAGGGAGATAGTCTTCCTGCTTGAATTTTCGCTTAAGCTACATCTCCACTTCAGGGTTGAACAGACATAATATCATCTCCACTTCAGGGTTAGTCAGAGATAATGTCATCTCCACTTCAGGGTTAAACACAGATAATGTCATCTCCACTTCAGGGTTAGACGGAGATAATATCATCTCCACTTCAGGGTTTAACACAGATAATATCATCTCCACTTCAGTGTTTGTCAGAGATAGTGTCATCTCCTCTTCAGGGTTAGACAGAGATAATATTGTAGTGTCCCAGTGGACACAAGGAGTGTGAGTGGTGAGAATTGTTTTTACAATGTTATTATGTGTGTGTTCCTTTAAGGAGAGCGGAAGGGGAAGGCTAGTTCTTTCAATGTTTCTGGAGGTTGTTATGGTTACCAGTGGCGCTAGAAAAAGGGAGTGTGTTACTATTGATCTGCCCGTTTTGTCTGTGGTCGAGTTGCGTCCAGAAAAAAGGAATGAAGTGCCTGTTTACAGTGAGAAGGTCGTCATGCCTCATAAGAATAACCCTAGCCATCATGACAATATCATCTCTACTTCAGGGTTCGGCAGTGATAATATCATCTCCACTTCAGGGTAAAACAGAGATAATATCATCTCCACTTCAGGGTTAAACAGCGATAATGTCATCTCCACTTCAGGGTTAAACAGAGATTATGTCATCTCCACTTCAGGGTTAAACCGAGATAATATCATCTCCACTTCAGGGTTAAACCGAGATAATATCATCTCCACTTCAGGGTTAAACAGAGATAATGTCATCTCTACTTCAGTATTAGACAGAGATAATGTCATCTCCACTTTAGGGTTGAACAGACAATATCATCACCACTTCAGGGTTAAACTGAGATAATGTCATATCCACATTGGGGTTAGTCAGAGATAATATCATCTCAACTTTTGGCTCAAAATTGCATCAAAATTAGGTCACTTTAGGAAAGGATCAAAAATAGAAATATTCTCGTAATACATTTCACTTATCCTGAAATTAATTGAATTCACATATATTACCAGATATATGAGGAAACCGAAAATGAAACACCAGTTTTCAGTCACCTAAAAATATATAAGGTGAAGTATTGTGATGACTGGCAGGAGAAATATTGGACTCCTGCATCTGTAGTGTCATGGTCATACCTTCTTTGTTTCTACAGGACATGTGCGGGAACTAGTTCAGAAGATGGAAGCCCAGAGCCCAGGTAGGAACCCTAATGATTGTCAGAAGGCCGTACTGAATCAGCACCAGAAACAGACCGAGAGAGATGAGAGTGTTGGAGTTTCTCAGGAGGAGAGTCATGCAGGTGAGTGTAGAGAAGCAGAAAGTAACAGTTCCACCGTGATCAGTGCCATGTATCTAATATTTTATCCTATAAAAAGCAGCCGTTTCACATATTATTGCATCATTACTGCTTTGCATTTTGGGCCAATTTTCCCCATCATGTGTGATACACAGAAGGATTATCACAGCTGCTTTTGCAGTCTGTCAGTGGGAGTGGTCCTCATTTGTAAATCTATTTTGACTTGAAGTTCACTCGTCCAATAAGGTTGATTTCCTGACAAGGTCCAGTTGTGACAGCGTGTGTGCAAATGTTTAAATTTACATTGAGGAACCAGTCCCATTCCCTGATGGTTAAAGCAGGGACGATAATTCAAGCCTGTATTGCATATGATGGGTAACATTGAACCCTCCATATTAAATCTAATTTTTGCACAGAATCAGTTGATCACAGAGGAGATTCTGTTGGGAAAGAAATGAAGACTGTGGGAGAGACATCACTCACAGAACAAGAGGAGGAGGAACCTAAACCAGCCCAGGATCCCCACACCACAGAGCAAGAGACGGAGAAAGACAAAGAAACCCAGGATGTCCACCCCACAGAGCCAGAGACGGAGAAAGACAAAACAACCCAGGATGTCCACCCCACAGAGCCAGAGACGGAGAAAGACAAAACAACCCAGGATGTCCACCCCACAGAGCCAGAGACGGAGAAAGACAAAACAACCCAGGATGTCCACCCCACAGAGCCAGAGACGGAGAAAGACAAAACAACCCAGGATGTCCACCCCACAGAGCCAGAGACAGAGAAAGACAAAACAACCCAGGATGTCCACCCCACAGAGCCAGAGACGGAGAAAGACAAAACAACCCAGGATGTCCACCCCACAGAGCCAGAGACGGAGAAAGACAAAACAACCCAGGATGTCCACCCCACAGAGCCAGAGACGGGGAAAGACAAAACAACCCAGGATGTCCACCCCACAGAGCCAGAGACAGAGAAAGACAAAACAACCCAGGATGTCCACCCCACAGAGCCAGAGACGGAGAAAGACAAAACAACCCAGGATGTCCACCCCACAGAGCCAGAGACGGAGAAAGACAAAACAACCCAGGATGTCCACCCCACAGAGCCAGAGACGGAGAAAGACAAAACAACCCAGGATGTCCACTCCACAGAGCCAGAGACGGAGAAAGACAAAGAAACCCAGGATGTCCACCCCACAGAGCCAGAGACGGAGAAAGACAAAACAACCCAGGATGTCCACCCCACAGAGCCAGAGACAGACAAAACAACCCAGGATGTCCACCCCACAGAGCCAGAGATGGAGAAAGACAAAACAACCCAGGATGTCCACCCCACAGAGCCAGAGACGGAGAAAGACAAAACAACCCAGGATGTCCACCCCACAGAGCCTGAGACGGAGAAAGACAAAACAACCCAGGATGTCCACTCCACAGAGCCAGAGACGGAGAAAGACAAAGAAACCCAGGATGTCCACCCCACAGAGCCAGAGACGGAGAAAGACAAAACAACCCAGGATGTCCACCCCACAGAGCCAGAGACGGAGAAAGACAAAACAACCCAGGATGTCCACCCCACAGAGCCTGAGACGGAGAAAGACAAAACAACCCAGGATGTCCACCCCACAGAGCCAGAGACGGAGAAAGACAAAACAACCCAGGATGTCCACCCCACAGAGCCAGAGACGGAGAAAGACAAAACAACCCAGGATGTCCACCCCACAGAGCCAGAGACGGAGAAAGACAAAACAACCCAGGATGTCCACCCCACAGAGCCAGAGACAGAGAAAGACAAAACAACCCAGGATGTCCACCCCACAGAGCCAGAGACAGAGAAAGACAAAACAACCCAGGATGTCCACCCCACAGAGCCAGAGACGGAGAAAGACAAAACAACCCAGGATGTCCACCCCACAGAGCCAGAGACGGGGAAAGACAAAACAACCCAGGATGTCCACCCCACAGAGCCAGAGACAGAGAAAGACAAAACAACCCAGGATGTCCACCCCACAGAGCCAGAGACGGAGAAAGACAAAACAACCCAGGATGTCCACCCCACAGAGCCAGAGACGGAGAAAGACAAAACAACCCAGGATGTCCACCCCACAGAGCCAGAGACGGAGAAAGACAAAACAACCCAGGATGTCCACCCCACAGAGCCAGAGACGGAGAAAGACAAAACAACCCAGGATGTCCACCCCACAGAGCCAGAGACGGGGAAAGACAAAACAACCCAGGATGTCCACCCCACAGAGCCAGAGACAGAGAAAGACAAAACAACCCAGGATGTCCACCCCACAGAGCCAGAGACGGAGAAAGACAAAACAACCCAGGATGTCCACCCCACAGAGCCAGAGACGGAGAAAGACAAAACAACCCAGGATGTCCACCCCACAGAGCCAGAGACGGAGAAAGACAAAACAACCCAGGATGTCCACTCCACAGAGCCAGAGACGGAGAAAGACAAAACAACCCAGGATGTCCACTCCACAGAGCCAGAGACAGAGAAAGACAAAACAACCCAGGATGTCCACCCCACAGAGCCAGAGACAGAGAAAGACAAAACAACCCAGGATGTCCACCCCACAGAGCCAGAGACGGAGAAAGACAAAACAACCCAGGATGTCCACCCCACAGAGCCAGAGACGGAGAAAGACAAAACAACCCAGGATGTCCACCCCACAGAGCCAGAGACTGAGAAAGACAAAACAACCCAGGATGTCCACCCCACAGAGCCAGAGACAGAGAAAGACAAAACAACCCAGGATGTCCACCCCACAGAGCCAGAGACGGAGAAAGACAAAACAACCCAGGATGTCCACCCCACAGAGCCAGAGACAGAGAAAGACAAAACAACCCAGGATGTCCACCCCACAGAGCCAGAGACGGAGAAAGACAAAACAACCCAGGATGTCCACCCCACAGAGCCAGAGACAGACAAAACAACCCAGGATGTCCACCCCACAGAGCCAGAGACGGAGAAAGACAAAGAAACCTAGGATGTCCACCCCACAGAGCCAGAGACGGAGAAAGACAAAACAACCCAGGATGTCCACTCCACAGAGCCAGAGATGGAGAAAGACAAAACAACCCAGGATGTCCACCCCACAGAGCCTGAGACGGAGAAAGACAAAAAAACCCAGGATGTCCACCCCACAGAGCCAGAGACAGACAAAACAACCCAGGATGTCCACCCCACAGGGCCAGAGATGGAGAAAGACAAAGAAACCCAGGATGTCCACCCCACTGAGCCAGAGACGGAGAAAGACAAAACAACCCAGGATGTCCACTCCACAGAGCCAGAGATGGAGAAAGACAAAACAACCCAGGATGTCCACCCCACAGAGCCTGAGACGGAGAAAGACAAAACAACCCAGGATGTCCACCCCACAGAGCCAGAGACAGACAAAACAACCCAGGATGTCCACCCCACAGAGCCAGAGATGGAGAAAGACAAAACAACCCAGGATGTCCACCCCACAGAGCCAGAGACGGAGAAAGACAAAACAACCCAGGATGTCCACCCCACAGAGCCAGAGACAGAGAAAGACAAAACAACCCAGGATGTCCACCCCACAGAGCCAGAGACGGAGAAAGACAAAACAACCCAGGATGTCCACCCCACAGAGCCAGAGACGGAGAAAGACAAAACAACCCAGGATGTCCACCCCACAGAGCCAGAGACGGAGAAAGACAAAACAACCCAGGATGTCCACCCCACAGAGCCAGAGACTGAGGAAGACAAAACAACCCAGGATGTCCACCCCACAGAGCCAGAGACAGAGAAAGACAAAACAACCCAGGATGTCCACCCCACAGAGCCAGAGACGGAGAAAGACAAAACAACCCAGGATGTCCACCCCACAGAGCCAGAGACAGAGAAAGACAAAACAACCCAGGATGTCCACCCCACAGAGCCAGAGACGGAGAAAGACAAAACAACCCAGGATGTCCACCCCACAGAGCCAGAGACAGACAAAACAACCCAGGATGTCCACCCCACAGAGCCAGAGACGGAGAAAGACAAAGAAACCTAGGATGTCCACCCCACAGAGCCAGAGACGGAGAAAGACAAAACAACCCAGGATGTCCACTCCACAGAGCCAGAGATGGAGAAAGACAAAACAACCCAGGATGTCCACCCCACAGAGCCTGAGACGGAGAAAGACAAAAAAACCCAGGATGTCCACCCCACAGAGCCAGAGACAGACAAAACAACCCAGGATGTCCACCCCACAGGGCCAGAGATGGAGAAAGACAAAGAAACCCAGGATGTCCACCCCACTGAGCCAGAGACGGAGAAAGACAAAACAACCCAGGATGTCCACTCCACAGAGCCAGAGATGGAGAAAGACAAAACAACCCAGGATGTCCACCCCACAGAGCCTGAGACGGAGAAAGACAAAACAACCCAGGATGTCCACCCCACAGAGCCAGAGACAGACAAAACAACCCAGGATGTCCACCCCACAGAGCCAGAGATGGAGAAAGACAAAACAACCCAGGATGTCCACCCCACAGAGCCAGAGACGGAGAAAGACAAAACAACCCAGGATGTCCACCCCACAGAGCCAGAGACAGAGAAAGACAAAACAACCCAGGATGTCCACCCCACAGAGCCAGAGACGGAGAAAGACAAAACAACCCAGGATGTCCACCCCACAGAGCCAGAGACGGAGAAAGACAAAACAACCCAGGATGTCCACCCCACAGAGCCAGAGACGGAGAAAGACAAAACAACCCAGGATGTCTACCCCACAGAGCAAGAGGAGGAAGGGCTCTCTGGACCAGCACTAAAACAGACTGACACTGTACAGACAGTGCAGATCACAGACCCGGCTGTACAGCACCCTGTTCACCCTGCAGAACACAATGAGCCCACTGAGGACATCCGCATCTGAGCCACGGCTCCCAGACACCAGTGCCTGTTCCCCCTCTCACACTGAGGCGAACCAGGAAAACTACTCTGGAGATGAGCCACTAATAACAGTAGCAAACCTGGCAAAACCCCCTGCTGAGGAAGAGGAGGCAGGGAGAGAGCCCAAACCCCCTAAACCCCCTACTGAGGAAGAGGAGGCAGGGAGAGAGCCCAAACCCCCTAAACCCCCTACTGAGGAAGAGGAGGCAGGGAGAGAGCCCAAACCCCCTAAACCCCCTACTGAGGAAGAGGAGGCAGGGGGAGAGCCCAAACCCCCCACACCCCCTGCTGAGGAAGAGGAGGCAGGGAGAGAGCCCAACCCCCCTAACCGCCCTAGTGAGGAAGAGGAGGCAGGGAGAGAGCCCAAACCCCCCATACCCCCTACTGAGGAAGAGGAGGCAGGGAGAGAGCCCAAACCCCCCATACCCCCTACTGAGGAAGAGGAGGCAGGGAGAGAGCCCAAACCCCCTATACCCCCTACTGAGGAAGAGGAGGCAGGGAGAGAGCCCAAACCCCCCCCACCCCCTACTCAGGAAGAGGAGGCAGGGAGAGAGCCCAAACCCCCTAAACCCCCTACTGAGGAAGAGGAGGCAGGGAGAGAGCCCAAACCCCCCATACCCCCTACTGAGGAAGAGGAGGCAGGGAGAGAGGAGAAGGAGCCTCAGGACAGAAGATTGAAGCCCAAACCACAATTACCCACTAAACCCCAGAGCTTCAAAACCCCCAATACCCCCCAAACCCCCTAAACCCGCTATCATCGCCAAACACTCTGAAAACCCCAGACCCCAGTAGGCCCCTAAACCTCCTTCAGCTCCCCAACCCCCCATTGACCCCTAGACCCTATAGCCCTGAAATCCACCACAGGCCTCTAAAGCACTACAGCTCCTAAACCCTCTGTAGCCCCCAAACTGCCTACAGGCCCCTAAACCCTTAAAGGCCCTATTTTTCAAAAAGAAACACTAAAACCCAAAATACTGAACTTAAATAATCAATTTTTGCTGTGTAAAACCACAACACATCCATACGATCATTAGTTAAACACTCGTTGATTTCATTCTTAAAGGTGCTGTAACTGATTTGGTGCTTTTCCTAGCTTCTTGTCCGACGCCTACATAAGCAGTCCCCGCCCCCCCCTCACAGGAGCCACTCAAGCCGCTCACAGGAACGCGCATTCATTTCAACAGAGGCAGAGGAGCGTAGCGACTCAGTGATTGTCCTTTGAAATCCTCCCTGAAAACATGGACCAACGACATATTACATCCATGCAGAAACTTCGGTATGAATGGCTTTTTGAAGTATTAGCTAAAGCTAGTGTCCTACAGCCACACATGGTATCGTTACACAGCAAAGCAAGCTGTTGTTGGACACAAACAATGACGGTTCGTTTATAAACTGATTTTAGCAGGATTAAAAACTACTAACAGGACTATCTGAGACTGATAAAACTGCATAACTGCAACAGAGTAAAGCAAAGTTTACCCGTCTCCAGTAGCAGCAAGGCTGGCTGTGCATTGCTTTTGAAACCCTGACTCCTTCAGTTTTCCCTGTTGAAAGCGGCACGGATATAAACACAGCTTTTAGCGTCTCACGTTTTTCTCCTTAATTATATCTGTTCCTCTGCCGGTCTTTGGCGCTTTGGCTGTTTTATTGTGTACGTCGTTTCCCGTAGCGCTGGGATCGGAAGCTTCATCTGTTCTGCTATTGCATTACTGCTATTCATTTTTCCTGTAGGTGGCGCACTAACAACGAGGATTCAGCTCTGTGCGTTTACAAGTAGAGAATAACGTGTCTTTTTTGCATTTTCTCACCTGATTGGATAGAGGCAGTCCAGAATTTTATATGCTGCTTTATTGCAGAAGACAGTGACTGAGAGACCTGTGTTATTAACCAGAAACT
This sequence comes from Gymnothorax reevesii, assembly GCA_029721435.1. Lineage (NCBI taxonomy): Eukaryota > Metazoa > Chordata > Actinopteri > Anguilliformes > Muraenidae > Gymnothorax > Gymnothorax reevesii. The sequence goes on from CM056590.1 coordinate 57,148,462, forward strand.
CTAAATAAATTATCACTGTCGCCCACCCCCTTATGACCCCGGTGATATTGAAACTTAGACTAACCTGCTGTCGACCGCTCTGTACAATCAGGCACATCACTGTGTGCACGATACCGCAGAAGATCCTTCATGCGGTGCAGACAGTGTTACAAGGTGGGCACACTTGGTCAATACTGGGGACAAGAAAGCTGTATGGAAATGCCATCGACTGGAAAGGGGATTTACTGACTGATAAACCTACAGACACACCATCTGACGAGGAGTGTAAACAACACCTCAAAACACTCCTCAATCCAGAAGATGCACAGCCTATGAAGGATATTCCACATACCAACATGTACCTGCCACTACTGGACGACCCGATCACAACTGGAGAGGTAGAGAGTGCTATAAGCAAGTTGAAAGCTGAAAAGTCTGCAGGCCCGGACGGTCTGGCACTTCCAGTTTCCTCTATTCTCCCATAGATTTTGTCAATAACAGTGTTGTTTAGTGTTGTGTTTGACTCTGGTCAGTATCCTATGGATTCGATTATATCAAAGCTATCTATGCTGTTAAAGACCAGTGACAGACGCTTATGTAACAACTATTGAAGTGTATCTGTAAGCAATGTTGTTGCAAAGCTGTCTGATTATGTGTTAACTACACATATTCAGTGATGGTTCTCCCAGCTCCGGGAGCAAACAGGTGCTCAACGAGGGCCTGATTCTGATCTACCTTGCTTTGTTTTGATTCTCTGTCTGTTTTGATTTTGGATTTCTGCTATGTCTGACTATTCTTTGATATGTGTATTGTGATTTGGTAACCTAGATTTGTTCATGTTTTGTCTTTCCATGTTTTACATTCTACCATAGTTTCAATCCGGTCCATGTTTTTGTTCCTACCCTGCATTGCACTTCATCTCCCCCAGTCTGGTCTCGTCTTGCCATTGCTCACAGACCCGGTATTGCGTGCCACTCTTCGGGTGATTTAATGGTTTCTGGATTTCAACCATTCCTTCCTGTCTCGTTTACTTTTTTTTTTTTTTGCTAATTTACTAACAAAGACTAACATTGTAAAAAATATAAGACTAACTGAGGGATTGTATAGCTGCACTTACTAACTGATTAGCAAGCTCTCAACACTCGCCCTGTTCTAGTCTCCGCCTCTTTTCTCTCCCTAATCTTCTCTGCTGCGTTTCAGTGGAGTCTCCACACCTGCTCACTCTGTCCTTCCTCTCATTATCTGTGCACGACAGAACTCCCTAACCGGAGCCGTATGTCTGTCTATAGGATTGTCTCGTGATCCCTGTCCACATTTTGGCTTTTGCCTACTTTATGTGATTAGGTTCACCCTCTTGTTCCCTCCTTTGTAATTAGTCTCATTTCCTGCACCTGTGTTCTGTGTACCATGTGATCCCCTGGAGTGTACTTATATATTAGGTGTCTCCTCACAGAACTTCTTTGTCAGAACGTTTCTCGTGTTTTCCTGTGCTGCTATTGTACTCCGCCTTGTACTCATTGGGCTCTAATTTCCTGGTGCAGCGCAGGTGGCGTAGCGTGGCACAGCTCACGCAGTGGTAATTTCGTCCGGTGCAGCCCGCGCAGTAGTAATTTCGTGAGGTGCAACACCATGCGCAGACAAACGTGCGCCGAGATGGGTGTGGCGGCATAGTAGGGGGAGGTGTCACTTATTCATCAAGACTTAGTGACAATTTCGTTGAAAAGTCTTCACTGCAGTTGCGCAGAAAGCTCGCCAGCTCCAACCTGGTTCACTTTCTGTGCAGTGGTAATTTGGCTGACCGGCACACAGTGCACACACGTTACTGAAACCTCACAGGCAGGTTTCCAGAATGTCAGGGAAATTTCAATACAGTAAATAATTACAGCAACCACTGTTTAATGTACAGTGGGGGAAATAAGTATTTGACCCCTCGCTGATTTTGCAGGTTTGCCCACTTACAAAGAATGCAACGACCTATAATTTTAATCGTATACACATTCTAACAGTGAGAGACAGAATCACAAAGAAAATTCCAGAAAATCACATCATATGAATTTATAAAAATTGATAACCATCTGATGAGGAAAAATAAGTATTTGACCCCCTACCAAACAGCAAGTATTCTGGGTCCCACAAGCCAGTTAGTCTTTCTTTAAGACACACCCCCAATCCTAACTAATTATTTACACCAAATACACCTGCCTCACCTCATTACCTGTATAAAAGACACCTGTCCACTCCCAAACAACCAGATTCCAACATCTCCACCATGGGCAAGACCAAAGAGCTGTCTAAGGACATCAGGGACAAGATTGTTGACCTACACAAGGCTGGGATGGGCTACAAGAGAATTGGAAAGCAACTTTGAGAGCAAAGATCAACTGTCGGTGCAGTTATCAGGAAATGGAAGAAGCACTACACTGCCGCCAACCTCCCTCGGTCTGGGCCTCCATGCAAGGTCTCGCCTCGTAAGATGTCCCTGATCATGCGAACGGTGAGGAATCACAGGGGGGAACGCAACTGAATCAATGATGCAAATTAACGACTTAACATCTTTCTCAGCCAACCACAAACTGCATCGGCATCAGGCAGGGTGTATACAATGCTTGCGTTCTGCGTTCGGGAAAGCCGCTTGCACACTGGACGCGAAGCAAATTTTCGCACAACTGATTACAGTCAAAATCAACGCAAAGAGCTATTGACTTTTCTTGATTTTATTATTCGTCTGTTTTCTTCCTTTGAAGATAGACAATAGTCTTTATTCGGTCTTTCTTTTGAAAATTAGTCAGATGGATCGAACAGATTCAAGCTTTATTTCCACTGCAGAGGTAAAATAGTGCTTGCAATCAGAGTGCAAATCAATTCCATGACCATTGACAGTGTGAATAAATTATCGCACGCACGATCAAGACTGTCCGACGCGAAATGCAAAATACTCCATGTCCGGCACCAGCGAAAAATATAAGTATTGATATGAGAACAGATTTATAACGTATATGTATTTTTATTCTTTATTCCATCACCAACCAACAGAACATCCAAAAAAGATGACCCGCAAATAAATTAATCGCAGTGTTCGATGGATGTTCTGTTGTTAAAATGTTACTTTTTATTCTTTATTTTGTAATCAATCTGTTCTAATCGTCCTTTTTTGGCTGTCAGACACGGAGGCATTGTACACCGTCTCGCGCCAGTGTCGACTCACTTTACTGAGCAGCTTAAACAGAAACATTAATTGAAATTCTCGGTACTCATCTTGAAGAACTGAGCCCTCTTATCTAAGCATTCACATTTAATATCTAAAAGAGTCAGCAGATTTGAAGAAATTAAACCCCCCATTCACTATGGCAAGCCGATAGTGGCATAATTCGTCCGCCTGCGCCTGGTCTACGAAATTAGAGCCCATGGTGTTACTCTTCTGACTGGACCGTCCGACTTTGGATTTTGGCTCTGCATTGTTGGATTATTGTTGCATCTATGTTTACGAACCCTATTTTGCCCGACTACGATTTCTGTGATTGCTGCCCTGGTAACGATTTGGATACACCCACTGGTTTTTGATTTTTGCTTCTCTGACAAACCTGTGCTTGTGTACCGAACCAGTTTTTTCCTGACTACGAGCTCTGTGTTTGCTGCCCTGGTTTTCGACTTTGATTCTGCCCTCCTGGATTGTGACTTTTGGATTGTGGACTCTGTTCTTTTGCCTTCTGCCCTGCGGGGGTTACCTTGAAGTTCGAGATGGTAGGTGACAAAGGATGTCTCGAGGAGAAAGAGTTGGTGACTGTCAGTGCGGAGGCGTGCAGGATGAACACCAAATCCTTGCTGATTCCTCTCACATCCAAAACTTTCATAGGCAGTATACAAATCTGGACTTCGCTACCTTACACGCTGTGATGCTTGATAAACAAGCATGTGAATTTGTGTACAAGTGTACATGTGTTTTTAATTAAGCTTTATGTGGACTTTTTGTCAATAAATTTACTATTACTACCTACTACCTGGATTATGCATATTTCTGTGTGTATAGAAAATTAGATTTTGACACATTTGTCAGCAAATATTGAACAGCATAAACAAGAAATACAGTTGAGCTCAAAAGTTTGCATACCCTGGCTGAATTTGTAAAATAGGTAACATTTTTTAAAGAAAATGTGAATGACCAGGCAAGACAGATTTCTTTTATTTTTTATAGGATTCATATCTGACTGTAGGTCATGCAGATTGGAACGGTCATCAAATAAAACATGGCAATAAGGGAAACAGAATTAAATGAACCCTGTTCAAAAGTGTGTATACCCTTAGTTCTTAATACTGTGTACTGCACTGCCCCCTTCATCATCAGTAACAACCTGCCCCCAGCATGCTGTGCAGTACGGCATAGGAGAAAGGATCATTGCATGCATAAATATCTTGGGTATGTCCAATGAGTGACAGTCTCTGATGTCTAAAATTAGCAAAATTGTACACTCAACAAAAATATAAACGCAACACTTTTGTTTTTGCTCCCATTTGTCATGAGATGGACTCAAAGATCTAAAATTCATTCCAGATACTCAATATTAACATTTCTCTCTAACATTGTTCACAAATCTGTCTAAATGTGTGATAGTGAGCACTTTTGCTTTGCTGAGACAATCCATCCCACCTCACAGGTGTGCCACATCAAGATGCTCATCAGACACCATGATTAGTGCACAGGTGTACCTTAGACTGTCCACAATATAAGGCCACTCTGCAATGTGCAGTTTTGTCTCACAGCAAAATACCACAGATGGCGCAAGCATTGAGGGAGCGTGCAATTGGCATGCTGACAGCAGGAATGTCAACCAGATCTGTTGCTCGGGCATCGAATGTTCGTTTCTCCACCATAAGCCGTCTCCAAAGGCGTTTCAGAGAATATGGCAGTACATCTAACCGGCCTCACAACCGCAGACCACATGTAACCACACCAGCCCAGGACCTCCACATCCAACAGGTTCACCTCCACGACCCCATGATGACTTTATACCTGTTTGGTTCAAAATTTTGACACAAGGTGGAGCTTTGTCACATAAAATTCACCATTGTTGCTATATCTTTGGAACTATTTGTCCAGTTGACATGAAACTATGTGCAACTGCAAGGTCATGACCTCACAACGTGTCACAGAATGACATCATACCTGTATGGTTCAATATTTTGCCACCAGGTGGCGCTTTGTGTTACCGTTTTTGGCTATATCTTCTGAACCATTTGTCCGATTGACCTGAAATTAAGTTCAAATGAAAGTCTATTCAAGGATTGGGAAATTGGAGTATTGGGGGCGTTCGGGGATATACCCCCAGCCGTCGCCTTCGACGGCATTAGCCTAGTTTAATAGACATGTTTCTTAAAGCTCAAATTTGGATCCAAAATCACACCAAGATATTTAAAATCAGTGACTGTCGGTCCTTTCTCCATTAATGGAGAGGGGGCAGTAACATTCTGTGTACTGAACAGTCCTGTGGCACGAGCCACTTGCAGTAACAGTCTTGCTCCACAAGAGGGCTGGCCTGGGCCACTGAACGAGTGTCTTGAGACAGTGAAATTTTGCTGTTTTTACTGGTCTTGCACCAAGGCCTGGTCTGGGAACCAGTGACTGCACTGTCCATGCTCAGAATACTGCAATTACATCATGAAAGCCTTACCCTCAGCATAACTGTTGGGCAAATCACTTATCGAGCTGCCATTTTGATAATAATTAAATTGTTATGAATGTAATTGCTCAAAATATTTGAAGCCAGTAAAATTATTTTTCCATTTCAATTCCTATCCATAATCTGTTGTATTGTGGTGCAAATATTCCCAACCATAGAACAGACACACAGGCAGTACTACAGTTTTATTCAAGGGTCCCCAATCTTACCCAGAAAGGGCCAGTGCTGTCATTGCCTCCAAGCAGCTACACACCTGATGCTACGAATCAAGCTTATTAGCAAAGAGTCCAGGGGTTGATTGATGAGAAGCAGCTCATGAGAGACGAGCTCGCCGTTAGAAAAGGGAGGCCAAACTTCTACAAGGTCTCATTCAACCAACCTTCCAATGCTCCTTCTGTGACAGACTCCTATTCTCCAGAATTGGGAAGTTTGCTCATGAAAGAACCCATCGAAGAGTCCAATGTACTTCAACCAATCCTCGCTAACGAGGATGCCAACAACGAGTAGTATCAGGTGTGTAATTGCTTTATTGCAATAAAAGCCTGCACCCACACTGACCCTTTTCGGGAAAGATTGGGGACCCCTGGTTTAATTGAATAACTGAGCTTCCAAAGGGCCCAACTCCAATGAATTACAGGTCTGCATATCTTATGACAAAAGGGGGAACTTGGAACTTTCTTGTAATTTCAGCCAAAGGTATTCCAACGACAGTCTCTCAAATATTTACATCTGGCTATGTTGTCAACGTTGACATGAAATGATCTCTGCGCCAACAGCATTTGTACGTTGATGTCACTTGAGGCGGAGCTCAGGGGTAGCCAGTTGGTTTAAAAATACGTTGTATGATGGCATTCGTCAGTCAGCTGTTTAGTTAGCGATCTGAACATGTTTTACAAGGAGATTGTTACAGTGAATAATGGCGTTATATAGGCACACAGAAAGGATTTATGATTCAATAATTAATATGCCACGAAAGACTCCTCGCTTGACATCTAACCTGTTCTCCGTCCACCTTCGGTATTTGGCGTCCCTGGCAACCAGTAAAATTGAAGGTTGGAGCGAAAGCGGGCGAGTATGAGTGTGACACCCACTGGCCGTAAGGAATTAAACTAGTCGCTATCACCTTTAAGTGATGAATGTCGTGAAAGTCTTCTGTGATTGGTTTACATCTTCCCCTTCCCTACTGAATCTCGTTATGGGGTTGTTCCCTGATAAAAGTGTGGCTGGTATTTAAGCTCTCGGCTTTATATGCGAGTTACTAGATTGTAAAGTTGAATTCATACTAAAATCCCAGTCAGTATTACTGTGCGCTTGCTTCAGCAGAAGCAGCAAAATATTCTATTATTTCTTCTTCTTCTTCTTCTGCATAAAATTTAGCCAACTAACTCCTCCTACACCGTTTAAGCTATTGATTCCGTTCAAACTTTAAAAAATTCAGCTTGTTCCGAATTACGTTGCATCCATAAGATTTTTGATTTTCTCTTTATTTTTTGAGATATTTAATTTTAAAAGTCAATTTTGGGGTCCAATTAAATCAAGCCATTTTTGTGCTGATTGAGTTGATTCAGCAAATTTCCGTTGTTTTTTTACTCTGTCATACTTTTAGCTAGAAATGTAATTCAAAGTGCAAATTGTTGCGCTAAGCTTGTATAATTGCTTCACTGTTAAAATTTTTCGTAACTTCAATAATTTTATTTTAATTTTTAAAAATTTTTCTGTTACAATACATTCTGGGAACATCAGTATGGGGCATCACTGTTAGAGTGGCGAACAGCTGTAAAATCATCAAGAAGTCTTCTCTTAAACTTACTCTAATTCCCACAGTTTTCACTCCACATAAGTTTTTTTACATCCAAATTGTATGGAAAGTTCTGCTGGTCAAGAAAATGTAACTATGCAAGATGGTTTTGGCAGTATGAGTCGAAAAGCGATGGGAGCACAAACTATTACTCCATTAGCTCCTATATTACAAAACCCAAAACCAGTGAAGTTGGCACGTTGCGTCAGACAAAGAGCAAAATAATGAAAGAATTACCAAATAAATTTTCATTCGTTTTCGCTTTATTTGGCGAGAAAAAAATGTGTACTTTTCAATTGGTGTCTATGGGGCTCTCTGCGTCTTTGGCCACAAAAATTTCATCCTAGTTCGATTTGGGGAAGATCTAAAGTGGTGGGCCACCTAACCTTTATCTTTGATTGGCCGTATTAATTTAATCAAGATGGTCGTCCTACCTAGATTTCTTTACCTCTTTCAGAATCTACCCGTTTTCATTAAAAAAAATTTTCACAAAATTTGATGCAATGATCACTGCATTCTTATGGGGGAAAAAAACTCATCGAAGTAGGAAAACATCTTCAGAGACCAAAAGGACATGGGGGGGGTATGGGTCTTCCCAACTTTATTCATCATTACTGGTCCTGTAACATCCATAAACTTATTTATTGTTGTGAGCAAGAAACAGGTATCTCTTGGACAGAGATGGAACTGGCTTCATCTGAACTGTCCCTCAAAACTCTCATTAGTTCACAACTACCCTTATTAATGAATTCGAGCTTTAACCCAGTGGTCAGAAATACAATGAAGATTTGGAGTCAGTTCAGAAAGCATTTTGGTTTGCATAGACCTTCTCTTCAGTGTCCCATTTTGTCTAATCATTTGTTTACCCCGTCCTGCACTGATCCTGGATTTCAGGTATGGCACAGCAAGGGCATTCAGACCATTGGAAACCTTTACATAGACGGCATTTTTGCATCATTTACTCAATTATCAGAGAAGTTTGATTTTCCGAATACACACTTATTCCGTTATTTTCAAATTCGGCACTTCATTAAAAACAATTATTCGCAATTCTCCAATCTCCCCCCTTCATCTATTCTTGATGACCTTCTTAAACTAAATCCAACTAAAAAGGGTATTGTTTCTGAGATCTATAATAGAATTGCTGACACTTTACCTTTATATAACCTTAAAAATTCCTGGGAACAAGACTTCGGAAGAGACCTATCAGAGGACCACTGGAAGGCAGTTCTGCACCTTATCCATTCGTCATCCATATGTGTCAGACATTCACTCATCCAGTTTAAAATTTTGCATCGCACACATTACACAAATGAAAGACTTGCAAGGTTTTTTCCATTTGTTAGCCCTGCCTGTGCCAGATGTAAGCAGACTCCTGCAGATCATATTCATATGAACTGGTCCTGCCTCTTAGTGACTTCTGGACAGACATTTTTAACACATTCAGGAAGACATGTAATAGACACCTTGACCCAAATCCTATTACTGTCGTCTTTGGGTTTATACCTGAAAGGGGAATACCCACTGAGACTTGCTCTGTTGTGGCCTTTTCTTCACTCTTAGCCAGACGCTTAATATTACTGAAATGGAGGCATGTTTCCTTACCAACCCACTCTAGTTGGATCAAGGAGATTTTACAAGCTCTGGAATTAGAAAAAAATTAAGTTCTCATTGAAAGGTTCTCTGGCCAAATTTGAGAAAACCTGGAGACCCTTTATTAACCACGCACAGACCTTGATGCTTACAGAGGAGTGATGCGGGCTCGAGTGGCAGCAACCTACTATTGTAGACCGGTATGGATATAGTGTTTGTCCCTTTCCCTTTAGTTTGCTTTCCTTTCTTCTTTCCCCCCTCCCCCCTTTTTTTTCCCTCCCCCTTTCTCTTCACCTTCCCTTCCTGTAATTATTTTTATTACTGATTTGATATCATTGCATCGGGATCCTTGACTATTATGTTCAGTGATGTGGGGGATGTGGGCAATTGGGGTTGGGGGGGGGGAGGGGGGAGTGTGCATTTGTACAATTTCTGCCGTATTTTATTCTGGATGTAAACTGAAAATTTGCAATAAATAGATTTACAAAAAAATAAAAAAAAATGTTCATCCTTGGGAAACGTGGAAGCAGGAAGCTAACATGCTAACTGGCTGAAGCAAAGGTACTTCCTCGTTCTCCTTGGTTCTATTATAGATCTCTATGCTTCACATTAATGGTTATCCAGAGTGCTGAGTAATTAATACATGGTACCAGGAGTGGGGTAAATATTGCAAGAAAATGGATGCCATCCGACAACCAAACAAAGTGAAACTAACGGGAAATGTGAGTGAAAATTGGCGTACTTTCCGACAGAGTTTTGAACTGTTCCTTGTGGCTATAGGAGCGGACAGTAAGTCGGATAAGCAGAAAATATCTCTTTTGCTTTCAATTGCCGGTGTTCTGTCAAATTTTGCTCCCTTATCAAAAAGTGCTACCATAATGCAAAGCGATCGTAAAGTCTTTGTTTTCACCTTGATTTTGCAATGTGAATCAGTGAACAGTAGTAACTTTGTTATTTGTCAGCTTATTATAACATATGCAGATTTTATAACGAGTTGGATAAGTTTGTTAAAAGATATATGTATGGAGTTACATTAGGGTCAAAAGTTTTGTACTTGAAAAAATAAAACTTGAAACAGAAAATTCATGTGTTGGTCTTGAATTTTGAAAAACATAAAAATGTATTCAAAATAAAAATAAGTGTATTAAATATTTTTTCAGGTTAAATATAATTTTGATTCACTTTGGAAATTCTTTTGAATAAATCATTTGTTTTCACTTTTCACTTCCATATACAAAACCCAAAACCGGTGAAGTTGGCACGTTGTGTAAATCGTAAATAAAAACAAAATACAATGATTTGCAAATCCTTTTCAACCTATATTCAATTGAATACACAGCAAAGACAAGTTACTTAATGTTGGAACAGGTAAACTTCGTAATTTTTTGCAAATATTAGCTCATTTGGAATTTGATGCCTGCAACATGTTTCAAAAAAGCTGGCACAAGTGGCAAAAAAGACAGAGAAAATGGGCTAATTGGGAACAGGTGGGTGCCATGATTGGGTATAAAACCAGCTTCCCTGAAATGCTCAGTAATTCACAAACAAGGATGGGGCGAGGGTCACCACTTAGTGAACAAATGCGTGAGCTGATTGTCGAACAGTTTAAAAACAACATTCCTCAACGAGCTATTGCAAGAAATTGAGGGATTTCATCATCTACGGTTCGTAATATCGTCAAAAGGTTCAGAGAATCTGGAGAAATCACTGTACATAAGCAAAAAGGCCGGATACCAACATTGAATGCCCGTGACCTTCGATCCCTCAGGCGGTACTGCATCAAAAACCGACATCAGTGTGTAAAGGACATCACCACATGGGCTCAGGAACACTTCAGAAAACCACTGTCAGTAACCACAGTTCGTCGCTACATTTCCAAGTGCAAGTTAAAACTCTACAATGCAAAGCGAAAGCCATTTATCAACAGCACCCAGAAACGCCGCCGGCTTCGCTGGGCCCAAGCTCAGATGGACTGATGCAAAGTGGAAAAGTGTTCTGTGGTCTGACGAGTCCACATTTCAAATTGTTTTTGGAAACTGTGGACGACGTGTCCTCCGGACCAAAGAGGAAAAGAACCATCCGGACTGTTATAGGCGCAAACTTCAAAAGCCAGCAGCTGTGAAGGTATGGGGGCGTATTAGTGCCCAAGGCATGGGCAACTTACGCATATGTGAAGGCACCATTAATGCTGAAAGGTACATACAGGTTTTGGAGCAGCATATGTTGCCATCCAAGCAACATCTTTTTCATGGACGCCCCTGCTTATTTCAGCAAGACAATGCCAAGCCACATTCTGCACGTGTTACAACAGCATGGCTCCGTAGTAAAAGAGTGCGGGTACTAGACTGGCCTGCCCGTAGTCCAGACCTGTCTCCCATTGAAAATGTGTGGCGCATTATGAAGCGTAAAATACAACAACGGAGACCCCGGACTGTTGAACAACTTAAGCTGTACATCAAGCAAGAATGGGAGAGTTCCACCTGAAAATCTTCAAAAATTGGTCTCCTCAGTTCCCAAACGTTTACTGAGTGTCGTTAAAAGGAAAGGCGATGTAACACAGTGGTAAAAAGGTCCCTGTGCCTTTTTTTTGCAATGTTTTGCTGCCTTTAAATTCTAAGTTAATGATTATTTGCCAAAAAAAAATAAAGTTTCTCAGTTTGAACATTAAACATCTTGTCTTTGCAGTGTGTTCAATTGAATATAAGTTGAAAAGGATTTGCAAATCATTGTATTCTGTTTTTATCGACGATTTACATAACCTGCCAACTTCACTGGTTTTGGGTTTTGTATATTTTGACATTTGAGGTCTTATTTTTGTCAATTGCATGTTTTATCTTTTTAGATACAGATCTTATTTTTTTCAGTTTCAAATCTTTTTTTCACTTTCAGATCTTTTTTTTTTCAGTTTCAATTCTGTTTTTTGAGTTTCAGACTTTTGACCCTGATGCGGCGTGGGGGGAGTGGTATCAACTGAGCTGGGCGTGGAATCATGAGTGACAGCTGAACAAAGAGGCTTGGAACATTCCCCAGTGACAGTGCCTTCAGGGAACGTAGGAACTAAAACAAATGTAACTCAACACTTGTATACACCATATTCGTGTGATTGGCAGTGTAAGAATTGATGCCATTGACAAACTTCCATTTAAAAATCTCTTTTAGACAGTAATGAGCACCAATTGCGGAATAAGAGCGATCGATTATGCCAGATTTTGCAGTTCAACAGCCACATTTTAAGTGCTGCCATGTCCGATTTCCACATAGCACTGTCAACGCAGCGTAGTGCCCGCTTGGCTTGCAAAGATGGTGTCCGGCCGGTCGGGTCAACCTGCTGGAGCCCATACATCCCACACACAGGTGAGACATGTTAACTAAGTTTTGGCAGGGCTTCCGCTAAGCAGCCCGATTGTGGGATTCCCGCAAAAACTGCCCTAGCGCCCGCAAGAAAAAAATAGTCAAAGCGGGCCATTCCTGCACGTTTTCAGTGAATTAAGCTGCTAGCACATTGGACGCGAAATGTATTTTTCGCACGACAGATTATGTTCAAAGTCAAGATAATCTGTCGTGCGAAAAATTCGTTTCACGTCCAGTGTGCGAGCAGCTTTAAAGTACTGTAATAAGACCAATCCGAATAATATAATTAAGGACTGCCACCACCTTTTTTTAAGCCGGTAAGGTCCGACAGTCGTCCCCAACTTCCACAGGAACCCAGAACACAGAACTACGATATGACATTCTTTATCATTCGACCACGCGTTAAATTCGTTAAAATACCAGCACGAACAACTCGGCTATACTCATTTCAAGCAGCATGCTGCAATTCATTACACCCCCCCACCCAACACACCCGACTCAATCACACAATTCTCTCTCTCACCTTCCCCCTTCCCCCAGACACACACACACACACACCCCCACACCTAATTCATGAACTAAGAACACAAACTCCCACTTTCCTCCATCCAGCGGCCCCCCTCCCCAAGTCTTTCAGTTCATGGGCATCGGCGTCCCGACTGCCCAGAGTGCAAAACAGTCTGTGAAAAAAAATACCGACAAACTCCGTCTCTGAAGGGGACTCCAAACGGCAGAAATCAGGCGACATCCCACGTTGAGCCCCTCAAATCCAGCTCCCCTGCCCCGACTTCCTCCTGCTCCCCAAGCACTCCAGAAGCCATTCTCCTCACCAACAGCCAGCCCTCTCTCCATCTCCCCCTCCTCCCTTTTCAAACCTCCTTCCCCACGTGATCATCATACAATTCACCGGCGATTGCTTCCACCTGCATATCCCTCCGCCAGACAGTTTCATTACACTAATCCCCCCCTATTAGTGAAGGACAAGTCCCCAAGTCCAAGTATGAAATTCTGACAAAACTCAATGATCCCAATACATTGTATGACTCCAGATAGGAGAAAACCAAAACAGTTGTGTCACATTAACATGCTGAAGCCTTATCATGACAGAAATGCTAGGGTTGCAGCTGTCACTTCAGATTCTCCAATGGTCGAAACGTGTGAAGATGAGGGGGAGTTTCAAGATGATGAACCTGGAATTAAAGCTGAAGTTCTTTCATGTAAATTGTCAAACTATGAAGTGTTGCAAAATCTTTTTTTTTGTGAACAAATGTTTTTATTTTCAAATATTCAAAAGTCAAAATTATAACCATAATACAGCTGTACCATGTACTTGAAATATATATACATATACTTATTTTCTATAATGTAATACAACAAAACCAAAAAAAAAAAAAAAACACAAACACATTAAAAACAAATCGATTCCCCATAAAGGAAACTTAAAATATCTAAACAAAATAAAACACCCCCCCCCCCGAAAACAAAACAAAACCCCACCATCCCCCCACCTCTCTCCATCCCCCTACCCCTGGACCCCTCCAAAATACCCACCCCCCAAAATCATCACTCCGCAAAATAAAAAGGGCTAAATCTGCTCTTTTAATGACTCAGCTGCCAACGCCCACATCACAATACTGGACTCTTGCACTCCATTTACACGAGCAGTAGAGATTTCCAGGTGGATTATGTCTAAAAATGCAAGAATCCAATCACTCAGAGTAAGTTTGTGAGGGTGTTTCCATCTCGAAGAAACCAGCTTCTTGGCTGCAGTAAGGCCGGCAAGAATCACCATTTTTTGTTGCTTAGACGTCGGGAGCTGAGATGGATCATTAAGGAGCAGAACTGTCGCAGACACAGGTATAGCAAAGGAAAATGTAACTGAAAGATGAGAGGCCACCACATTCCAGAACCGGGCGACGGGCGGACAGTCCCAGAACATGTGGAAAAAAGTACCGGGGGCCCCAACGGTACATAGTGTGCATCTTGGGTCGGGCAGAAGGCCCATCAGATGTCATTTTCTTGGCGTGAGAGAAGTTCTATGAATAAAATTCAGATGAATTTGTTGGTGATTGGGGTTCCGTGACGAAAGTAGGACATTTTTCCAAACTGTGTCGAAAAATGATCATTTTTCAGCAGCGTTATGTTGAAATGCCACCTAGAAGCATGAACTGATAAATTAAGTGAGGCAGTGAGAAAAACGCCTTTATGATCAGATAGCGCCATGGGCATCAAAGAGATGTTGAAACTATTGAATAAACGAAGGGAGGCAAATAAGTAATCAATCCTGGAAAAGGTCTTATGTCTTGAGGAAAAAAAAAGAAGTCTTTTTGAGAAGGGTTCGACAAGCGCCATAGGTCGGTTAAGCCAGTGTCCTGAGCCCACGCCCGCAAAGCAGCAGAGGCCTGCCTTTGATCCGGCGTCTCTGAGGCTCCTGATCTATCAATGGTTGGATCCCAAACTGCGATAAAATCTGCCCCCACCATGAGTGCAAAATCTGTAAGTTCCAGAATTACATTTGTGAGCGTGTTGTAAAAGTTGACATCAAAAGAGTTCGGGGCATAAGCTGAGACCAAGGCGATTTTCCTGTTAAAATACTCTATTTTGGCGATACATATACCACCTGCCACATCTGCCCATACATCAAGAACCCTAATGTTAAGATTGCACTTGACCACTATGGCAACACCCCGAATCTTAGAGCTTGCAGAGGAAGAAGCTATTACATAATAAAATTTATTAGCAAGTCTCTTAATATCAGCTTGTAAAAGATGCGTTTCACTCAATCATGCCACATCCACATTTTTTCTTTTCAGGAGAGCCAAGGCACTGGCACGCTTGTGTGGGGCGTTGAGGCCGCCTGTGTTCCAGACTAATGTGTTTAAACTGGCCATAATTCCCAATGGTCAGTGAATACATATTGCATGATTACAACAAAACAAAATTGCCAATATAATCCAGAGGTTCTAGAGGAGCCCACCCACACACACACAAAAAAAACCTAAATACCATGGAGAGAGGGGGGGGAAAAATGAAGTTATAATGGTAACAAAAAAACAGAATACAACTGAGCAATCGAAAACATACCGCAATCCCAAAATGGACAAAAACAGTCCAAAGCCAGGGAAGAACCAAGGGCTGGCAGAATCCAAGCCCAACAACACTCCACGTGTCAAAAACATACAAACAAGAATAAAAAGAATATCAGCACACTACATCAGCAAGCCATAATATTACAATAAAATAAACTGTTGAGCGTACTGGTCCAAGTCAAAGAAGTTTCAATTTTAAAATAAACAAACAAATAAAATATGATGTACATAAAAAGAAAAGAAAAAATGGTATCAACCAGTTAAATTCAGCAATCATATGTTGAAAAATGCAAGCAGAAACGAACTATTAAGCCGCAGTGTCAATACAAAAATTGAAAGCGTAGCGTTCATAATACATCAGTGTTCAACCAAGGTCGCTTAAATCATTGCGAGGCAGATTGATAGACGTGGCACGTGTTAAGAAAGTGCAATCAAAGAAAAATGTCCATAAACAGTGCGTGAAGTTAGGGTTCAAATCGGATATCAAT
Source organism: Gymnothorax reevesii (assembly GCA_029721435.1). Classification (NCBI taxonomy): domain Eukaryota; kingdom Metazoa; phylum Chordata; class Actinopteri; order Anguilliformes; family Muraenidae; genus Gymnothorax; species Gymnothorax reevesii. The sequence goes on from CM056590.1 coordinate 57,164,435, forward strand.
TTACTGTAAACTGAACCTGGCGACAGGTACTCGCGAGACCGTGATTCAGTGTTATCTGATTCAAAGTTTTCTCCAGCGCCGACGGAGCCTGAGGGAGAAACTGGAGAGGGGTGGTGTTCCAAAAACTGCTCTGCATCTGTGGGTGAGGTGAAAAGATGAGCAGTCTGCCCCTGCCTGATCTTCAGGGTAGCAGGGTAGAGAAGGAAGGCATCGATACCTTTTTCACGTGCAGCAGCCATCGCTCGTGAGAAAGCCCTCCGGCGCCTAGCCGTGTAATCGCTCTGTTGCCGATGGTGGGAGGGTGTTTCCTCGCTTCCTGTAATATGGCATTCCAAGTAGAGAAACGCTGGCAGCAAAATATGAAGGCTCGGGGTCGCTCGCCGTCTTTCGTGGGGCCGCCTCTGTAGATCCTTTGAGTGCGTTCAAACTCGAGATGTGAACACTTCAGAGTTGGAAACCACACAGGGATAATCCGTTCCAGAAACTGCACCGGGGCGCCCTCCTCTATATTTTCCGAGAGGCCGTAGATCCTTATATTACATCTCCTATTACGGTCCTCCAGGTCTGCTAGTTTAAGCTCGAGTCTCGGTAGTTTCTCTCGCAAAGCAGATACAGTCGAGGAGTCTTTTTTTTGACCTCTTTTCCAGGGTAGCTAGTTCCGCTTCGACCGACACCATCCTAGTGTTAACAGCGACCATTTCCGATTGCACGGCATCAAGCTTGTTAGCCACCTGTTGCAGGCTAGCATCTCGCTCCTCACGTAGCAAGGCCCTCACTACGACGGCGATGGATTTAAAATCTTCATCTTTCAGCGTTTTAGTAGATTTATCCTTCGTGTCCGGCATAATTTCACTTGCCAATGTAGCAACCAAACTCAAAATACGATTGTATGTACAAATTGACGACGGTATATATAAAAAATTGGAGTATTGTGGAGAGCCGAAAACCTAAGCAGCCATTAGAATCGCGCGGAAACCAGAAGTCCTAAGTGTTGCAAAATCTTGATGTAATACTCTAGCACTTAGAACCCTCACAGAGAGATCAGTTTGAGAGGTTGATCAAGAAATATGAGGATCTGTTTCCTGATGTTCCAAAGAGAGTTTCTATAGCCTCCCATGATGTAGATGTTGGTGATGCCAAACCAATAAAACAGCATCCGTACCGGATGAATCCTGAAAAGAGAAAGATTGCCGAGAAAGAGGTTGAGTACATGTTAGAACATTATATTCTGGAGTTCATCCTGTGTGCTAGTTCCAAAACCTGATGGAAGTACTAGATTCTGTACAGATTATCGCAAAGTCAATGCTGTAACTACAACTGATGTGTTTCCAATACCTAGGATTGAGAATTGTATCGATGGAGTATTGATCTGACTAAGACTGATTTATTGAAGGGTTATTGGTGTGTGTCTTTAACTGAGAGGGCCAAGAGCATCTCTGCTTTTGCAACACCATCTGGATTGTACCAGTATGAAGTCCTACCCTTTGGCATGAAAAATGCCCCAGCCACGTTCCAAAGGATGATACAGATAAGATACACTTTGTTGAACCCCGTGGGGTAATTTGTCCTCTGCATTTGACCCATCCTATAGTTAGGAGCAGTGGGCAGCCACAGAACAGCGCCCGGGGACCAACTCCAGTGATGTAAGGCCAGTACTCTAAGGCCAGTTCCTTGGTCAGGGGTACTGTTTGGGTATGTTTTTGTGGGTGGGGGAAACCTGAAGGAAACCCGAAGGAAACCCACGCGAACACGGGGAGAACATGCAAACTCCACACAGAAAGGCCCCAGGCCAGATTCGAACCCACAACCTTCTTGCTGTGAGGCAGCAGTGCTAACCACTGTGCCACCGTGCCGATACAGTCTACAATCGCCGGATTGCCACACACGGGTGCATACATCGACGACCTGATCACATGGAGTGACTCCTGGGAAGAACATCTAAAAGATGTAGAGACGTTGTTCCAGCGCCTGACCGAGGCTAACCTGACTGTTAACCTGGACAAGAGTGACTTTGGTTGTGCTACTGTCACCCATCTTGGCTATGTCATAGGCCAGGGTAAGGTGGCACCCATAAATGCTAAAGTCCAAGCCATCATGGACTTTCCAGTTCCTGACAACAAAAAAGCTTTGCGCCGCTTCCTTGGAATGATCGGGTACTACCGCAAGTTCTGCAAGAACTTTGCTGAGATTGCTCTCAGTCTCACTAACCAACTGAAGAAAGGCGTAAAGTACACTTGGGATGATGCATGCCAGAGAGCCTTCGATCGCCTGAAGTCTCTGCTGTGTCACTTCCCTGTGCTCAAATCTCCTGACTTCAACAAACCGTTCTCCATCGCGGTCGATGCTAGCGACCAAGCTTGTGGATCTGTGCTCCTACAGAGAAGTGACTCTGATGACATTGAGCATCCCGTGGCATACTTCTCCAGGAAGTTCAATCACCACCAAAGGAACTATTCCACAATAGAAAAGGAGCTGTTGGCTCTGGTTCTATCTTTACAACACTTTGATGTTTATGTTTGTACAGGGCAAAAGCCAATGATTGTGTACACTGACCACAATCCATTAATGTTTTTGAGAAAGATGAAAAACAAGAATCGGAGATTGTTGAATTGGAGTTTGATTTTACAGGAGTTTGACTTGGAAATTAAGCATGTAAAGGGTACTGGCAATGTAATTGCTGATTGCTTATCCCGTGGTTGAGTATGTATATATATCATGCGTTTATTCGAATATTGTACAAACCCAAAACCAGTGAAGTTGGCACGTTATGTAAATCGTACATAAAAACAGAATACAATGATTTGAAAATCCTTTTCAACTTATATTCAATTGAATACACTGCAAATACAAGATGTTTAATGTTCAAACTGAGAAACTTTTTGTTTTTTTTGCAAATAATCATTAACTTAGAATTTAAAGGCAGCAACACATTACAAAAAAGCTGGCATATGGGCCTTTTTACCACTGTGTTACATGGCCTTTCCTTTTGACGATACTCAGTAAACGTTTGGGAACTGAGGAGACCCATTTTTGAAGCTTTTCAGGTGGAACTCTTTCCCATTCTTGCTTGATGTACAGCTTAAGTTGTTCAACAGTCCGGGGTCTCCGTTGCCGTATTTTACTCTTCATAATGCCCCACACATTTTCAATGGGAGACAGGTCTGGACTACAGGCAGGCCAGTCTACTACCCGCACTCTTTCACTACGGAGCCATGCTGTTGTAACACGTGCAGAATGTGGCTTGGCATTGTCTTGCTGAAATAAGCAGGGGCGTCCATGAAAAAGACGTTGCTTGGATGGCAACATATGTTGCTCCAAAACCTGTATGTACCTTTCAGCATTAATGGTGCCCTCACATACGTGTAAGTAGCCCATGCCTTGGGCACTAATACACCCATATACTATCACAGATGCTGGCTTTTGAACTTTGCGCCTATAACAGTCCGGATGGTTCTTTTCCTCTTTGGTCCGGAGGACACGACGTCCACAGTTTCCAAAAATAATTTGAAATGTGGACTCGTCAGACCACAGAACTCTTTTCCCACTTTGCATCAGTCCATCTTAGATGAGCTTGGGCCTAGCGAAGCTGGCGGTGTTTCTGGGTGTTGTTGATAAATGGCTTTCGCTTTGCATTGTAGAGATTTAACTTGCACATGTAGTGACAAACTGTAGTTACTGACAGTGATTTTCTGAAGTGTTCTTGAGCACATGTGGTGATGTCCTTTACACACTGATGTCGGTTTTTGATGCAGTGCCACCTGAGGGATCGAAGGTCACGGGCATTTAATGTTGGTTTTCGCCCTTGACGCTTACGCACAGTGATTTCACCAGATTCTCTGAACCTTTTGACGATATTACGGACCGTAGATGAAATCCCTTAATTTCTTGCAATAGCTCATAGAGGAATGTTGTTTTTAAAATGTTCGACAATCAGCTCATGCATTTGTTCACTAAGTGGTGACCCTCGCCCCTTCCTTTTTTGTGAATGACTGAGCGTTTCAGGGAAGCTGCTTTTATACCCAATCATGGCACCCACCTGTTCCCTATTAGCCCGTTCACCTGTGGGATGTTCCAAATAAGTGTTTGATGAGCATTCCTCAACTCTCAATAACAAAGTTTACCTGTTCGAACATTAAGTAACTTGTCTTTGCAGTGTATTCAATTGAATATAGGATTTGAAGGAGTTGAAAAGGATTTGCAAATCATTGTATTCTGTTTTTATTTACGATTTACACAACGTGCCAACTTAACTGGTTTTGGGTTTTGTATTACATGTATATATAGGCAAGTGTTCACTTAACCATTTTGTATTGAAAAGAAAAATTGCCGTTGAGTCAAAATTTTTCCCTTTTGGAATGGAGGTGTAATGTGAATAGAGGCCACTAGATAACAGTATTTACCTTTTTTGTTAAGCCCAGACTGGAGATAGGTTTGGGCATGTTTTAGGCATGTCTGGGACCAGTCCCAGAGAAAAATAAAAAAAGCCTAAAAGGTGGGAGGGGTCTGCAAAAGAGTATATAAGGGGGAGAATTGAGACAGTACAGTAGTAGGAGAAATTGCAAGGAGAAGGATACATGTGACCAGACCTGTCATTCTGTTCAAGACCTGTGAAGCTCTTTTTGTGGATTTTTGCCTGTGTTGGAGCATTTTCCTCACCCAGGACATCACCAAGCAACCCACCAAAGGGACTGTAAATATTTCTGTTTTTGTATATAATCAATCTTGGTCTGTAGAATAGAGTAGTTTGTTGTTAGTTGCCTTTGTCCAATTAAATGTGTTTTAGTTTTAAAATTTGTCTGTTATCCTTTGCTGTTTGTTAATGTCATAACAAATTGGGGCCATAACAGTGGAAATGATCAGTCATCATAAATATGAAAAACAAATTACAACCCCAATTCTGAAATAGTTGGGACAAAGTGTAAATTGTGATAAAATCAAAAGGCAACGACTTTCAAATCACACCAGCCAGTATTTTATTCACAATAGAACAGAGATAACACAGCAAATGTTTTGCATGATAGAGTTTTAGGTGACATCTGTGGATGGCACAGCAGACTGCGTTTACAGACAGTGGTTTCTTGAAGTATTCCTGCGCCCATTTAGTAATGTCAATGACAGAATCATGCCGGTGAGTGATGCAGTGACGTCTGAGGCCCCGAAGATCACAGGCATCCAGTTAAGGTCTCCGGCCTTGTTCCTTAAGTACAGAGATTTTTCCAGTTTCTCTGAATCTTTTGATGTTATGCACTGTCGATGATGAGACCTTCAAAGCCTTTGCAATTTGACGTTGAGGAAGATTATTTTTAAAGTGTTCCACAATTTTTTCACACAAGCCTTCACAGGTTGGAGAGCCTCTGGCCATCTTTACTTCTGAGAGACTCAGCCTCTCTAAGACATCCCTTTTATAGCCAATCATGTTACACACCTGATGCCAGTTAACTTAATTACTTGCTAAATTTTCTTTCAGCTGATTCTCTTATAGATTAATTGTTTTTTCACCCCCTTTTTTTTTTTTGCCTGTGTCCCAAATTTTAGACCTGTTGCAGACAGAAAATTTGACATAAGCTCATTTTGTGGATAAAAATGCACAATCTCTCAATTTCAACATTTGAAATGTTATCTATGTTCTACTGTAAATAACATATTGGCTAGAGTGATCTCAAAGTCATTGCATTTGGATTTTATTCACAATTTACACTTCGTCTCAACTGTTTCGGAATTGGGGTTGTAAATATGGCAATTTTCCAATATTGGGTTGTGGCACTAACTGAAAATTTTACACAATCAAAGCATGCATCCATCCATCCAACAACATTAAATTGTTTCCGTTATGACTTACTGTATAGCCAATTATTTCTCCCCATTTCTCAGCCAATTTCGCACTGAAGCCGAACAGAATGAGTAACTATTTATGTAAATGCAAACTACATGCAGAGTGATAGAAGATGATCAATTCCACGGACAAAGACATGTTCCTACCTAATGTTTCAGTCAGCAAGGCCAATAGGACAGAAGTTTACATTATCACAAAAACAAAGAACAGTTTCCAAAAAAAAAAAAAAAAGGCCCAGGAGCATACTGTCCTGCAAGCCGACAGAAAAAGATTGGTGGCATCCCCAATGAGCTATTTTTAAAGTAATATTACAAACTTTCAAATTTTAAGCATAAATATCTGCCAAGTTTTGTGATGGGACAAATTCAATCTGCATTTTATATCCCAACTTGATTGGCAGTGGCGTCACTCCCCTGTGATCAATTTTGAATTGATTTTTCAACTGCTAAAATAAAAATATCCACAAGATTGGAAATGTTTGGACAAACTCTTTGAATCAAGGGTGAAGGTTAGTATATAGAAGGCCGGGACATGTCGCTACCAATATTTTGGGAAGCCAGATTGTCCCAACCAATATTTAAGCGAACTCAATCTAATCATCTTTCCAGACAAGCCATATAAGACCCATTTGTGGAGGGAACGTCTCCAAGACAACCCATTTATGCATTCTTGCATTTGATTGGTTGAAAGGGCAAGGCTACCCAAAGGTTAAAAGTCAGGAGTAAACTGACCACTCTATTCGGGTCATGAATATTCATTTTTGTCTTAAGCGAGACTTGAGACACGCAACCAGATCTTCGGCTTTGATAACAAGTTTGCAATGGCTTACCCGTACAAGAGAACCGTAATTTGCCATTTGTTCCAGATTTTTCTTCATGATATAATAGCACTTTTGGCCCAACTCATGATTTACAATTATAATACCTGAGGTATGTATTACTTTTGTGGAAATTTCACTGTCTGAGAGCGTCGGGGAAAGAAAGTCGGTCCATGTTAAGTCATGCAGCTAATATTTTGCCAAACTGAACGCCAAGTGTAATGTTGGTTGAGTAAGTGATCTAACTAGTCAGAAACAGATAGCAAGTTCTCTTTTTAAGGAACTAACTACAAAACCCAAAACCAGTGAAGTTGGCACTTTGTGTAAATCGTAAATAAAAAACAGAATACAATGATTTGCAAATCCTTTTCAACCTATATTCAATTGAATACACTGCAAAGGCAAGTTACTTAATGTTCCAACAGGTAAACTTTGTAATTTTTTGCAAATATTAGCTCATTTGGAATTTGATGCCTGCAACACGTTTCAAAAAAGCTGGCACAAGTGGCAAAAAAGACAGTTGAGGAATGCTCAAACACTTATTTGAAACATCCCACAGGTGAACGGGCTAGTTGGGAACAGGTGGGTGCCATGATTGGGAATAAAAGCAGCTTCCCTGAAATGCTCAGTCATTCACAAACAAGGAAGGGGCGAGGGTCACCACTTAGTGAACAAATTGCTGATTGTTTTTAAACTGTTCGACAACATTCCTCAACGAGCTATTGCAAGAAATTTAGGGATTTCATCTACGGTCCGTAATATCGTCAAAAGGTTCAGAGAATCTGGACAAATCACTCCACGTAAGCGACAAGGCCGAAAACCAACATTGAATGCCCATGACCTTCGATCCCTCAGGCGGTACTGCATCAAAAACCGACATTAATGTGTAAAGGATATCACCACATGGGCTCAGGAACACTTCAGAAAACCACTGTCAGTTACTACAGTTCGTCGCTACATCTGCAAGTGCAAGTTAAAACTCTACAATGCAAAGCGAAAGCCATTTATCAACAGCTCCCAGAAACGCCGCCGGCTTCGCTGGGCCCAAGCTCATCTAAGATGGACTGATGCAAAGTGGAAAAGTGTTCAGTGGTCTGACGAGTCCACATTTCAAATTGTTTTTGGAAACTGGACGACGTGTCCTCCGGACCAAAGAGGAAAAGAACCATCCGGACTGTTATAGGCGCAAAGTTCAAAAGCCAGCATCTGTGATGGTATGGGGGTGTATTAGTGCCCAAGGCATGGACAACTTACACATGTGAAGGCACCATTAATGCTGAAAGGTACATACAGGTTTTGGAGCAACATATGTTGCCATCCAAGCAACGTCTTTCATGGACGCCCCTGCTTATTTCAGCAAGACAATGCCAAGCCACATTTTGCACATGTTACAACAGCATGGCTCCGTAGTAAAAGAGTGCGGGTACTAGACTGGCCTGCCTGTAGTCCAGACCTGTCTCCCATTGAAAATGTGTGGCGCATTATGAAACGTAAAATACAACGGAGACCTCGGACTGTTGAACAACTTAAGCTGTTCATCAAGCAAGAATGGGAAAGATTTCCACTTGAAAGGTTTCAAAAATTGGTCTCCTCAGTTCCCAAACGTTTACTGAGTGTCGTTAAAAGGAAAGGCGATGTAACAGTGGTAAAAAGGCCCCTGTGCCAACTTTTTTGCAATGTGTTGCTGCCTTTAAATTCTAAGATAATGATTTGCAAAAAAAAAAAAATAAAAGTTTCTCAGTTTGAACATTAAACATCTTGTCTTTGCAGTGTATTCAGTTGAATATAAGTTGAAAATGATTTGCAAATCATTGTATTCTGTTTTTATCTACAATTTACATAAATGTGCCAACTTCACTGGTTTTGGGTTTTGTACATTAAGTTAGTTTTTACTGGAAAATAATGTCAACAAAATGTTAACTAGAAAACATGTTTAATTTCGACTAGCGAACTAAACCTGGTTTCTGTCACATGTTGGCTAGTAATCGGGTTGCTAGCAGTAGTAAATATAAACCAGGCGGATTTGTCAAAGTAAGAGGTGAATTTCAGTGGAGAAATTCTGCAGAGGTGCTGTTAATGAATTTATATGCAGGAACCAAAACAGCAAGCTAGAGAAACAGCAGCTGTTATGGATGTAAACACCGTGCAACTAGGCCAAGGAGGGTCCCAGCTGAGGCGGAAGGTCTCAGCGTGTTTGCCCTAACAGCCAGCTAAACGATGGTCCTCGCAGTCTCCATTATAATAATGGGGTCTGGCTACAGCATCAGCACTAGACCCCTGCCCCAAGCCTCACATGACGTCTTTCACGTTCTGCTTTTAAGTGGCCTGAGACGTGCCGAGCGGATGCTGCAGCCTTAATGTCTTAGTGGTTACAATATATCTGACTCCATATCAAATTTAAACATACAAATTTGTAGTTGCAATCATTTGCGGTTATCATGCGTTTGCATAAATATGATCGGATTTTAATTAGTCAATTTATTATTTAACTTGGAGCTCCGTTGTGCATCGGACTCATAACAGGTTTATACCCTACTCCGCCGGACCAGAACCATCCGAACGACCCAATCCGGCGAAAGAACTCAGAGGCTGGCGGCCCATTAAGCACAGTAATTTGGCATGGGAATACATCATGACTAGGGATTACCGGGGCCCAAAGCGAGCAACTACAAGGCATAACGGAGTTCCATCATTCAGATGCCTTGCATCTTTTAAGATTTCCGCCTAAAAATATAAACGGGATCTTGCTCGAGGCCAATATTAATAGCACCATACACAGCATGGAAAATCCACCTTATAACGCAGATGCCAAGCGCGTTGATCAGGCACGCAATTACGGACTACGTTACTCAATTGAGAGCCAGGAGTCCGAAAACCGGAAAGTATATGTTTGTCCAAAGTCAGAAACACACCACAGATGCGAATATCAAGTTATTTCGCCAGGCAGGCACAAGCTTAAATCACAAGACCCAATTACATCGTTACAGAAAAGATAAAAAGAAGTCAATTCATACCTGGCGCAGCCCAAAACTACACATATACACAACGTATATGAGGGAAGGATGAATACAAGCTTCCGACTTCTCTGTTCCCCCCTCTGTTATTCCCAAACTCCAGACTGCGTCCTATGGCGGGGTCATAGGTCGTTTGGGAAATTCGAGCCAAGAAGGCTCTCCCATTCCGGCGGGGCTTTGGGAGGAGACATGACCATAAGAAACTGGAGGTATATTTTCTTCCTATAGTTACTGAATGACGGTATGGCACAATTTAAATTCCTTCAAAATATTCCCTATGCGATTTCAGAAATTTAGAGGATTAAAATGACACCAAATACAACCTGCTTGTGTTAGAGTTGGTCATGAAACGGCCGATACAATACGGAATTACAAGAATAATCCGCATTAATGCTATTATTCCACTCTTATCCTACTGTATAACAGAAATACACATTTTGTGACACCGTGTGCGAGATTAGTGTTTTACTCAGGAAATGAAAAGTCTTTAGAAATATTTACATAGTCGGTAGTGTATTTTGATTTTAAGGGTGCAGTTATGTCAAAGTCCATTGGATGGCACTGTGGAGTTGTCCAGCGTGGGTAGTGCAGGCCAAAAGTTTGTGGTAAGCAGTTTTTTGATGGTTTGCAAGACATTTGAGCCAACCATTACCCCAGAGATTGTCCCTCACTTCCGAGACAGGTGGCCGCCTCAGCTGTGGCAAACTAAGTTTGGTACCAAAGGGACCCTAGTTGAGTCTGCTCCCATGACCCTGGGGGGTCTCTGCCAAATGGCGGGGCCCTTATAACAAGGATCTGACTGTTGGAATCCTGACTATGCGGTGCATGTAGTCCTCTTTGCCTTTCCTTGCCGCTTACAAAGATTCAAGAGCATCAGGGCTTCAGGCAGTGGTGGCCGGTGGACAGAACAAGGAGGGCGATGAACATGTTTCTCTATTTGCCATTTTTAGAGAACCACTCGCAGCAGCAATACGACAGAATAACAAAATTGAAGGAATTCAGGACAAAAATTCAGAACAAACAGCCTCTATGCAGATGACCTACTTCTATACTTACAGAACCCCTCCGTGTCACTACAGGAAACTTATTGTCATTTACAACTTCTCCAAAATCTCACATTAGACAATAAATTGGAACAAATCAACTGTTTTACCACTATCTGAAACACCTTGGAATTCTGCAGCCCAAGATCCTCCACTCCACACTGGCAACATAAATGCTGGGATTTACAAAATGAACCAATAGCGAAAACCAGATGAATGCAAAAGGAGGCTTTATTTCTGAAGGGGGTCAACTTGATCACTCAGGACACCTACAATCACGGGAGAATCGCAGCCTACACGACTCCCTGCGAATATAGTCTCTTTACCAGATTGCGCGTTACATTTCTTTTGAGCGCAAGCTCGATACTATATTAAGAGGCAGAACAGCAGCGCACCCAAAACCTGGAACAGGAATCCCATACGTCACTGAATGACATTCGCTAAATATTTAATTAACACTATATACTCAGCATAACCCTCCAACCCATCACCTCAAGACGTGCCTTGGAGTTGATCCGCTTGCAGGACTGAAGAAATTACCGTACGCTACCTCAGCCAGGAGCCTAGAATTATTTGGCTTACCAATACCTGCAAATAAACAGACTGGTTTACCACTGCCTTATTAGTCTTAAACCCAAACCGGTGCACCTTACCTACCGCTACGCGAGTCTGATAGGATCCACAGAATGACACTGGGCACCAACAACTCAAACTGAAAGTGGAACATACAAGAAATGATTTATTATATCCCAAGATCAAGCTAAAGAAAGAGGAGCGACACTGTAGCTACACCTACCTTTCACCGGCACCCCACTGCAAACCAGATCGTCCACAACAGCACGGAATGAACGTAAAACCGGAAACATGGCGAGTATTAGATACGTGTCACTTTTATAGAATTCTACCTAATTGGCAGGCGAATCAGAAGAAGTGGGAAAATGGGAAGTTGCTTTAACATGTTGCCATGTACACCGGGATAGGCCGTTTGACACTAGCCTCGGTTACACTAGGAAGAACGATTTGACATGGAACTGAATGTGAAGACACCTTATATACACATCCGGGGTGAACACATGACAGGGGAAAACAGGTGTGATCAATGAAACAATAATCAGGATTGACACATGAAGGATTATCTAATTACATGAATCTGGCGAATGCCGAAACGCAGACAGGGATAACGAGACATTCCTATGAACGTATAAACGGCTCCGGTTAAGGAGTACTAAAGTGTACAGTCTAAAGAAAAGGGAAAGCCTGAGATATACGTGGAAACTGCAGTAGAGATAATTAGTGATAGACAAGGAGGGCGGAGATACAGATTGGGCGAATGCTGAGAGATCGTTAGTCTATTAGTATGTGCAGCTATACAATCCGGAGTGCAAGTTAGTTAGTAAAAATATACAATGTTAATCTTGGTTAGTAATTAATCGAAAACAATAAACTGTTAGTATGGTTAGCGGATAGTAACAGAGAGAGGAAGGAAGCACACGAGATCATGAAGGAAGATTGAAAACCCAGAAACCAATAAATTACCCGAATGAGTGGCACGTAACACAAAACCGTGAGCAAAGACCTACACAAGACAAGACTGGGTAAACGAAGTGCAAAGCGGGGCATGGCAGAATAATCATGATCAGGAATCTAGGGGACTGAGGCAAAGACTAAATAATAAAACAGGACATGAAAAATAATAACACGAGAATCTAAAATAATCAAAACACATACACAAATACACAATCCAAGAATAGTCATGGGGCAGGCAGTGGTCGCTATACACAGAAAATCAATCAACATGGCTCGGCCAGGCACAGAACTAAAACATGACAGGCAGAAACGCAGATCACAACAATAAAATACTTGGGCATCAGTATCTCCCCCAGACTGTCAGAGGTCTTTAACCTCAACTACACCCCCTTAATGAAAAAAAACTGAAGATGATCTCAGACGCTGGACAAAACTTCCACTCACCCTCATAGGACGAATCACAACTGTCGAAATGAAAATTCTACCCCAAATAAATGATCTGTTTTCAGTTCTCCCCATCACTCCCATTGTCAAATGGTTCCAAACGCTCAATTCAATAACAACTCAATTTTATTGGAAAAACAAGAAACCCAGAATCTCACTCTCAACATTACAAAATCAAAAATCACAAGCCGGCCTCGAAGCACCAAATTTTCTCAATTACTTTCTATCAAATCAATGACAATACTTATTCAAATGGACTCAAAGACATAAATATAAAGCCCCATGGCTAGAATTAGAACAAAATCAATGTAAACCCACCTTAATCACAGACCTTCCCTTCCTACCACAATCAATTCAAAAACTTAACTATAATAAATATAACACTATCTCCACAACTCTGACAGCCTGGTGGAAAACTCACAAAATTACTAAATCATCACGACCACCATGCAAGTTCACTCCACTGCGGCACAATCCAGACTTTCAACTACATAACACCCCCGTTCACTTTCCATCATGGCAACAAAGAGGAATCACACATCTCCAGCACCTGTCTGAAAACAACCAACTCATTTCACTTAACACCTTAATTCAGAAGTACGGGAGAGGAACTTAAACTTAAATATGTAATAAAATCCAAAATTAATATAACCAACAACACATTAGAACCATCGAAACTAAGTACAGAGATCATGAAAATTACAAACTCAAAGAAAGTCACCCCCAAACTATATAATCTTATATCCATACAAGATACCTCAAATTCACTTCCAACCTCAAAATGGGAAATTGACTTGGATCTCTCTCCCGGCCCCGACTTCTGTATACAAATCAATAATAACATCCTCTCTATGTCCAGTATCTCTAACCTGCAACTGATACAATACACTAGAGTGTTCAGGTGAACACGTGTCGCCTGCGAAGCTTATGTGAAAGTGTGACGACCACCTGAAAGTGTGACTACCGGCAGACAGTCAGACGGACGGACGGACAGTCAGACGCCGGACAAAGTGATCCCTATGTGCTGCTATGCTTTGCAGGCGACACAAAAACTATCCATACAGCCCTCATCACCCAAAGTAAAATGTTCAGAATGGGATTAGCACACAGGCAACTGCAGGCAGTGCACTCTGGACACAACAGACAATTACTTTCACGCCACTTGGGTTTGTCAACCAGTTCACTCCTTCTGGACAACAATAACTGGAAAACTTTCCAGGATGTTTATCTGCAGAATTCCAATGGACCCATCACTGTGCCTACTAGGAAATACTACAGAAATAACCCTTCCACCAAAATTTTAAAATCCGTTTCTTATTTCTCTAACCATCGGCAAGAAAGTAATTTTTCAAAACTTTCAAAAAAAAAGGAAAAAAAAACATGTCTTTAAATTGCTTACTAGTCTTGATCAGTTTTCAGTCAATTTCCTGGTAAAAGACACAAAACTCTCCTCTCACTGCCTCTTCTTCTTCTTCTTTCAGTTTTATGCCGGTTTTCAGCTAGCTTCAATGGTGCATTACCGCCACCAGCTGGACTGGCGTGTGGCACTAGAGTCTTACCTTCCAGGTATGTAGCATCCAAACAGAAAACAAACAAATAAACAAACCAAAAAAAAACTAAATTCTCTCCATAAGTCCTGTATTCCTCAGGAAGCTGAAAATGTAATTAAAACAGGTTTCACCTGAGCTTCTTTTTAAAATGTCCTCTTCGATGAAACTTTACTGCTCTTCTTGCAATTGCAAGATTAGTCTTTGCCTTTCTTCTAGGTATTTAGGACAATGTAAAATTACATGCTCTATAGACTCTGGACTACCTCTGTGGAATCATTTTTATATTGATTAATTTCATTATTATTAATTGTTTATACTTGCTTGCTCTGGCTCAACACTACGGTAGTGTACTCTTGCCTGTTTCTGATTAGCCTAGGCCTTCATACATTACATTACATTACAGGTTCTTAGCAGACGCTCTTATCCGGAGTGACGTACAAAAGTGCACAAGATCAGTACAAAAGTGCAGAGCTCCTAGGAGACAAGTACAAGAGCTAACAGTCAGTGACAGAACACGTTCCAGTGTTACAGATCTAAACCAATAACAAAAGGGCAGGGTCAAGTGGACAAAATGGCAACAAGGTCAAGTGCAACAAAGGGGCAAAGTCAAGTACAAGAAAAGGGCACGAAAATATATTAATGTGCAACAAAAAGGCAACAGGTCAAGCGTAACAAAGGGGCAGGAAAATCAAGTAAACTGACAAAATAAGGAGCAACAAAATGAAGGGAAACCAAATCAAGCGGCAATAATCAGGAAGTAAGGTAAACAGAATTAAGTGCAACAAATCAAGGGATGTAGGGACAGGATTCAGGGCAGTGGAGCAGGGGAAAGGTGGAGCCTGAAGAGGTGGGTTTTCAGGCGGCGCTTGAAGATCCTCAAGGATTCTGCTGTTCTGACCTCGATAGGTAGATCATTCCACCAACGAGGTGCCAGGACAGACAGCAGCCTTGAGCGGGAAGGGGAAGAGCGCAGAGGGGGAGGAGCCAGGCGACCAGAAGTAGCAGAGCGGAGTGCTCTGGCAGGGGTGTAAGGTCTGAACAGTCTCTGGATGTATGCAGGGGCTGTTTTGTTGACTCCCTGATAGGCTAGCACCAAAGTCTTGAATTTGATGCGAGCGGCAACAGAAGCCAGTGGAGCCATCTGAGCAGGGGGGTGACGTGGGAGTGTCTCGGGAGGTTGTGGACCAGACGAGCTGCAGCGTTCTGGATGAGCTACAGGGGTCTGATGGCAGATGCTGAGAGGCCAGCGAGGAGGGTGCTGCAGTAGTCCAGGCGGGAGAGGATCAGCGCTTGGACCTGGAGCTGCGTTGAGTAGCTGGTGAGGAAGGGCCGGATTCTACAGATGTTGTAGAGGAAAAACCTGCAGGTCCGAGTCACAGCAGCGATGTTCACAGCAGAGGAGAGCCTGTCGTCAAACAGGACCCCAAGGTCTTCACACTATGCGAGGGGGAGATGGTGGTATCCCCAGGGTGATGGTCAGGTCCAGGAGAGGGGAGGATGGAGCAGGGATGTAGATCATCTCTGTCTTGGTTGGGTTTAGCTTCAGGTGATGGTTGTCCATCCAGCTCTGGATGTCTTGTAGGCAGGCGGAGATGCGGGCGGAGACCTGGGCATCAGGGGGAAAAGAGAGAAAAGGTTGAGGAACGACCAGAGAGGTACGACTTCAACCAGATGAGGGCTGTGCCGCAGATTCCCAATGCAGACAGTGAAGAGAGGAGGATGGAGTGGTCGACAGTGTCGAATGCGGCAGAGAGGTCGAGGAGGATCAGGATGGATGAGAGTGAGGCGGCGCGTGCAGTGTGAAGCGCCTCACTGACACACAGTGGGCAGCTCTGAATCCCGACTGGTGGGGGTCCAGGAGGTTGTTTTCTGAAAGAAAAGAGGAGAGTTGGTTAGCAGCAGCACGTTCAAGGGTTTTTGACAGGAAGGGGAGGAGGGAGACTGGGCGGAAGTTCTGAATAACGGAGGGATCAAGGGAGGGTTTTTTCAGGAGAGGGGAAATGGTAGCCTGTTTGAATGGAGAGGGAAAGCATCCAGAGGACAAAGAGGAGTTAATAAGGGAGGTGACAAAAGGGAGGATGTTGGGTGTGATAGCCTGGAGGAGGGAGGAGGGGATAGGGTCGAGAGCACATGTGGTAGGACGGTGAGTGAGGAGCAGCTGGGAGACATCAGAGGAGGAGAGGGGGGAGAAAGCAGAGAGGAGATGGGAGGGGGCAGCGGGGGCGGGGGAGAGGGGAGTGAGGGAGGAGAAGGAGTTGCGGATGGACACAATCTGATCCTCGAAGAAGGCTGCGAAGTCCTCTGCTGTGATGGAGGTCGCAGGTGTGACGGGCGGAGAGCTGAGGAGAGAAGAGAAGACAGAAAACAGTTGGCGAGGGTTTGAGATTGAATTCTGGATTTTAGAGGGTAAAATTTAATTTTAGCGGAGGTAATTGAAGAGGAAAATTCGGCTCGGAGGGACTGGTTGTGGGACAGGTCTGCCGGGGCCCTGGATTTCTTCCATTTCCTCTCTGCTGTTCGAAGGCTTTTCCTGCTGGAGCGGAGAGTTTCTGACATCCAGGGGCTGGGTGGGGATGATCTGGCTGGCCTGGAGGCAAGAGGAGAGAGAGGGAGAGCGTTAAGTGAGGATGAGAGGGAGGAGAAGAGAGAGGAGGCAGCAGATTCAGTGGGGAGATTAGAGAAGGAATCAAGGGAAGGGAGGGAAGCAGTGACATGGGAGACGAGAGCGGAGGGGGAGAGAGAGCGGAGGGGGAGGGAGAAGAAGATGAAGTGGTGGTCAGACAGGTGGAGAGGGGTTACAGTGGGATCAGAGGCGCAGTTACGCAGGAGGACCAAGTCGAGGAGATTTCCAGCTGTGTGAGTTGGGGGTGAGGGCAGGAGGGAAAGGCCAGAGGAGTGGAGGATAGGAAGAAAGACGGCAGACTGAGAGGCCTCAAGGTGGAGGTTGAGTCTCCCCGGAGAATCAGTGGGGTGCCGTCGTCAGGGAAGGTGCTGAGCAGGACGTCCAGCTCGTCGAAGAAACATCCTGTGGGGCCTGGGGGACAATACACAACAATGATAAACAGGTTAGTTGGGGAGGATATGGAGACAGAATGAGATTCAAAGGAGGAGATAGAAAGGTGAGAGAGAGGAAGAGGAGAAAATTTCCAAGTAGGAGAGATGAACAAACCAGTCCCACCACCTCGTCCTGATGGCCGGGGGGTGTGGGAGAAGGAGAAGGAGGTGGAGAGGGCCGTCGGCGTTGTTGTGTTGTCTGGGGTGATCCACGTCTCCGTCAACGCAAGGAAGTCGAGGGACTGGAGGGAGGCATTGGCACAGATGAACTCAGCCTTCCGGACGGCAGACCGGCAGTTCCAGAGACCAGCGGCAACTGTGAAGTTGCTGGCGGAGGTGGAGGAGGGGTAGATCAGGTTGGCGGGGCAGCGGTGATGAGGGCGGCCCCGGCGGTAGGATCGCCTCCTGAGGGAAAGAGAACAAACAGGGATGGGAAGAAAGCACATACTCAGATGGGGATGGGAAAGATTTGGACAAAGTGAGGGGGAGCGTCGCTCATGTGTCGCTCGACGCAGAGCTTAAAAGGCTCGCTAATTACTCTGCAAAAACAGCTGATCGCCCGCGAATGGTACCGAAACTAAGCTAAATAAGTAACCTGCAGCAACAACAACAACAGAAACATCAACTTGGCCACAAGCACTGTTAGTAAAAAAACCACTGCAACTTAGCCTGTTCTAGGAGGAGTCTGTAGCTAGCTCCTGCAACCGCTGAATGCACTTAACTTCATAGCTGTAGCTTCCACAAATTTGAACAAGGCGTAATTGCTTATAGTTTATCTAGAGCCATGCAGTCCTGACATGGCCGAAATATTCTCTTTCTCTCCCAAGTTTATGTGCTCTCAGGGAAAAGAGAACAAGGAGAGCCTTGGATGCCCAACGATAAGGCGTATGCATTCTTCAGGGCCGGCTTTACGTGGGCTGTGTGCGTCTGCAACATTCCTGTTGATACCACGATGCGTCATGTAGCTCAGCTGATCTCAGTGTAGATGACTGCTCCTGTGTCAGGTGAAGGTTCTCTTACAGAGGGGTTGTTTGTCACACGCAGGTATCATATGATACAGGATTGCACAGTGTTACAGAACATGTAACCATAACATGATTTGATGGGAGGCTGAGGTTCTGGTCAACGGACAAACCACTGATATGAGCAAAGCAGTCGATGGATGATATGACCCAGTCTAATTCGGATATCCGTGTGTTTCTTTGTTGAAATGTCAGTCCCCTGCGCAGTTTATCCCCATTGACTGTGCAGTTATTCATCATAATCAAGGAACATGTTCCACAAAGGTCCATAACATCCCTGCCATTAGCGTTGGGAGTCTGCATGCCGTCATGTGACTCGAGTCTGGCAAACATCACGTCTTCTGGTAAAGTATGATCCAATGAACCGAGAAGACTACCAAAGTGAGAAATAAAATCCCCAAGAATGATGTAATGATATGGTGACGACAATATTCTGATTTGAATTCCAGCCAAGGTGTCCACGGTAAAACACAGAGAATCACTAGGAGGGATATAACAGTTAGCTAAAGCAGTCTCTGGTGCATAAGTCAGGCGCAGCCATACCTGATCAACTGAGGCTGTATTTACCGAAATCATAGAGTTTACATGACAGTTTTTGACAAGTACACACACACATCTCCCCTGTTCTTTGAACTAGCCTCTGTGGTAGCTCTGTAGCATACAAACCCTGGAGCCACAATAGCACGACAGGCTTTGGTTTCATTCAAGAAAACAATATCAAACGCGTGTAGCTTTTTCACTACGTTGTCAACCAGCAGGTTGTCTGACGACTTCAGGGGTGGTCAGAGTTGTCATTGCCTCTTCAGGGTTAAAGTGGACCTAATTTGCAATTTTTCCAAGTTTATATTTTGGTCTTTGACTCCCCTAGAGTACTCCTACGGAGCCCCGTTCCCTCAGTTCAGTAAACTGTGACTGCGGTCAAGCTATCACCAGTTTGCAAAACGACGGTAAAACTATCACCGCTAAAAATTTGATGCGCAATTACAGCGGATAGCGCAGTACTTTGTTCATGTGATACAATTGCTGTCAAAATTCGGCTTGTTGAGAGAAAAACTGAGGCTTATTCAACGAAAGAATGCATGTATTTTCTTCAGAAAAAAAAATTGTGAACAACTTCCATAATGTGGTTTGAAAATGACTTTTCTTTTTTCAATAAATAGTTGACATTTTGTGCAGATTGAAATGTGAGATTTTGGCGAGCTGCTGTTAATCCAGATGACAAACAATTGCATGTAACTATAATAATGTTTTACTTAAAGCAAAAGGAAGAAAGGTATATGTCACTGTGGCATTAATGTAGGAATTCCCATTAGAATTACTCTTTTTAGCAGGACCAAATACGAGAAAATTAAAGCAGGGACCATAATACTTGTGTAATTCAAAATGTTTGTGGAAGTTAGGGGGCCCAAACCATACTGCACACGCTGTAGTAAAAGCTTACTGAATAGAGCGATTGCATGGTTGAATCAACATGTAAACAGCCATCAAAGTATGTGCTTTGCAATTCAACACAACTAAATGGGCATGTCTGAGGACCTGAAATGGTTAAAATTGAAAAATTTAGCACTTGCATGCAACACTGCCTGCATTCCAGTACAGGATGTCTGAATAGGAAGTGATTCCATGTTGGATATATTAAATAAATGGCGATCAAAGTTAGTACTGTGAAATGTGCGAATGCAGATGATTTAATTGGGAGGTCATGTTTCTGGGCATATAATTACTGCAAATCAAAAGGTTTGTGAAAAGTAACGGCTGAATATCATAATACATGGATCCTAGTATAAGCCCACCAAATATCACAAGATTCTGTTGCGGAAATTTTTAATAAATGGCCATCAAAGTTAGTACTGTGCATTGTGAGAATGCAGACAATTGGATGGGGCGTCATACTTTAGGACCTCTATGTCCTGCAAATAAAATAGTTAGTGAAAAGTAACACTTGCATGTCATAATAAATGTATTCTCCTATAAGCCCTTATAATATCAAGAGATTCTGTGGCGTAATTTTTAAATGAATGGCCCCTTAAATTGATACTGCGTAATGTGCCAATGCGGACAATTGGATGGGGGGGGGGGAGTCATGTTTGAGGGCTGATAATTCTGGCAAATCAAAATGTTTGTCAAGAGTTACACTTCAATACCATAACACATGGATCCTACTGTAAAATTTTTAAATATGAAAAATTCCATGGAGGAATTTTACAATAAATGGCCGTCAAATTTGGGACTGTTTAATGTGTGAATGCAGACAATTGAATGGGGGTCCATACTTGAGGGCCTGTGGTTCCTGCAAATGAAGTAGTTTGTAAAAGGTACCTCTTGCTTACTGTTGGTTATGTGTTGTAGTATAGACTTGCTGAATATGAAAAGATTTGGTGCCGAACTTATTGAATAAATGACCATCAAATCGAGAAGTATTGTAATGTGTGAATGGAGAGGACTGATTGGGGTACCATGTTTGAGAGCCTGTAATTCCTGTAAATCAAAACGTTTGAGGAAAAATAACAATTCCTGACCATACTACATGCACTGTAATATAAATTGACTGAATATGAAGAGATTCTATGATGAAATCATGAAAAAAATGAGCATCAATGTCGGAAGTGTTGCAGTGTGCGAATGGAGATGACTTAATGTGGGGCCACGTTTCAGGGTCTGTAATTCCTGCAAATCAAATACTTTTAGAAAAATAATACTTGCTTGCCGCACTACATCTGTTCTATTATTATGAAAAACTGAATATAGAGAATCCACTGTGGAATTATTAAATAAATGGCCATTGAATTTTGTTACTCTTGCAATGTACGCATGGAGACAGTTGAATGAGGTTGATTGAGGGCCTGTAATTTCTGCAAGACAAGAAGTTTCTGAAATATAACACCTCCGTTACATACTTCATGTATTCTTGTACAAGCACATTGAAAATCAAAAGATTCCATGGCGCAATTATTAAAGAAATGGCCATCAAATTAGGCACTTTGCAGTGTGAGAATGAAGACAATGGAATGGGTGACCATGAATTAAATTGAATGGATGACTGTGTTTTAGTACCAATAATTTGTCAAAAAGAACTTGCTTACAATATTACTTTATAATATTTTACGTCAAGTGTCAGCCTAATGTACCAGTAAATTTTGAATCAATGTGCATCACCTGTGCGTTTATACACGTGCTTTCATATATAACCTGCATTATTGTGATGACTGATTCCCTGTTCGCGGTGAGGTGAAATACTGAGCGAAGGGTATTTAGCTCATTATAACAGGCTCGCTGATGCTGTACCTTTTCTAGCGAGACACTGCTATATTTCTGTTATTTTGTACCTCATTACTATTTTTCCGATTGTTCAGTCACCATGAAAGTTTATTATTTTTTTTTTTAATTTATTTATTCATTTGGTGCTAATCCTTGTCGGAAACACTTCCTCATTTTTTGTTGTTTTTTTTTCTCTCCTTCGTGATTGGCTGGTTGTGTTTGATGTGCACTAGCGCAGTCACTGTTGAACTCACACAGCCTTTAGCTTTGTGAACGAGCATCTGATTGGCTCTACTTTGCTCTTAATATTGATGCACAGATGCATTTGTCAGTGCAACCAAATTATGGGAGCACTAAGTCTAATGTTACTGAATTGGCAAGTACATTTTTATCCATTCTGTTTTATTCTACATACCATAGGCTGACACGTTGAAATATAATTTGCACCATTACCATCAAAGGAACAATTGCTTGTTTTATTATAATTTCAACAACAACCAATTGGAAAGTGTGGGTGTCAGGGAGGGGATGGAGGCCCCGTGAGCTTCAGTGCCCAAGGGCCCCTCGGGGTATTAATCCTGCCTTGAACATTAGGTTTGAGCCAGGACTCAGTTTTGCATACCATGTCGAATCTGTGATTGATTAATTTGGCCAACAAACACAGCCTTAGGTTTTGACCTTAAATTAAACAATCCAGTCTCACAGTCCGGGTATATTTCTTTTAGGAAGAGGCTTTTCGTCCCGCGGCGGGGTGAATTGGGTAAAGATGTCGGCTATCTTTACCGCAGCGGGGCTGATAAGCGAAGCAGTTCGCACCGCAGCGCGCCGAATTAGACAAGCTCGTCTATAAACGTCCAGCTGCGGGGCAAATAAGATATTTCAGTTTACACTCCGCCCCACTCTTTAAACTTTCGCGCAGAAACGCTGCGGGGCGAATCGCCGTTTCTCGTAAGGCTTTGGGAAACAGACACCGCCCCATTGGAATGACAGTGCAGACTGCCATTCCGCAATGTAAGTACCCGGGTAACATCAAGCACGTTATAGTTTCACTTTCACTCTAGGCAGCTAAGTTCAGTGAATGATCAACTTTAAATAAATCTTATTAATCTTGTTTGTAATCGGAGAGTGAACGATGACAGGCAAATACTACAAACTAACGGTGCTGTTTTTTATTTTAGCGGACTTCAAATTAGGTAAGAGCTGTTATAATTCGTCGCAATGGGAATACTATCGCAGCCGCGACGCTGCATTTTTAACGAGCTGAACTGTGTATTGAGACTTCGGGTGTTTTCTGACAGTTACCGACTGCGGTATTTCACTGTTACATGCCGATTTACTCAATATATCTTCTGTTGTCTAGTTATCAGGATACATAAAACTAAATGCTTTCAAGTGTGGGACTGTATGGAAAATGCAAGTAAAAAAGAAAGCAGTGATTCATAGATCAACTTTGACTGGCATTAAATTAAAAACGGTGGGCCAGCAAGCCAGTTATTCCCAAACTCAGTCCTGGGCCCCTCTGTGCTGGTTTAACAAATTAATCATTGTCTTTTATTCTAAATTTGATACAACAAGTTCCAAAAAAGTAGAAATAGGTATTATAAACTGTGGGAAGTGTTGAAATGGAAACAAACAGACAAATAAAAAAGCGAATAAATGAACAGGTATACAGGTGTCGAACTGGGGACACTATCATACTTGTACATAAAACATGCATCCCAAGCACAGGCGCAGTTGTTTACAAGCAAGGTTGAGGCTTGGAAAGAAGTTTGTGTTCTTAACAATTGTGAAACTTCTCTGCCATTTGCTGTGGAAGGTACAGTATCTCACAAACAGACAATATTGCTGAGTAGTGACAGCATTATAGTTCATTGTTTGACTGTGTCAAGAGTGAAGCTTGCAAGGTTGAGAATAAAGTTGTGCTTCAGTGGTCTGTAGCTCTGACAAAGCGTTTCATGTAATTATAAAGCTGTCAAATAATAAAGCATGTGGTCCAGACCATATTACTGCTGAACTTCTGTAGTATGCTGGTTTGAGCTCCTCTGCTTGCGATTTGCTTTACTGGGATGATAAAACATGCAGTACTGCCTGGCTCCATAATGTCTGCTCAAGCTGGAAAACTCTGTAGCCTAGATCCTTACAGTACTGTCAAGTGTTCTAGAGGGAATTCAGTTGGAAACCTGAAATGAGTTCATTAACCCAGCAGATAATAATCAGTTTGGTTTTTAAAATCATCACGATACAGACTTGTACATTTATGCTGTAAGATTAAACTGGAACAGAAGAGATGACTCATCAGTGTACATGTGTTTTATTGATGCATCTGAAGCCTTTGACTCGGTGAATCACAGAAAGTTGTTAATTAAATTGAGTGAAAGCGGAGCCCTAATCACACTGTCAGAATTTTAGCTCACTGGTTTGCCCACCACATGATGCAGGTAAAATGGGACGTTAGTGTCTCAGCCCATTTGGAGTCAGTAATGGTGACAGACAAGGTTGAATTTTGCCTCCAGTTCTTTATAACCTTTATATTTTTTGATTAATCCCTGCGGTTGAGACTGTAATACTGCAGTATGTTTGATCCATCTTATGTGTGCAGATGACCTGACTGTTTTCAGTCCCAGTAGTGCTGATCTCCATCAGCTCCTGACTGTATGTCCTGTTTATGGTGTTAAACAGGATATCAATTGCAGTATAATGCCGGTAAGGGTGCTGTGTTGATTTGTTGAGCTAAAGAGGATCAGTCATTGAACTTTCCTGTTTTCAAACTGAAGTACAGTCATCTTGATGTCTGTAGTCAGGTCAAATATCTTGGTGACTTTAGAATGACTGATGATGATGATAATGATATTTACAGGCTCTTTAGGAACACTCCTACCAGTGTCCCTGACCAAGGCTCTGGCTTTAAAAAGACATGCTCTAAAGGAACACTCCTATCAGTGACCCTGACCAAGGCTCTGGCTTTAAAAAGACATGCTCTATAGGAACACTCCTACCAGTGTCCCTGACCAAGGCTCTGGCTTTGAAAAGACATGCTCTATAGGAACACTCCTACCAGTGTCCCTGACCAAGACTCTGGCTTTAGAAAGACATGCTCTATAGGAACACTCCTACCAGTGTCCCTGACCAAAGCTCTGGCTTTAAAAAGACATGCTCTATAGGAACACTCCTACCAGTGTCCCTGACCAAGACTCTGGCTTTAGAAAGACATGCTCTATAGGAACACTCCTACCAGTGTCCCTGACCAAGGCTCTGGCTTTAGAAAGACACGCTCTATAGGAACACTCCTACCAGTGTTCTTTGACTATGGCTCTGGCCTCTGAAATAAATGCTCTATAAGAACCCTCCTACCAGTGTCCCTGACCAAGGCTCTGGCTTGAGAATGACGTGCTCTATAGAAACACTCCTACCAGTGACCCTGACCAAGGCTCTGGCTTTAGAAAGACATGCTGTACAGAAACACTCCCACCAATGTCCATGACCAAGGCTCTGGCTTTAGAAAGACATGCTCTATAGGAACACTCCTATCAGTGTCCCTGACCAAGGCTCTGGCTTTAAAAAGACATGCTCTATAGTAACACTCCTACCAGTGTTCCTGACCAAGGCTCTGGCTTTAAAAAGACATGCTCTATAGGAACACTCCTACCAGTGTCCCTGACCAAGACTCTGGCTTTAGAAAGACATGCTCTATAGGAACACTCCTACCAGTGTCCCTGACCAAGGCTCTGGCTTTAGAAAGACATGCTGTACAAAAACGGTCCTACTAATGTGCCTGACCAAGGCTCTGGCTTTAGGAAGACATGCTGTATTAAAACACTCCCACCAATGTCCATGACCAAGGCTCTGGCTTTAGAAAGACATGCTCTATAGGAACACTTCTATCAGTGTCGCTGACCAAGGCTCTGGCTTTAGAAAGACATGCTCTATAGTAACACTCCTGCCAGTGTCCCTGACCATGGCTCTGGTTTTAGAAAGACATGCTCTAAAGGAACACTCCTATGAGTGTCCCTGACCAATTCTCTGTCTTTAGAAAGACATGCTCTATAGGAACACTCCTACCAGTGTCCCTGACCAATGCTCTGGCTTTAGAAAGACATGCTCTATAGGAACACTCCTACCAGTGTCCCTGACCAAGGCTCTGGCTTTAGAAAGACATGCTCTATAGGAACACTCCTACCAGTGTCCCTGACCAAGGCTCTGGCTTTAGAAAGACATGCTCTATAGGAACACTCCTACCAGTGACCCAGACCAAGGCTCAGGCTTTAGAAAGACATGCTCTATAGGAACACTCCTACCAATGTCCCCGACCAAGGCTCTGGCTTTAGAAAGACATGCTCTATAGGAACACTCCTACCAGTGTCACTGAACATGGGTCTAGCTTTAGAAAGGCATGCTGTACAGAAACACTCTGACGAATGTCCCTGACCAAGGCTCTGGCTTTAAATAGACATTGTCTATTGGAACACTCCTACCAGTGTCCGTGACAAAGGCACTGGCTTTAGAAAAACATGCTCTATAGGAACACTCCTACCAGTGTCCCTGACCAAGGCTCTGGCTTTAGAAAGACACGCTCTATAGGAACACTCCTACCAGTGTTCTTTGACCATGGCTCTGGCCTCTGAAATAAATGCTCTATAAGAACCCTCCTACCAGTGTCCCTGACCAAGGCTCTGGCTTGAG
Organism: Gymnothorax reevesii; assembly: GCA_029721435.1. Classification (NCBI taxonomy): domain Eukaryota; kingdom Metazoa; phylum Chordata; class Actinopteri; order Anguilliformes; family Muraenidae; genus Gymnothorax; species Gymnothorax reevesii. The sequence continues at coordinate 57,190,677 of CM056590.1, forward strand.
AATGACGTGCTCTATAGAAACACTCCTACCAGTGACCCTGACCAAGGCTCTGGCTTTAGAAAGACATGCTGTACAGAAACACTACGACCAATGTCCCCGACCAAGACTCTGGCTTTAAATAGACATTGTCTACTGGAACACTCCTACCAGTGTCCTTGACTAAGGCTCTGGCTTTAGAAAGACATGCTCAATTGAAACACTCCTAACAGTGTCCCTAACGAAGCCTCTGGCTTTAGAAAAATATGCTCTATGGAAACACTCCTACCAGTGTCCCTGACTAAGGCTCTGGCTATAGAAACACATGCTTTACAGAAACACTTCGACCAATGTCCCTGACCAAAGCTCTGGCTTTAGAAAGACATGCTTTTTAGGAACACTCCTACCAGTGTCCCTAACCAAAGCTCTGGCTTTAGAAAGACATGCTCTGTAGGAACACTCCTACCAGTGTCCCTGATCAAGGCTCTGGCTTTAGAAAGCCATGCTGGAAAGAAAAACTCCGACTAATGTCCCCGACTTAGGCTCTGGCTTTAAAAAGACATGCTCTATAGGAAACCTCCTACCAGTATCGCTGACTAAGGCTTTAGAAAGACATGCTCTATGGAAACACACCCACCAGTGTCCCTGACCAAGGCTCTGGCTTTAAAAAGACATGCTCTATAGGAACACTCCTACCAGTGTCCCTGACCAAGACTCTGGCTTTAGAAAGACATGCTCTATAGGAACACTCCTACCAGTGTCCCTGACCAAGGCTCTGGCTTTAGAAAGACATGCTGTACAAAAACGGTCCGACTAATGTGCCTGACTAAGGCTCTGGCTTTAGGAAGACATGCTGTATTAAAACACTCCCACCAATGTCCATGACCAAGGCTCTGGCTTTAGAAAGACATGCTCTATAGGAACACTTCTATCAGTGTCGCTGACCAAGGCTCTGGCTTTAGAAAGACATGCTCTATAGTAACACTCCTGCCAGTGTCCCTGACCAAGGCTCTGGTTTTAGAAAGACATGCTCTATAGGAACACTCCTATGAGTGTCCCTGACCAATTCTCTGTCTTTAGAAAGACATGCTCTATAGGAACACTTCTACCAGTGTCCCTGACCAATGCTCTGGCTTTAGAACGACATGCTCTATAGGAACACTCCAACCAGTGTCCCTGACCAAGGCTCTGGCTTTAGAAAGACATGCTCTATAGGAACACTCCTACCAGTGTCCCTGACCAAGGCTCTGGCTTTAGAAAGACATGCTCTATAGGAACACTCCAACCAGTGACCCTGACCAAGGCTCAGGCTTTAGAAAGACATGCTCTATAGGAACACTCCTACCAATGTCCCCGAACAAGGCTCTGGCTTTAGAAAGACATGCTCTATAGGAACACTCCTACCAGTGTCACTGACCATGGGTCTAGCTTTAGAAAGGCATGCTGTACAGAAACACTCTGACGAATGTCCCCGACCAAGGCTCTGGCTTTAAATAGACATTGTCTATTGGAACACTCCTACCAGTGTCCGTGACAAAGGCACTGGCTTTAGAAAGACATGCTCTATAGGAACACTCCTACCAGTGTCCCTGACCAAGGCTCTGGCTTTAGAAAGACACGCTCTATAGGAACACTCCTACCAGTGTTCTTTGACTATGGCTCTGGCCTCTGAAATAAATGCTCTATAAGAACCCTCCTACCAGTGTCCCTGACCAAGGCTCTGGCTTGAGAATGACGTGCTCTATAGAAACACTCCTACCAGTGACCCTGACCAAGGCTCTGGCTTTAGAAAGACATGCTGTACAGAAACACTACGACCAATGTCCCCGACCAAGACTCTGGCTTTAAATAGACATTGTCTACTGGAACACTCCTACCAGTGTCCTTGACTAAGGCTCTGGCTTTAGAAAGACATGCTCTATTGAAACACTCCTAACAGTGTCCCTAACTAAGCCTCTGGCTTTAGAAAAACATGCTCTATGGAAACACTCCTACCAGTGTCCCTGACTAAGGCTCTGGCTATAGAAACACATGCTTTACAGAAACACTTCGACCAATGTCCCTGACCAAAGCTCTGGCTTTAGAAAGACATGCTCTTTAGGAACACTCCTACCAGTGTCCCTGACTGCGGCTCTGGCTTTAGAAAGACATGCTGTGTAGAAACCCTCCTACCAGTGTCCCTAACCAAAGCTCTGGCTTTAGAAAGACATGCTCTGTAGGAACACTCCTACCAGTGTCCCTGATCAAGGCTCTGGCTTTAGAAAGCCATGCTGTATAGAAAAACTCCGACTAATGTCCCCGACTTAGGCTCTGGCTTTAAAAAGACATGCTCTATAGGAAACCTCCTACCAGTATCGCTGACTAAGGCTCTGGCTTAAGAAAGACAAACTCTAGAGGAACACTCCTACCAGTGTCCCTAACCAAGGCTCTGGCTTTTGAAAGACATGCTCTATAGAAACACTACTACCAGGGTCCCTGGCCAAGGCTTTAGAAATACATGCTCTATAGAAACACTCCTACCAGGGTCCCTGACTAAGGCTTTAGAAAGACATGCTCTATGGAAACACACCCACCAGTGTCCCTGACCAAGGCTCAGGCTTTAGAAACACATGCTCTGAACACTCCTACCAGTATCCATGACTAAGGCTCTGGCTCTGGAAAGACATGCTCTATAGAAATACTCCCATCAGTGTCCCTGACTAAGACTCAGGTTTTAGAAAGACATGCCCTGTACGAACACTCCTAGCAGTGTCGCTGGCCAAGGCTCTGGCTTTAGAAAAACATGCTCTATAGAAACACACCCACCAGTCTCCCTTGCCAAGGTTCAGGCTTTACAAAGACATGATGTGAACACTCCTACCAGTGTCCCCGATCAAGGCGCTGGCTTGAGAAAGACATGCTGTATCGAAACAATCTGACCAATGTCCCTGACTAAGGCTCTGGCTTTAAAAGGACATGCTCTTAAGGGGCCCTGCTACCAGTGTCTCTGAACAGGGCTCTGGCTTTAAAAAGACATGCTCTATAGGAACACTCCTACCAGTGTCCCTGACCAAGGCTCTGGATTTAGAAAGACATGCTCTCTAGAAACACACTCATCAGTCTCCCTTTGCAAGGCTCAGGCTTTAGAAAGACATGATCCGAACACTCCTACCAGTGTCCCTGACCAAGGCTGTTGCCATAAAAAGACATGCTCTATAGGAACACTCCTACCAGTGTCCCTGACTAAGGCTCTGCCTTTAAAAAGACATGCTTGATCGGAACACTCCTAACAGTCTCCCTGACTAATGCTCTGGCTTTGGTAAGACGTGCTCTATAGAAACACTCCTACCAGTGTCCATGACCAAGGCTCTGGCTTTAGAAAGACATGCTCTATAGGAACACTCCTACCAGTGTCCCTGACTAAGGTTCGGGCTTTAGAAAGACATGCTCTAAAGGAACACTTCTACCAGTTTCCCTGACTAAGGCTCTGGCTTTAGAAAGACATGCTCTATAGGAACTCTCCTACCAGTGTCCCTGAACAAGGCTCTGGCTTTAGAAAGACATGCTCAATAGGAACACTCCTACCAGTGTCCCTGACCAAGACTCTGGCTTTAGAAAGACATGCTCGATAGGAACACTCCTCTCAGTGTCCCTGATCAAGGCTCTGGCTTTAGAAAAACATGCTGTATAGAAACACTCCAACTAATGTCCCCGACCAAGGCTCTGGCTTTAAAAAGACATGTTCTATAGGAAAACTCCTGCCAGTGTCGCTGACCAAGGCTCTGGCTTTAGAAAGACATGCTGTATAAAAACACTCCTACCAGTGTCCCTGACCAAGGCTCTGGCTTTAGAAAGACACGCTCTATAGGAACACTCCTACCAGTGTTCTTTGACTATGGCTCTGGCCTCTGAAATAAATGCTCTATAAGAACCCTCCTACCAGTGTCCCTGACCAAGGCTCTGGCTTGAGAATGACGTGCTCTATAGAAACACTCCTACCAGTGACCCTGACCAAGGCTCTGGCTTTAGAAAGACATGCTGTACAGAAACACTACGACCAATGTCCCCGACCAAGACTCTGGCTTTAAATAGACATTGTCTACTGGAACACTCCTACCAGTGTCCTTGACTAAGGCTCTGGCTTTAGAAAGACATGCTCTATTGAAACACTCCTAACAGTGTCCCTAACTAAGCCTCTGGCTTTAGAAAAACATGCTCTATGGAAACACTCCTACCAGTGTCCCTGACTAAGGCTCTGGCTATAGAAACACATGCTTTACAGAAACACTTCGACCAATGTCCCTGACCAAAGCTCTGGCTTTAGAAAGACATGCTCTTTAGGAACACTCCTACCAGTGTCCCTGACTGCGGCTCTGGCTTTAGAAAGACATGCTGTGTAGAAACCCTCCTACCAGTGTCCCTAACCAAAGCTCTGGCTTTAGAAAGACATGCTCTGTAGGAACACTCCTACCAGTGTCCCTGATCAAGGCTCTGGCTTTAGAAAGCCATGCTGTATAGAAAAACTCCGACTAATGTCCCCGACTTAGGCTCTGGCTTTAAAAAGACATGCTCTATAGGAAACCTCCTACCAGTATCGCTGACTAAGGCTCTGGCTTAAGAAAGACAAACTCTAGAGGAACACTCCTACCAGTGTCCCTAACCAAGGCTCTGGCTTTTGAAAGACATGCTCTATAGAAACACTACTACCAGGGTCCCTGGCCAAGGCTTTAGAAATACATGCTCTATAGAAACACTCCTACCAGGGTCCCTGACTAAGGCTTTAGAAAGACATGCTCTATGGAAACACACCCACCAGTGTCCCTGACCAAGGCTCAGGCTTTAGAAACACATGCTCTGAACACTCCTACCAGTATCCATGACTAAGGCTCTGGCTCTGGAAAGACATGCTCTATAGAAATACTCCCATCAGTGTCCCTGACTAAGACTCAGGCTTTAGAAAGACATGCCCTGTACGAACACTCCTAGCAGTGTCGCTGGCCAAGGCTCTGGCTTTAGAAAAACATGCTCTATAGAAACACACCCACCAGTCTCCCTTGCCAAGGTTCAGGCTTTACAAAGACATGATGTGAACACTCCTACCAGTGTCCCCGATCAAGGCGCTGGCTTGAGAAAGACATGCTGTATCGAAACAATCTGACCAATGTCCCTGACTAAGGCTCTGGCTTTAAAAGGACATGCTCTTAAGGGGCCCTGCTACCAGTGTCTCTGAACAGGGCTCTGGCTTTAAAAAGACATGCTCTATAGGAACACTCCTACCAGTGTCCCTGACCAAGGCTCTGGATTTAGAAAGACATGCTCTCTAGAAACACACTCATCAGTCTCCCTTAGCAAGGCTCAGGCTTTAGAAAGACATGATCCGAACACTCCTACCAGTGTCCCTGACCAAGGCTTTTGCCATAAAATGACATGCTCTATAGGAACACTCCTACCAGTGTCCCTGACTAAGGCTCTGCCTTTAAAAAGACATGCTTGATCGGAACACTCCTAACAGTCTCCCTGACTAATGCTCTGGCTTTGGTAAGACGTGCTCTATAGAAACACTCCTACCAGTGTCCATGACCAAGGCTCTGGCTTTAGAAAGACATGCTCTATAGGAACACTCCTACCAGTGTCCCTGACTAAGGTTCGGGCTTTAGAAAGACATGCTCTAAAGGAACACTTCTACCAGTTTCCCTGACCAAGGCTCTGGCTTTAGAAAGACATGCTCTATAGGAACTCTCCTACCAGTGTCCCTGAACAAGGCTCTGGCTTTAGAAAGACATGCTCAATAGGAACACTCCTACCAGTGTCCCTGACCAAGACTCTGGCTTTAGAAAGACATGCTCTATAGGAACACTCCTCTCAGTGTCCCTGATCAAGGCTCTGGCTTTAGAAAAACATGCTGTGTAGAAACACTCCAACTAATGTCCCCGACCAAGGCTCTGGCTTTAAAAAGACATGTTCTATAGGAAAACTCCTGCCAGTGTCGCTGACCAAGGCTCTGGCTTTAGAAAGACATGCTGTATAAAAACACTCCTACCAGTGTCCCTGACCAAGGCTCTGGCTTTAGAAAGACATGCTGTATAAAAACACTCCGACCAATGTCCCTGACTAAGGCTCTGGTTTTAGAAAGACATGCTCTATAGGAACACTCCTACCAGTGTCCCTGATCAAGGCTCTGGCTTGAGAAAGAAATGCTCTATTGGAACACTCCTCCCAGTGTCCCTGACCAAGCCTCTGGCTTTAGAAAGACATGCTCTATTGGAACACTCCTCCCAGTGTCCCTGATCAAGGCTCTGGCTTTAGAAAGACATTCTCTATTGGAACACTCCTCCCAGTGTCCCTGACCAAGCCTCTGGCTTTAGAAAGACATGCTGTATAGAAACACTCCGACTAATGTCCCCGACTAAGGCTCTGGCTTTCGAAAGACATGCTCTATAGAAACACTCCTACCAGTGTCCCTGACCAAGGCTCTGGCTTTTGAAAAACATGCTCTATGGAAACACTCCGACCAGTGTCCCTGACGAAGGCTCTGGCTATAGAAACACATGCTTTACAGAAACACTTTGACCAGTGTCCCTGACCAAAGCTCTGGCTTTAGAAAGACATGCTCTTTAGGAACACTCCTACCAGTGTCCCTGACTGAGGCTCTGGCTTTAGAAAGACATGCTATGTAGAAACACTCCTACCAGTGTCCCTAACCAAAGCTCTGGCTTTAGAAAGACATGCTCTGTAGGAACACTCCTACCAGTGTTCCTGATCAAGGCTCTGGCTTTAGAAAGCCATGCTGTATAGAAACACTCCGACTAATGTCCCCGACTTAGGCTCTGGCTTTAAAAAGACATGCTCTATAGGAAACCTCCTACCAGTATCACTGACAAAGGCTCTGGCTTTAGAAAAACATACTCTAGAGGAACACTCCTACCAGTGTCCCTAACCAAGGCTCTGGCTTTAGAAAGACATGCTGTATAAAAACACTCCGACCAATGTCCCTGACTAAGGCTCTGGTTTTAGAAAGACTTGCTCTATAGGAACACTCCTACCAGTGTCCCTGATCAAGGCTCTGGCTTTAGAAAGACATGCTCTATTGGAACACTCCTCCCAGTGTCCCTGACCAAGCCTCTGGCTTTAGAAAGACATGCTCTATTGGAACACTCCTCCCAGTGTCCCTGATCAAGGCTCTGGCTTTAGAAAGACATTCTCAATTGGAACACTCCTCCCAGTGTCCCTGACCATGCCTCTGGCTTTAGAAAGACATGCTGTATAGAAACACTCCGACTAATGTCCCCGACTAAGGCTCTGGCTTTCGAAAGACATGCTCTATAGAAACACTCCTACCAGTGTCCCTGACCAAGGCTCTGGCTTTAGAAAGACATGCTCTATGGAAACACTCCTACCAGTGTCCCTGACCAATGCTCTGGCTTTAGAAAGACATGCTCTATAGGAACACTCCTACCAGTGTCCTTGACCAAGGCTCTGGCTTTAGAAAGACATGCTCTATGGAAACACTCCTACCAGTGTCCCTGACCAATGCTCTGGCTTTAGAAAGACATGCTTTATAGAAACACTCCTACCAGTGTCCCTGACCAAGGCTCTGGCTTTGGAAAGACATGCTCTATGGAAACGCTCCTACCAGTGTCCTTGACCAAGGCTCTGGCTTTAGAAAAACATGCTGTGTAAAAACACTTCGACTAATGTCCCCGAAGAAGGCTCTGGCTTGAGAAAGACATGCTCTAAAGGAACACTCCTACCAGTGTCACTGACCATAGCTCTAGCTTTGGAAAGACATGCTGTACAGAAACACTCCGACCAATGTCCCCGACCAAGACTCTGGCTTTAAATAGACATTGTCTATTGGAACACTCCTACCAGTGTCCCTGACCAAAGCTCTGGCTTTAGAAAGACATGCTCTATAGAAACACTCCTACCAGTGTCCCTGATCAAGGCTCTGGCTTTAGAAAGACATAATCTAGAGGAACACTCCTACCAGTGTCCTTGACCAAGGCTCTGGCTTTAGAAAGACATGCTCTATGGAAACACTCCTACCAGTGTCCCTGACCAATGCTCTGGCTTTAGAAAGACATGCTCTATAGGAACACTCCTACCAGTGTCCCTGACCAAGGCTCTGGCTTTAGAAAGACATGCTCTATGGAAACACTCCTACCAGTGTCCCTGACCAATGCTCTGGCTTTAGAAAGACATGCTCTATAGGAACACTCCTACCAGTGTCCCTGACCATGGCTCTAGCTCTAGAAAGACATGCTGTACAGAAACACTCCGACTAATGTCCCCGACCAAGACTCTAGCTTTAAATAGACAACTGGTGTATCACACATTCTCTATAGGAACACTTCTACCTGTGTCCCTGACCAAGACTTAAGAAAGACATGCTTTGAACACTCCCACCAGTGTCCCTGACCAAGGCTCTGGCTTTAGAAAGACATGCTCCATAGGAACACTCCTACCAGTGTCCCTGACCAAAGCTCTGGCTTTAGAAAGACATGCTCTATAGGAACACTCCTACCAGTGTCCCTGACCAAGGCTCTGGCTTTAGAAGAACCTCTCTATGGGAACACTCCTACCAGTGTTCTTTGACCATGGCTCTGGCCTCTGAAATAAATGCTCTATAAGAACCCTCCTACCAGTGTCCCTGACTAAGGCTCTGGCTTGAGAATGACGTGCTCTATAGAAACACTCCTACCAGTGACCCTGACCAAGGCTCTGGCTTTAGAAAGACATTCTGTACAGAAACACTACGACCAATGTCCCCGACCAAGACTCTGGCTTTAAATAGACATTGTCTACTGGAACACTCCTACCAGTGTCCTTGACTAAGGCTCTGGCTTTAGAAAGACATGCTCTATTGAAACACTCCTAACAGTGTCCCTTACGAAGGCTCTGGCTTTTGAAAAACATGCTCTATGGAAACACTCCAACCAGTGTCCCTGACTAAGGCTCTGGCTATAGAAACACATGCTTTACAGAAACACTTTGACCAGTGTCCCTGACCAAAGCTCTGGCTTTAGAAAGACATGCTCTTTAGGAACACTCCTACCAGTGTCCCTGACTGAGGCTCTGGCTTTAGAAAGACATGCTATGTAGAAACACTCCTACCAGTGTCCCTAACCAAAGCTCTGGCTTTAGAAAGACATGCTATGTAGAAACACTCCTACCAGTGTCCCTAACCAAAGCTCTGGCTTTAGAAAGACATGCTCTGTAGGAACACTCCTACCAGTGTTCCTGATCAAGGCCCTGGCTTTAGAAAGCCATGCTGTATAGAAACACTCCGACTAATGTCCCCGACTTAGGCTCTGGCTTTAAAAAGACATGCTCTATAGGAAACCTCCTACCAGTATCGCTGACAAAGGCTCTGGCTTTAGAAAGACATACTCTCGAGGAACACTCCTACCAGTGTCCCTAACCAAGGCTCTGGCTTTAGAAAGACATGCTGTATAAAAACACTCCGACCAATGTCCCTGACTAAGGCTCTGGTTTTAGAAAGACATGCTCTATAGGAACACTCCTACCAGTGTCCCTGATCAAGGCTCTGGCTTTAGAAAGACATGCTCTATTGGAACACTCCTCCCAGTGTCCCTGACCAAGCCTCTGGCTTTAGAACGACATGCTCTATTGGAACACTCCTCCCAGTGTCCCTGATCAAGGCTCTGGCTTTAGAAAGACATTCTCAATTGGAACACTCCTCCCAGTGTCCCTGACCATGCCTCTGGCTTTAGAAAGACATGCTGTATCGAAACACTCCGACTAATGTCCCCGACTAAGGCTCTGGCTTTCGAAAGACATGCTCTATAGAAACACTCCTACCAGTGTCCCTGACCAAGGCTCTGGCTTTAGAAAGACATGCTCTATGGAAACACTCCTACCAGTGTCCCTGACCAATGCTCTGGCTTTAGAAAGACATGCTCTATAGGAACACTCCTACCAGTGTCCTTGACCAAGGCTCTGGCTTTAGAAAGACATGCTCTATGGAAACACTCCTACCAGTGTCCCTGACCAATGCTCTGGCTTTAGAAAGACATGCTTTATAGAAACACTCCTACCAGTGTCCCTGACCAAGGCTCTGGCTTTAGAAAGACATGCTCTATGGAAACACTCCTACCAGTGTCCTTGACCAAGGCTCTGGCTTTAGAAAAACATGCTGTGTAAAAACACTTCGACTAATGTCCCCGAAGAAGGCTCCTGCTTGAGAAAGACATGCTCTAAAGGAACACTCCTACCAGTGTCACTGACCATAGCTCTAGCTTTGGAAAGACATGCTGTACAGAAACACTCCGACCAATGTCCCCGACCAAGACTCTGGCTTTAAATAGACATTGTCTATTGGAACACTCCTACCAGTGTCCCTGACCAAAGCTCTGGCTTTAGAAAGACATGCTCTATAGAAACACTCCTACCAGTGTCCCTGATCAAGGCTCTGGCTTTAGAAAGACATAATCTAGAGGAACACTCCTACCAGTGTCCTTGACCAAGGCTCTGGCTTTAGAAAGACATGCTCTATTGAAACACTCCTTACAGTGTCCCTGACCAAGGCTCTGGCTTTAGAAAGACATGCTTTATAGAAACACTTCGACCAATGTCCCTGACCAAAGCTCTGGCTTTAGAAAGACATGCACTTTAGGAACACTCCTACCAGTGTCCCTGACTAAGGCTCTGGCTTTAGAAAGACATGCTCTATGGAAACACTCCTACCAGTGTCCCAAATCAAGGCTCTGGCTTTAGAAAGACATGCTCCTCTAGGAACACTCCTACCAGTGTCACTGACCATGGCTCTAGCTCTAGAAAGACATGCTGTACAGAAACACTCCGACTAATGTCCCCGACCAAGACTCTAGCTTTAAATAGACAACTGGTGTATCACACATTCTCTATAGGAACACTTCTACCTGTGTCCCTGACCAAGACTTACGAAAGACATGCTCTGAACACTCCCACCAGTGTCCCTGACCAAGGCTCTGGCTTTAGAAAGACATGCTCCATAGGAACACTCCTACCAGTGTCACTGATCAAGGCTCTGTCTTTAAAAAGACATGCTCTATAGGAACACTCCTACCCGTGTCCCTGACCAAGGCTCTGGCTTTAGAAAGACATGCTCTATAGGAACACTCTTACCAGTGTCCCTGACCAAGGCTCTGGCTTTAGAAAGACATGCTCTATCGGAACACTCCTACCAGTGTCCCTGACTAAGGCTCTGGCTGTAGAGAGACATGCTCAATGGGATGGATTAAGTGTAAAGGACAAATTACCCCACTGGGTTCAATAAAATATATTTTAACATATATGCAAATTATTAATTTGCTTCATGAAACATTTCATGGATCATCCCTACCATTTTGTGCAAAATAATTTTGTGGCAGAGAGCCAGCCAAAGAACGACATTGATAAACCCAATCACTGGAAAAGGTTCCAGTCCCTCATATTGTTCACAGTACCAAAGGACTTCTGATTGGAAGAAAAATATTCTGCGGAGAAAGAATGTTTGAAAAAAAGAAATCATGAATATTAATACACATAAAATCACATTCATGAACCTCCTTTACCTCCAGGTGATTGTAGAGCTGACTTGATTGTTCAGTCTCATGGGAACTTCACACTGTCACCAAATGTCGAGGATGCCCTGGATGAAATTCTGTGGAAATGGAATAATAATAAGGTGGTGGAGTTTGACCGAACGGGAATAAAAGACTACGGACAGTTTAAAGGACGGACGATCCTGAATGTGACGACTGGAGCTCTAACCCTCACACGCATCACTGAGTCTGACAGCGGGGAGTATGTGGCGGAGCTGCAGATCGGACGAAAACTGGTGTTTCACACTGAGAGAGTGAAGGTGCTGGGTGAGTGTAACTGATGTACCACACTGAGAGAGTGAAGGTACTGGGTGAGTGTAACTGGTGTACCACACTGAGAGAGTGAAGGTGCTGGGTGAGTGTAACTGGTGTACCACACTGAGAGAGTGAAGCTGCTGGCTGAGTGTAACTAGTGTACCACACTGAGAGAGTGAAGGTGCTGGGTGAGTGATACTGGTGTACCACACTGAGAGAATGAAGGTGCTGGGTGAGTGAAACTGGTGTACCACACTGAGAGAGTGACGGTGCTGGGTGAGTGAAACTGGTGTACCACACTGAGAGAGTGAAGGTGCTGGGTGAGTTTAATGGTGTACCACACTGAGAAAGTGAAGGTGCTGGGTGAGTGTAATGGTGTACCACACTGAGAGAGTTATGGTGCTGGGTGAGTGTAACTGGTGTACCACACTGAGAGAGTGAAGGTGCTGGGTGAGTTTAATGGTGTACCACACTGAGAAAGTGAAGGTGCTGGGTGAGTGTAACTGGTGTAAGACACTGAGAGAGTGAAAGAGTTGGGTGAGTATAACTGGTGTACCACACTGAGAGAGTGAAGGTGCTGGGGGAGTGTAACTGGTGTACCACACTGAGAGAGTGAAGGTGCTGGGTGAGTGTAACTGGTGTACCACACTGAGAGAGTGAAGCTGCTGGCTGAGTGTAACTAGTGTACCACACTGAGAGAGTGAAGGTGCTGGGTGAGTGATACTGGTGTACCACACTGAGAGAGTGAAGGTGCTGGGTGAGTGAAACTGGTGTACCACACTGAGAGAGTGACGGTGCTGGGTGAGTGAAACTGGTGTACCACACTGAGAGAGTGAAGATGCTGGGTGAGTGTAACTGGTGTACCACACTGAGAGTGAAGGTGCTGGGTGAGTTTAACTGGTGTACCACACTGAGAGAGTGACGGTGCTGGGTTAGTTTAACTGGTGTACCACACTGAGAGAGTGAAGGTGCTGGGTGAGTGTAACTGGTGTACCACACTGAGAGAGTGAAGGTGCTGGGTGAGTTTAACTGGTGTTACTTACTTACTTGCTTATGGTTGTCCATCGATTCGATGATGACCATCTTCTTTTATTTATGAGTCTGCTGGTGTTTGAATAGTCCAATCCTGGATCCACAGATGCGGTTACAGACAGAGCATGTGAAGGAGGTGCTGATGGGAGCAGGGGTGGCCTGGCGAGCATGCCTCTTTGCACGCTTTGAAGCACGATGTTGCGTGCGCTGTTCCTCCATATAATCTACTCCCTGTGAGCAGTGGGAGCGCCAGAGGTCTCGGCAGGAGGCAAGTTCCTCCAGTGAAGAGGGGTTCATCCGGCATTTTTTCAGGGTGTTCTTCATTTGGTCTTTAAACCGCTTCTTCTGCCCACCAGCACTGCGTCGGCCATGATGTAACTGACCATAGAGGATTTTGCGTGGCAATCTGTGGCTGGGCATTCGAATTACGTGCCCCAGCCACCTGAGTTGGTGTTGGGTCAGGATGGACTCCACGCTGCAGCTGCCAGCCCTCTCCAACACTTCTGTGTGCGGCACTCTGTCCCTCCATGTGATGCCAAGGATCTTCTGAAGACATCTTACATGGAAGGTCTCCAGGCTTCTCAGATGGCGGCTGTAGATAGTCCATGCCTCACATCCATACAGTAATGTAGTGATGCATACAGCTCTGTAGACCAGCATTTTGGTGGGGAGTCTGAGGTTGCTGTTCTGAAAAACCCTTCTCCTTAGCCGACCAAAAGATGCTGATGCTTGCTTGAGGCGGTTCTGGATCTCGTCATCCAATGAGCAGGTGTGAGACACTATACTCCCTAGATATTTGAAGGTGGGCACCGTGAGCAGCTGTTGCCCTGCTGCTGTGAGGGTTATTGGTTTTGGTGGGAGGTCAGCATTGGACTGACAGAGTACCTCTGTCTTCTGGGTGTTGACCGTCAGTCCCATTCTTGTGTAAGCAGTTACAGCTGCCGAGAGGATGTTTTGCAGAGCCTCTGGTGTATGAGCAACCAGGGCACAGTCATCGGCATATTGTAGCTCAATGATGGTCTCCGAGGTCAGCTTAGTAGTTGCCTGTAGTCTCCTGATGTTAAACAGGTTACCATGAAACCTAAAGTCGATGGTAACTCCAGCCTGCTTCTCCATCCTTCTGCGCAGCAGTGTTGTAACACAGACGAGGAAGATGTTGAAGAGAACTGGAGCCAGCACACAGCCTTGCCTCACTCCAGTTTCCACACCAAAGGGCTCTGAGCTGTGTCTTCCAACTACTACTCGGGCCATCATCCCTGAATGGAACTGTGAAAGGATGGTGAGAAACTTGGGTGGACACCCAAATCTCTTCAGGACTTGCCACAGTAGGTCCCTGTTCACTGTGTCAAATGCCTTTGAGAGGTCGACAAAGGCAATGAACAAGTCCTTGTGCTGCTCCCGACATTTCTCTTGAAGCTGACGTGTCACAAAGATCATGTCAACTGTCCCCCTGTCCTTTCGAAACCCACACTGCGACTCTGGGATGACCATCTTGATGGTTCCAGTAGCCAGGAGGACCCTAGACGACCGGCATCTTCTTACAACTGCAGGCGGCTGCCGGAAACCAGATCTTTGGGAAACCGCCTCAAAGCGTGCCGCCACCAGCTTTTTGGATCACTCTTAGTCTGGACTCTACCCTTCGACCTGTTCGGCTTGGGTGACCCTTCCAGGAGTACGAAACTCCCGCCGACATAGCTCTAGGGGTCATGGAGACACGCAAAGTGCCCCACCACGATAAGGTGGTGATCCGTCAGGACACAACTGGTGTACCACACAGAGAGTGACGGTGCTGGGTGAGTTTAACTGGTGTACCACACTGAGAGAGTGAAGGTGCCAGGTGAGTTTAGCTGGTGTACCACACTGAGAGAGTGACGGTGCTCGGTTAGTTTAACTGGTGTACCACACAGAGAGTGACGGTGCTGGGTGAGTTTAACTGGTGTACCACACTGAGAGAGTGAAGGTGCTGGGTGAGTTTAATTGGCGTACCACACTGCAGCCAACAGCGAGTGGAGACAGAGCTGCACTTCCTCACTCAATGCCACAGATACAGGCACATTAGAGAGGCATTTTTCACTAAATTTGAAAAGAAACATCCAAAATTTCAAGCCCTACCTGAGTCTCAAATATTAAAAGTCCTCCTTGGAGAGGACGGGTGCTGCACAAACCTGGCAGCTCAGTATACAGCTGCCTGCCACAGACTGAGGGACAGTGGTGACCTCTGACCCCCATCATCACCAGTTACACCACGCGCCTGTGCACATTACATTGCTTATGAGCAAAATACATTGCAATTCATAATTGTTCATAATTGTTATTGCTTATATTAATAATAATCAATCTCTTGTTTTTATGTGTATATATATATATATATAATTTTATTTTTATTTTTATTGGTCTTGTTATTGTAATTAAGCTTTGGCAATATGTATTTTAAAATATGTCATGCCAATAAAGCAAATTGAATTGAAAATTGAATTGAGTGAAGGCGCTGGGTGAGTACAACTGATGTACCACACTGAGAGAGTGAAGGTGCTGGGTGAGTGTAACTGGTGTATCACACTGAGAGAGTGAAGGTGGTGGGTGAGTTTAACTGGTGTACCACACTGAGAGAGTGAAGGTGGTGGGTGAGTTTAATTGGCGTACCACACTGAGAGAGTGAAGGTGCCAGGTGAGTTTAGCTGGTGTACCACACTGAGAGAGTGAAGGTGATGGGTCAGTTTCTGACCTGATGTATATGTTGTGTTTTTCTGAAGTTTTGTTAAGTTTAATATTTGACACACGCTAGTAGTGTTACATTGTTGAGATTTGCAGTGCTTAATGTCTGGTTCTCCCCTCTCTGTTCTCTGATGCTGTGTTTGTGCTTTTGTAGATGCTGTAGGTAAAGCGTCAGTCACCTGCAGTGTTAGCGGTACCTCAGTGACCCTGCTGTGTTTCGAGGACAACAGACCTGCCACTCAGTGCTGGTGGGAGGGGCCTGGGAATGAGTCATATATGGGGACTCCGCTGCAGGTGGATGCAGCACAGGGCTCTGACTCAGTCTACACCTGTGTGCTGAATAACTCAGTGAGTCAGAGCAGAGCAGCCTTTCCTCTGCAGAGCTGCTACCCTCCTCAAGGTAAGTATCACTGCTCATACACACACACACACACACACACACACGCTCACACACTCACTCACTCAATTACAGACACACTCACTGACTCACTGAATCACTCACATACACGCACACACACACACACACTAACACTTACGCACACACGCACGCACAGACACACACACGCTTATGCACACACATTCACTGACTCACACACACACACACACACACACACACACTCTCACTGACTCACTATCTGAATCACTCACACACACACACACACACACACACACACACACACACAGACAGACTCACTGAATCACTCACACACACACACTTACTCACATGCAAACCCAGGCCCGTATTCAGAAAAGACACTCGCACTAATTGAGTGTGAGTGAGTACTAAAACTTAGTTAGTGTCACGTTATACTAAATGAGACAGAGATTGTCCTAACACTCATTTGCTTTCAGAGACCTCACTCACACTGAAAATAGCGTCTCTTTCTGAGTGAAAGTTGACTGCAGGGAACACCTCCCTTGAGCCGCACTAACTTGCGCCGGTATTTCGTTGTCATGGCTTTTAGGTGGTTACAAACATTACAAACTCTGAATCATTTACAGCCACGTGCTCAACGCAATCGCCACTATGCAAATTTTAACTATAATGATGATAAAGATGCCGGTAACTTCCTAACTGACCACCTGGTTTCAGTGTTTATGAACTGCACTGTGGTGAAATCGAGGTTAGCATTTGTATACCCACCAGTGGCTACTGGTGAACTGACAATAGGGGAAGCTTAAAACCATCCCTTAAAAATGATGATTGAAAAAAGGTCATATCCAATCATTTAATAAAATTTTATTTACTTGAACTACAAAAATCCAAAAGATTATCATGTGTCACCAGTTCTACTTGTTAAGTTAGAATGAGCATTGATAATTATCGCCCTGTTTTCGATTCATTTAAAGTACCATTGCAAAAACTCTGAAAACTCTCAACATTATCAGATATGGCTAGTTTTCACGAATGACGCATATCTGTGAACTCTCACGCATTAGGGTTTCTCACGCTTTTCTTTACTCATGGGCTGGAAAATTCTGCGCTCAGCGGCTCGTGGGGCGCCGCTTGGATTGGTCGGCGAGGCTCATGTAGCTGAAAGTCACGAGAATCCATTCTTTTCTACATTCTTAATTGCTGGATGTTGAAGGAAATGTCCGGCACGTGTCACAGCTTGTTGCTTAGTGAGCCTCGCGGGCTGTCCTGCGCCTTTCGCGAGCCACTCGACCACAGAATTTATGAAGACATGCTGATATTTACGTCGTCATTTATGTGCGAAAGAAACGCCTCAATTTTGTGAAGCAATGTATAACAACGCTATCAAAAATAAATTTGATTGTCGTTTTACCAATTAGTCTGAGAAACTTTCTAATCAAGAAAAGTAAACTGCGACAGGTTTAGGTCATTCAGCACTGAAGGGTGAGGATTGAGCGTCCCTTTGCAGCAGCCGACGCACCGCCTGTGGTACCCAGTGCCCACTACTGTCAGTTATGCTCGAGTGGCGTTTGTGAATAGCAACTGGCGAGGAGTGGGACCGCTCTCTCAGTTAGTGGTAGGTCTCGCTCTCTCTCACACTCCAGTTACATTTCAATCGTACTCACTATATGGTGAGTGGAGGGTGAGTGTGAGTGTCGTTTCTGAATACGGGCAACTGACACACACAACACACTCACACAATCTCTGAATCACTCAAACACACACACACAGACATGCACACGCACACTCTCTCCCTCTTCCTCATGATCGCTCACACAATGGATAGCACAGTTTCCTCACATAAGGCGGCTCCTGGTCTAAGTACTGGCCGGCCAGGACCCGTCTTTTGTGGAGTTGGCATATTCTCAAGGTACTCTAGTTTTGTTCGGAAAGTCAAGCAGTATAAAAACATGCTTATCCCTGCCCCTGACCAGGGCTTTCACTTTCGAAAGATATGCTCTATCGTAACACTCCTACCAGTGTCCCTGACCAAGGCTCTGGCTTCAGAAAGACATGCTCTATAGGAACACTCCTACCAGTGTCCCTGACTAAGGCTCTGGCTTTAGAGAGACATGCTCTATAGGAACACTCCTACCAGTGTCCCTGACTAAGGCTCTGGCTTTAGAAAGACATGCTCTATAGGAACACTCCTACCAGTGTCCCTGACCAAGACTCTGGCTTTAGAAAGACATGCTCTATAGGAACACTCCTACCAGTGTGCCTGACCAAGGCTCCGGCTTTAGAAAGACATGCTCTATAGGAACACTCCAACCAGTGTCCCTGACTAAGCTCTGGCTTTAGACAGACATGCTCTATAGGAACAATCCTACCAGTGTCCCTGACTAAGGCTCTGGCTTTAGACAGACATGCTCTATAGGAACACTCCTACCAGTGTCCCTGACCAAGACTCTGGCTTTAGAAAGACATGCTCTATAGGAACACTCCTACCAGTGTCCCTGACCAAGGCTCTGGCTTTAGAAAGACATGCTCTATAGGAACAATCCTACCAGTGTCCCTGACCAAGACTCTGGCTTTAGAAAGACATGCTCTATAGGAACACTCCTACCAGTGTCCCTGACCAAGACTCTGGCTTTAGAAAGACATGCTCTATAGGAACACTCCTACCAGTGTCCCTGACCAAGGCTCCGGCTTTAGAAAGACATGCTCTATAGGAACACTCCAACCAGCGTCCCTGACCAAGGCTCTGGCTTTAGAAAGACATGCTCTATAGGAACAATCCTACCAGTGTCCCTGACCAAGACTCTGGCTTTAGAAAGACATGCTCTATAGGAACACTCCTACCAGTGTCCCTGACCAAGACTCTGGCTTTAGAAAGACATGCTCTATAGGAACACTCCTACCAGTGTCCCTGACCAAGGCTCCGGCTTTAGAAAGACATGCTCTATAGGAACACTCCAACCAGCGTCCCTGACCAAGGCTCTGGCTTTAGAAAGACATGCTCTATAGGAACAATCCTACCAGTGTCCCTGACCAAGACTCTGGCTTTAGAAAGACATGCTCTATAGGAACACTCCTACCAGTGTCCCTGACCAAGACTCTGGCTTTAGAAAGACATGCTCTATAGGAACACTCCTACCAGTGTCCCTGACCAAGGCTCCGGCTTTAGAAAGACATGCTCTATAGGAACACTCCAACCAGCGTCCCTGATCAAGGCTCTGGCTTTAGAAAGACATGCTCTATAGGAACAATCCTACCAGTGTCCCTGACCAAGGCTTTGGCTTTAGAACTGGAGTTGGCCCCCTGGGTGCTGCTCTGTGGCTGCCCACTGATCCTGAGCACCTGGGATGGGTTACATGCAGAACCACATTGTGTTTTCTCATTCTCTCTCTCTCTGTCTCTCTGTCTCTCACTGCATGCTGGGAGACAGGTTTGAGTGTGTGGCGTGAGGGTTTGTTTGAGAGAGTTAATTTTGTTTTTCTGTCACAATTTCCATTTTCTAACTTATCACAAATCATAAGTCTGCGTTTGCTGGAAACTGATTATTGAGGTAAACCCTTACTAATAACGGTAGTTTGCTGTGGTGGTTTTGGGATTGCTTCTCCTGGTGAGGGAGAATCGCATTCCTGTCTATTCGTCATAGCGTGAGAATAGATGCGGACTTTGGGTTTACGGTGGATGAGGGACGAATTGGATATTTAAATATTTTGTGTGGCTCGGGGATGAATAAAGCAGTTGTTGTTTTTCTGAAAGAGGAGTGTCTTGTAAATCAGCTGATCACGAGTGGCTTGTAGTGGTATCTACAAGCTTCGCCAACTTATTCTCGTGGAGGAATTTAAAAACTGTATGCCCGGGGCTGTTTCAAATTATCTCAATGAACAAAAAGTTGACTCTTTAGATGAAGCTGCTGCCTTAGCGGACAAATTTGTCTTGACTCATCATGCCTTCTCAAAGGAGAAGCAGAAACCTGTGTCTGATGACTCCAGTCATGCGGAGAAGTCTCATACTTCTAGTTTTTCACAGCAGGCTTGTTTTTCCTGTCGAAAGCCTGGGCCCTTAGTGGCGCGGTGCCCAGTCTTAAAAAAGAAACAAGCTTTGAAAGGCGTTGGATTGATCAAAGCAGTTCCGCATCCTTCGTTTCCCCTTGTTGACATTACTAGCAATGAAGCAACTAGTTACGAATCTTTTTTTGTGTCTTTGCTTGGTGATAGTTCTCTAGTCCCAGTCCGTATTTTGCGTGACACTGGTGCAGCACAATCATTTATTTTGCAAGGGATTTTGTCTTTGTCTGAGGAAACTAAAACTGGTAGTGTGTTAGTTTGAGGATTTGAGATGGGCTCTACTGCCATTCCACTTCATAGTATCTTTTTAAAGTCAAGTGTGGTGACTGGCGGCGTTGCTGTTGGGGTCCGCCGATCTCTGCCTGCTCCAGGGGTGTCTTTTACACTCGGCAATAACCTAGCTGGTGGTAATGTGTGGAACAAAATGGGGTTCTGAAGTTCTTCCTCAAGTTGTTGTTGTGCCTGGCAAGCTAGCCGAGCATGAGTGCGCGCTGAAGTTCCCCGATCTTTTCCCAGCTTGTGCGGCTACTCGCAGTATGACGCGAGAAGTTTCCAAATCGACACAAGACCACTCGTCTCTTAATATTGATCTGTCTGATTCGTTTCTTGTAGATCCTGATCTGTCTGAGTCTGTTGACTCTTTCGCTCTTCATCTTTCGGTGCCCGATGAAAAACTAAAAGACATTAATGAGTCTGTGTGTTTGTCGCGATCCAAGTTAATCGCTACTCAAAAAGCAGATGTGACTTAATCCTTTGTTCAGATCTGCTTTGACTGATGCCGATCTTGATATAAAGCCGAAGTGTTTTTACTTTCAAGATGGTAAACTAATGAGGAAATGGAGGCCCTATAATGCCCCAAACCAGTGTGATTCAGTGAATCAGATTGTTGTGCCATCTGAATACCGACATGAAATTTTGACTGTAGCTCATGACGGTGCAGCTGGTCATTTGGGAATCTCTAAAACACTCGATCGTATTTCCAAATACTTTTTCTGGCCTGGGATGAAGCGTGATGTGATTCGATTTTGTAAAACTTGTCGTATCTGCCAGCTTGTTGGTAAACCCAACCAGACAATTCCTCCTGCTCCCCTGTACCCTGTCCCAGTTATCAGCCAGCCATTTGATCATGTAATTGTAGACATTGTCGGCCCACTTGAACGTTCCAGAGATGGGCATCAGTACTCTTTGACCATTATGTGTGTCGCTACATGTTTCCCAGAAGCTATTCCAGCTATAACTGCTAAGGTGGTAATGAAGGAGCTCCTCAAATTCTTTTTCTTGTTTCGGTTTGCCGAAGGTTATCCAAACTGACCGTGGGTCGAATTTCACGTCTCGTACCTTCAAACACGTTTTAAAGCAGCTCCATATCCGCCACAATGTTTCCAGTGCCTATCATCCTGAGAGTCAGAGGGTACTAGAACGATATCACCAGACACTGAAGAGCATGTTGCGTGCATATTGCTTGGAATCCGGCAAAGATTGGGCTGATGCAGTTCCCTGGCTGCTCTTTGCTTGTAGAAAAGTAGTCCAGGAATCACTTGGCTTTAGTCCTGCTGATCTGGTGTTGGCTCATACACCTCGAGGCCCTTTAGCCGTTTTAAGAGATCAGTTTTTAAGTGAACATCCTGAAGTAAATATCTTAGACTACGTTTCAAATTTTCGCTCTTGTTTGCACAGGGCTCGTGAAATTGCTCGAGAGAATCTTGAGAGGACGCAAGCTAAAATGAAACCGTAAGACCACGTATCGTCACTTTAAAATGGGCGATAATGTTCTCGCTTTGCTACCAATTCCAAGATCTGCTTTGCAGGCTCGCTTCAACGGTCCATATGTGGCTGAGCACAAATTATCTGGTCGTGCCTACGTGACTGCTGCTCCTGACCGACGCCAGTAAAAGCGTTTGTGCCACATAAATGTGTTAAAACCCTATTTGACCGTGTAACTTCTGCTCCTGGCCTCCCTCCAGCAGTGACATCAAATTCTTTACAATCCAGTACTGAGGCACCGGTGCTGTTGTCTGTTTTGGAGGAAGAGAGTGGTGAAGCTGAAAGTAGTCCATCCCGTGCAGTCATCGAAGGGCGACTGAATGACTCTGAGACGCTCTCGGTTTTACCAGATCACCTCCCACACTTAACAGAGGTCCAGAAGGCTGACATTTTGGAAATAGTTCACCAGTTTCCAGATCTTTTTGATGATGTTCCAAGGCAAACTCATGTCATAGAGCACGACACTGATGTCGGTGAAACCATTCCGATTAAACAGCGCCCTTATCGCGTTAATCCATTGAAGCGCGCACTCTTAAAAAGAGAGGTGGAGTACATGGTATTAAATAATAGAGCTGAACCCAGCATGACTGCATGGAGTTCTCTGTGTATTTTAGTTGGGAAGTCCGATGGTACTTTTTGTTTTGTACTGATTACCGTCGTGTTTATGCCGTTACCAAACCTGATTGTTTCCCGTTGCTGAGGTTGGACGATTGCATTGACCGGGTGGGATCAGCAGTCTTTGTAAGAAAATTTGACCTGCTTAAAAGGTTATTGGCAAATTCCGCTCACCAGTAGAGCAAAGGAAATTTCAGCTTTTGTCACACCTGATGATTTCCTAAATTATCGTGTCTCAGCTTTTAGAATGCGAAATACCTCGTCAACCTTCCAGTGGCTGATCAATTCGGTGCTATCTGTCATGTCTAACTGCAATGTGTATTTAGATAACGTGGTTGTTGACAGTTCTTTGTGGTCAGAACATGTTGAACAAATACGTCATCTGTTCCACCGTTTGTCTGTTGCCAACCTGACGATCAACCTCGCAAAATGGGAATTTGGAAAGGCCACGGTAAATTATTTAGGTAGAGTGGTGGGAGGAGGACAGGTACGTCCTTTAGATGCTAAAGTTGTTGCTGTCTGTGGATTCCCAGCCCCTACTGATCGCCGTGAGCTTAGAAGATTTTTGGGCATGGTGGGTCACTATCGTGGATTTTGTAGGAACTTTTCCGCTGTCGTGGCCCCGTTAACCGATTTGCTTAGCCCAAAAGTACATTTTCAGTGGTCTGAAGAGTGTCAGAAGGCATTTGAAAATGTCAAGGCGTTGTTTACCTCTGCACTGGTGTTAGCTGCGCCTGATTTCAGTAAATCTTTCTTCTTGGCTGTTGATGTGAGTGATTAAGGTGTTGGTGCTGTTTTACTTCAAGAAGGCTCGGAAAATGTCTATCACTCCGTTTGCTACTTCTCATAAAAGTTTAACCATCCGGAACGGCGGTATTCTACAATTGAGAAGGAAACATTAGCTTTTGTACTTGCTGTTCAGCACTTTGAAGTGTATTTGGGCGCGTCTGACAAAATTACCGTGTTTAGTGATCACGATCCATTTAAGTTCCTCAGCCGTATGAGAAACGCTAATCAGCGACTGATGCGGTGGAGCTTGATCAATCTTGAGATCAAGCACGTGCGCGGCGCTGACAACGTCCTTGCTGGCGCTCTGTCAAGAATACCTTAACATCCTTCATGCTTACAGTAATAACTGTATTGTCATGGTTAATTTGTGTTTTTGTGTATATTTGCATTCATTACAATATGGTTGTATATTTTGAGTTAAGAAATTGTGCTTGCACACATCTCTGACTGTTGAGTTTTTTGTGCAAAGTAAATCATCAATGTTTTTGAATGTTCAGTGTTATGGAGACTGTAGTCACCATTTTGGTATGGGAGTGTGTTACGTCCCTCTTTGCCCTGAGGTGGTGCTGCTGTCTCCAGTGTATTAGGCTGCCCGGCAGTGTATTTGTGTTCTGTTTTCCCTCTTTGCTACAGGTGAGGCCAATTGCGTGTGGGTGGAGCCACCCCCTATTAAACCAGTGAAGCCAGGCAGAATATTGGAGACTTTTGGAAGTGGTTGGCTCCCATGCAAGTTGTGCCTTGCTGTGATTTCGGTTTTTCTCCCATTTTTCGTTACGTTGTTTAGCTTATAGTTTAAATAAAAAAATGCCTAGACACGAGTTCTTCCAACTTTGATTCGTTTATGTTATGACCCATGTGCCTGGCCGTAACACCTTGACCCTGGAAATCTTGTCCGGGTCAGTACTCAGCAACTAATTATCACAGCTTCACCAAATTAGGTATGGCAACTCATTGTGACCCAGAGATGTGCAACGTCATGTTTTTTGCTGGATTTCACCTTTGACCTTTGCACTGTGACCTTGAGGCAGGAAATCTTGTACGGGTCAGTACTCTGCAACTACTGACCGCAGCTTCACCAAATTTGGTATGGTAACTCACTGTGACACATAGATAAGCTCCATCACATTTTTGGTTGGATTTGACCTTTGACCTTAGTGCTGCCACCTTGAGGCAGGAAATCTTGTCCGGGCCAAGGGGTATTCAGCAACGCATTATGTTTGTCAGATAAAAACGATAGTCAAATTAGATATTTGATATTCTACTGTAGAACGACTGTTCGACTCTTCGAAAAATCGATGCCCATCCCTAATTTATGCTTGTTTTTATTCTATTGTAATATCGTGTTGTGCTGCTGCTGGAAGTGCAATTTCCTGATGGAACCCTCCCGAAGGTTTAATAAAGTTAATGTACGATAATAAAGTGAAATAAAAGGCAACGATATCTGTCATTTCCGTCGTGGTGCCAAAAAGTAATTTCAGTCAAATAAAAAGGTATTTCCACAGATAAAAGGGACTGGGTGGGCTCTAATCTGTCCCACATAAATGTAAACAACTATAATAGATGCCTTAATCACGTAAATGTCAGACTGATCACGCTATAAACTGCAAACGAGATTGTGATTATTCAGTGGCAAGAAACATTGAAGTTTAAGAAAGGCATATCTTCGTCACTACCATGGACATATACTTATGTAGGCTATATTTGCATATTATGATCCAGATGAAAGCAGTACACATAAAACTGGGCGAGATTGGTTTAACAGGCTGCGACGGTGGACTGAAATCACTTCTTGCACACGATTACTTTTTGGCGCGATGTGACAATTTAAAAATAAATGAAGAAGAATTTCAGTACACTTTAATTAAACATATTTGTGCTGCGTCAAGTGCTGAAGCTAATATTTAACTTGAGTCTGAGACAGGATGAGCTTTCTGAGAACCCCAAAACCAGGCCAGGGGCTGGGCAAAAAGAGGCCCGTTCACAATCGCAACACAGCAAAGAATCATTTCATTTCATTGTAACTTTCACGCAATCTTTCATAGTTTTCCATTTCAGCATTTCATTTCATGGTTCTGTTTGTTTCATTGCTAGGCTGTATCCATGATGTCATGATATGTAGGCTTATATGAATTGTTGGTTTTATGCGATCAGGATGTGACTAGTAAGGAGGGTTTGCATTTAAGAGGCATGGCTTGCAAAAAGGTATAATTAAATTATATTTTTTATTTTTGAACAGGACTTTTTTTTTTTCGGGCAAGTGAACATGACATTCGGGCAAGTAAAACATGACCTGTATTTGCCCAATGGGCAAGTGCTTTGGAATCCTTATTGTCAACCCCTGCAGCTCTACGCATTAGCCATTGAGCCACTGTTGAACAGGCTTAGGCAGGAGTTAGGTCTTCCTCTTAAGGAGTTACAGAGAGCTCAGTTGCTTTATCTGCATATGCAGATGATGTGACAGTAGTTACTAAAAACCAAGAAGATGTTCAAGTTTTAATAAAAAGTCTAAAAATGCATGAAAAAGCATCTTCAGCAAAGGTGAATTGGGGAAAGTGTGAAGGGTATGCAATGGGGAGTTGGGTAGGTAAAGAGTTACCAGAAATTTCAGGAGGGCTGCAATGGAGTAGGGCTGGAATGGAGTGTTTAGGTGTCTTTTAAGGGAATTCAGATTTTCTGAAGAAAAACTGGGAAGGAGTGTTGGAAAAGATGAGTGACAGGTTACCTCGGTGGACCTGGGTCCTGCCACAGTTATCCAACTGAGGAAGGGTTCTGGTCGCAAATAACTTGATACTTTGGTCATGGAGGTGCAGAAGATGATCGTGGATTTTTTCTGGTCTGGTTGCCACTGGACCAGGGCTCCAGTACTTTTTTTTTTTTTTTTTGTCTGATTCTGAAGGTGGTCTTGAGCTAATCGATAGACAAAGTCGAATCTCAGCTTTCCGTATTTCGACGATACAGCATCTTCTGTATAAGGAAGGTTTGGTGTGGACAGAAATTGCAAGATTACTGATCCAGAAGATAGAAAACTTGAAATAGAAAACTTGAAATATGATAAACATCTTTTTTTGCTGAAACTGGAAGGGCTGGACCTGTTGGGAAGCACCACCTTCAACAGATCAGTTATGAGAACATGGCCTTCAATGTTACAGATTCAGCGGGACCCACTCCAGTTGTATGGTCCTGTTGGCGAAGAACCGTTATTTTATAACCCGTGTATCCAGTCCAGGGTTTTGAGAAGCCCATGTATTCAGAGGGCCCTTGTTAGGGCAGGAATCACAAAGCTATCAGATTTGAGGTCTGGTGGTTCTTGGAAAACCGTTACAGTGCTCAGTGAAGAAACGGGGCTACGGTCCTTTCGTATGTTGCAGAAGCTTCTTGATGAGGTGAAGTCCTCGCTCACTAGACCCTGTACAGAGGCGCCTGGTAGGGAGCCTGGATCAAGCCAACAAGGAAGACGATGGGTTTTTCCGTCCTTGGTCGTTTCAGCAGCAGGCGGGGAACATAAAGTAGAAGAGGGATCGCTTCTCTCTTTCAAAACACCACAGCTGGATGTCCTACCAAACATTCCCAGGAAGTGGTATGTCATCAGTGTGAAAGTGATCCATAGAGCTTCATTAAGTGGACTAAAAGATTCAAAGTGGTCTAGGGTGTTTGCGTCAGGCTCGACCCCTAGGGGTAGCTGGAGGTCCCTGTATAAACCTACTGAGAAACGCACTGCGGATCTCCAGTGGAGGATTATTCATGGGGCTGTGGCTACAAACAGACATCTGGCACACTTCGATTCAACTGTAGGCAAAGAATGTTTATTTTGTAGTAGTGAGGAAACATTAGAACATCTTTTTTTGAGGTGCTCTACACTTGCTCAGCTTTATTCCACACTTCAGGACTGGGTTCAGGCTATTGGAGGGGTTTGGAATGAGGTTGGGTTTATTTTTGGTCCTAAATATAAGGCATCAAAATGGAAACAAATTACTTTTCAGAATTATTTGATTGGTGAAGCAAAGCTTGCAATTTGTCTCATAAGGAGGAATAAGGTGAAGGGGGTGGGATGTGTTGAGCCAGAACCAGTGTTTAAGGGTTTAGTGGCAGCACGACTCAAAATCGAGTTTGCTTATTATAAAATGTGCTTATTATAAATGTTATAAAACAGTGAACAATTTATTGATATATGGGGAATGGGGGGGAGTTTGTGTCAAGTTCAGCATGATGTCTTATTTTTGTCTTCTTGATAATTGCTGATGGTTGCTTAGCTTACCGTTTCTGTTGAAGGAATTGGTATGTTTTTAAGTGAATAATGTTCCAGTAAAGGCTGGAAGTAAAAGTCTCTCTCTCTCTCATTCTTTCTCTGTCTCCCTTTCTCTCTCTCTCTCTCTCTCTTTCACACACACACACAGACACTGACAGACAGACAGACAGACACACACAGAGACACACACACACACACGCACACACAGAGACAGACAGACGGACACACACACAGTATAACAGTAAGTCTTGAGTATCAGGTAAATGACAGAGGTGACATCAGTATACTAAAGCTTGTCTGTATCTCTCTCTCTCTCACACACACACACACACACACAGACACACACAGAGTATAACAGTAAGTCTTGAGTATCAGGTAAATGACAGAGGTGACATCAGTATACTAAAGCTTGTCTGTATCTCTCTCTCTCTCACACACACACACACACACACAGACACACACAGAGTATAACAGTAAGTCTTGAGTATCAGGTAAATGACAGAGGTGACATCAGGATACTGTAGCTGGTCTGTATCTCTCTCACACACACACACACACACACAAACACACACACACACACATACACATAAATACTAATACTAAAGCTTGTCTGTATCTCTCTCTCACAGCTCTCTTCTGTTTCTTTTGTTTCAGAAAGTTTCCCCGTTATTCCTGTGGTCATCTCTCTCCTCCTCATCATCATCATCATCCTCATCATCGCAGGATTACTGTACTACATGAAATACCACAAGAGTAAGTGTATTTCAAATGGCAGATTACATTAAATTAATAAACATAGTCATGCGCAGATCCAAGACTTAGTAAAACTGCACTCCTATTACATTAATACTACAATGGACCATTCTGTCCTGTCTAACACATGTAGAAAAACAGCCAATCAGATTGCCTTATCCTACTAAGGCCCTGCCTGCCCCAATAGTACCACCATATTGTCCCACAACCAATGCAATTATTAGCTGTGTGTAATAGGCGAGGCTCCTGACTTTTTCAAAAATGGTTCTTGGATGTGTTTGGGGAACATGTAATTCTGACAAAAGATAACCTGCCTGGCTACAGAGAGCTCAGTTTACAGGAAGTTCCCGATAACGTACATTAATGAACAGGACCACTCCCAATGCGCCTTCCTATTCGTCCTCACCTCTATATACACCGCCTTAATTCCCACAATCCCCTGCTTGTCTCTTTTCTTCGTCCCTCCCACCCTTCCTCTCTCCAAGAAGGAAGCAAAAAACAGCCCCCACCTGGGGCCCCAGGGGGCTTAAGAGCCACACAGACTCCGACAAGAGACACGAGCCCCACCCTGAGTCTCGCCACCTGGGGGCGGCCAATGCTTGCACAATCACAAACCACACGACATCTCATTCACCCTGATCTCCTATCTGTCGTTTCACTGAATACTCCTCTCCACTTTGGGTGGGGTCCAAAAATTCATTAACCATTTTCTAAAGCCAAAAAGGCGCTGGCGAAGTGTTTGCAGTGGATTAAGGCATGTGGATGGCCTCACACACAACTCAGTGTGAACAAGATGGATAAACGCGAGGATGTGTTTACTTTATTTTCATACCCTCAACTATTTTCTCATTTCGCCTTCAGTATTTAATTGAAGATGTGCAATTTCAACTCTTGCAGAGACTTAATCGGGCCGACAATAAGTATGTGAATCGTGTCCACTTACTCTGAAGGTAAACAAGCAAGTTCAAATGGCAGCTGTTAAATAATATCACATGTTAAAGAAGTGAGAATGAAACAGCATTTAAAAACCGATAAGATCGGGGTTAATACAGCCCAAATGACGTTACATACACTGCATTATTACAGCCCTGATGATTTCAGTGGTATAAAATTACCTGATCTGACCAGAGCAAAAGAAAATTGATTTCTGGTTCAGATGAGGCGGTAGTTGACAAATTAATGCACTTGCACACGCAAAATGAAAACTCATTTCATACGAATACAAAAATATTTGTATGGAAACCACTTACCCTGCTACACTGGCGCAGTATGTCTCCAATATTTCATCGGGTTAGATCTGAATGTGCAGTTTATGGGGTGTTTGGATTTTCTGCAACGACTGCCAGCACTTCACTGTGACTCTTGTATCTTCACCCGTTCCCTTAAAAATTTTGATTTCGTGGCCTGTCTGGACAAATGGATGTGGAAACACTAGTGCAACTAAGCCAAGGAGGGTCCCAGCAGAGGCGGAAGGTCTCAGCGTGTTTGCCTAAACTGCCGGGGAAAAGAAAGTCTTTCCGGTCTCCATTATAACAATGGCATCTGGCTTCAGCTTCAGCGCTAGGCCACTGCCTCAGGCCAAACGTGACGACATTGAGTCACGTTCCGCTTTCAAGTGAGCCTGAAGCGTTTCTCGCGGCTGCTGCAGCCCTCATATCTTAGTGTTTACAATACATCTGTCTCCATATAAAATTTAGTATATAAACTTTAGCTGTAACCATTTTCAGTTATGATTAAATTATGCGTTTGCATAAATATTGATCTGACTCCAATTTATGAATTTAGAGCTACGTTGTTCATCGGACCCATAACTGGTCTATACCTTACTATACAAAAACATCTGTACAGCCCAATTCGGTGGATTAACTCAGAGGCTGGCGGTATTATTAAGCACAGGAATTTGACAAAGAAATTAGCTATCACTAGGGATTACCGGGGCCCAAAGCAAGAAACTCCGAAGTGTGACATTATCAGTTCAGGGACTTCGTGTTGTGCAAGACATCCGGTCAGGGACTGAGATCTCAGTTTACCGGAATCTCCTCGAAGCTTAATCATAATAACACCAATCACAGTGTGGAAAATCCACCTTATAACGCAGACAAAGCGTTAACAGAATGCACAACAGAATGCAATTATCAATTTATATCACCAGGCAGGCACAAGCTTAAATTAGATAACAAATCATACCGTTACAGGAAATATAAAGAAGAAGTCAAATCATACCTGGCGCAACTACACACACATATATGTATATATATATATATATATATATATATATATATATATCCACAAAGTGTACAAGGTGGGAAGAATGAATACAAGCTTCTGAAGCTATATCACGTCTGCACACGGCAGGAGCATGTGCGGGAAATCTCCCAAGATCTTCCATGACTAGATTAAAGCTACCCACAGCGTAGAGATGCACATGGGGGAAGCTGAATGCACTCTTCCATTGTGATAATGTCTACACACATATGTGCTCATGTGGGAGGTCAGTGGTGATCCTCCTCGAATAGTTTGTTTTCCTACTTTTTATGCCCGAACTCAAGAAGTGCTTCCTACAGCAGGATCATAAATCATTAAGGTGATCAGAGGGAGTTTGGGAGGGGACATTAGTAGAAGTACAAGTATATTTCTTTTCATACTGATTAAATGAGAGTTAAGTATAATTCTAATTCCCTCAAAATATGCACCATGCGATTTTGGAATTATAGTGGCGTAAAATGATACCAAACACGATATGCTCGCCCTACAGTTTGCCATGAAACATCCGGTACAATACAGAATTACAAGGATAATCTACATTAATATTATTAATCAGCTCTTATCCTACAATATAACGTATATATACAATGTTTTCACACTTGGATCCTCCCATTCCCAGGGTGCAGTTCTGTAAATGTCTGGTTCATGGCCCTCTGGCATTGTTTGGCACAGGGTAAGTTCAGGAAGGGCATTTCAGGGTTAATTGGGGGACACCCTGATCGATACGCTCCCACGGTCCTGAAATATCTCTGCAGGATGCAGGTGTTTTTAAATAGAGAGTAGATTTAATAGAGTCCTACAGAGTCTGTGAGAAATGCTCGAGTTTAGTTTTTTCTGCATTTCACGGCCCAGAAGTGTTTCTGACAGGATACATGGGCCATTAAGATAAGTTCACCAACGTCATGTGTCTGTGACAAAGTGCACACAATCCTCCCTGTCTTCCCGGCGTGGCTTACAGATGCATTCCAGTAAGAACCAGACCGCAGTGTTAGTGGGAATTCGCAGGAGAGAGAGGTGCTCACACTTCTGCAGCGCGGAACTGAGCTGCATCACATGCGGGGTTAACAACTGTAACTGTGGGGGCCGGAGGCGGAGCTTGTCCAAACTAGTGGGAAGGCCTATTACTACTTCTGCTACTGTTAACTACTGCAACTACTAATACTTCTGATACTAATTACTATTAGTACTGCAAACTACTGCAACAACGTCTACTTCTGGTGCCATCTCGTAATAGTACTATTGCTATTACTGCAATTACTACTACCAGTAGGATCAATTACTGCAATTGGTACTACTACTACTGCAACTGCAACTTCAACCAAAACTATCACTAACTGCATCTATTAACAGTGTTATGTTTGTTATCTTATAATAACTGCTACACCCCCTCCTGCTCCTGCTACTACCACAGTTACTGATCGGTTCGGTCAACGAGGGGTTAGCATCACTTGTGAAAAAAAAAAAAAAATTCTGGTCACTTTTCATGACCAATATTTTTGGGAAGCACATCATTTCTAGTTTTTAGATCTAGTTTTATTTTTGTCATAAGTTAAATTTGGGTTTATTTAGGTTTAATTGCGAATGACCATGATAAATTTGCGGCCAAATTCATTGTAAAAATTACAACTAGATGTGACGGTGCGTTCAGGAACCACAAGCGAGAGAAGGAAATCCAAAATTGAGAGCAGGCTCAGGACTCGAAGACACAAGAATTGCTGAGCCAAAAACGAAATTCAAAAAGCAAAGTTGACTAGACCGGCCGGGGTCAAAACCAGTAAATCAGAAGTGCGGCGGTACATTGACAGCAGGCCAGAATCGTAGTCGTAATCCAGAGCAGAGGGTCATACACAGGGCACCCAAAACAGTAGATGTGGTCGTACAGAAGATAGGTCAAAAATCCAAAAAAAAAAAACAAGAACAGAAAGGCTTTGGCAAAATCATGGTCGTACGTTACAGTTGTGGAGAAACAATAATCGATTGGCACACAAGAGGCTCTGCTCAAAGGAAAATTGATCAACGTTCTGACAAGGGCTGAACTGCAGTGAGGACTCTAAAGAGACAGAAGGAAAGTCACATGATATGCAGGGAACAGGTGAATTGGCATGGAGAGGTCAGAGGAACACCAGGTGCAGGATCAGAAGTGATTATTGAACACAAAACAGTAGGAGAAAATTGGCAGACACGCCAGAAATTAAACACCGTACACAAGCACTGAACCAATGGGAAAACTAAAGTACTCTGCCAGAGGCAGGGGGAAACAGAAATACACTCTCCAAGAGTGGATAAACTAAGAAAACAAAAACTGAACCTAACTATACTACCGGACACACTGGGAGACTTAAACACGGGGCAGACAAGACAAGAGCGCAGCAAAATAGAAGACTCGGGAATAATACACGAGAGAAACTCGGAAGGCGCGAGGAGCTGAGATTTCACAATGTAGACAGAGTCAATACAAGGATCCGTCTGATTTTCCCCTCCCAGCTCTGCCACATAAATAGTCGCGAGAAGAGGCAGGGACTCGAAATGCAATCTCGACTGAAACAGAAACACGTGGGATTAATAAACAATTACGCGACAACCGGGTGAACAAGAATGACTCGAGACAAGACGCTGAGACCATCAATCAAGCTAGACAGTATAGATTAAGGTAATCTAAACGTGACGAGTAAAAAGCACCACAAGAGAAGCAAAGGAAAGCCCAGGTTATAAATGTAGTTAAACAGAGAGCTCAGACTGAATGCACAGAAGGCAGAATCGCACAAGCTCGCTAATGAGTTAATAAGGTTAATACTACGTGACGAAATATTTACTATCACCCTTAAATAAGTGCTGGTTAGTACAGGTTAGTAATATCCTATCAGAGAGCGCATTCACTCAGAGTTTCGCGAGACCCAGAATTAAACACAGCTGGAAGCAATGAATGAAATACCAGAGCAGAAACTGAAAGAGGAAACGTGATTGGACGACGAGACGCAGGCATGCTGAAGGCAGTAACGCGACATCACTGGAGACAGATTGGGATTGGATCGTCAGACGGCAGAACTGAAAGCTGAAAATATAAAAATGAAAGTAAAGCACAAGCACAAATAAGCTCGGGACAACACACGAAAGGGCAGAATCATAACAGAATTGGATAAGAACTAATTACAGAGGAAAGCACACATGGGGAATCCTAAACCACAACCATTGGCGAAAGCCAAGACACGGACGGGATCCACGCAGATATCCTATGACAGATAAACAGCTCTGGTCAGGGAGTTCTAAGTGCACAGACAATGAGTGCAGGATAGCAATTAAGCACGTGCGAGAGATTCTCACGGAAATGCAGGGAGAGGCAGGGAAAGCAAAGCAAGGGGCGGAGACTAGAACAGGGCGACTGCTGAGATTAGATTAGTAAAAATTATTAGAGGTGCAGTTTTGCAGATTAACTGAAGTGTTCATTAGTAAGTTAGTAATATATACATGGATTAGTTGAGTTAGTAGACAATGATACAAAATATAAATGTTAGTGTCACTGCGCTAGTCCGTGCCGAGAACTAGCGCCGTGACAGTTAGTTTTATCAGTAATCTAGGAAAGCAAGGCGAAGGAAGTAAACAAGAAATGAAGTAATAATATGAAACACCAGAAATCATTGAAATCACCCGAAGCAGGTGAGCACACAGACCAGGGAGACGGACTGAACCAACTGATTACAAGACAGGAAAGACAAGTGCAATGAAACTTAAAATGGTACGAACCGAAAACCAGAATATAGAATAACCAGAAAGAATAAAGAAAAGACATGACCATAAACACAAGGCATGACAGCAAAGACAGAACCATGACACTGGATGTCTTTTCTCTCCCATTTGAAAAATATTCAGACTGTATTGACCATGAAACAGTAATTATAAACTAATATTGGAATTTCATTCACTTTCCACAACCTTCACCAACTGCAACTCTTCTCAGCGCACTTCCGAAACCCACTCAGTTCTAGCGCAGTGAACATGGAAACCAAGTGAGTGAATACAGCGCTCAGTTAGCTGGGTAGCCAGTTCGCAATCCCGTCGATTAGGTGTCTATATGGCTGCTGACCCAAGGTAAGGCCAGTCTTGTCAGCCAGCCAACTACCCTACCGTCCTCCTTTTTGGGTGGGTGTTAACCAGCCACACACCCTTCTGTTAGGGCGTGAGCTGCCCCAGATTATCCTAAGGTGAGCCTGTTTCAACTCACCTCTCCTAACACCGGGATAAACATTTCGAACCGGACAACTGACCATCTATGAACTGGACAAAGGTGTAAATCCAGCGTTACACAGGACTGGATCATGTTAGATTTACCATTCAGCGTTTCTTTCGTTTTCCCCACTGATCCAGAATGAGTCGGGATATTTTCACTTTGTCTAAAAATTGGACATGACAAATCTCGATCATCCCTACCTAAATCTACGCTTATGACCACAATACCACAGTTATTGGGAGGATTTAAATGGAACAATATGCAGAGGATTTTGAATCATGAATTGAATTCCGCAGTCAGTCAGTCGATTTCAGTTTTGCTGAACACAAAGCTGTGGATTTATTCATTGTTCCGAATGAAATGTCCACATATCGCCTCTTCCCACTGATGGAAACCTGGATAAAGAGGTTCAGTCCAACATTTAATTGAATCGCCAAAATCAATTTGTAATTGATCAAACTGTGATGGTGAAGACTGGATGTACAACCATTTCCAAAAAAGTTGGGACTCTGTGAGAAATGTAAATTAAGCAGAATGCAGTGATTTGCAAATCAATTAAAACCCTACATTTAATTTAAAATAGGACTAGGAAAATGTATCAGTTGTTGAAACTGATTAACTTTTTTGTTTTTTGAAAAATATCTGCTCATTTTGAATTTGATCACAGAAATGACAGCAACATTGACATTGATGACAGCAACTTTTGAAAAGTTGGGACAGGACAATGAAAGACTGGAAAAGTTGCATAATGCAAAAAAGACAGCTGGCAGAGCATCTCACAGCTAATTGGATTATTTAGAAACAGGTCAGTGACATGATTGGGCTTAAAAAGTCTTTCATAAGTAAATATGGCGAGGGCTCAACCTGTCTACGTAAGACTGCATGGGGTAATATTTCAATAATTTGAGAATAACAGTTTTAACTTAAAATTGAAAAGAATTTAGAGATTTTATCCTCCATGGTGCATAATGTCATTATAAGATTCCAAGAATCCAGAAAAATCTCTGTACATGTGGGACAAAATCCAATTCTGAATGGCTGAGGTTTTCAGGTCCTCCTTTAAAAACAGAGGATTCTAGGATGGAAATCACTGCATGGACTCAGGAACACTTCTGTAAACCACTGTCGGTTAACAGTTTGCCAGTTTGAAATTCTTTGTGGAAATATGGCTGCCACCTCCTCTGGGCTGAAGAGTGGAGGAGCCAACCGGCTTTTCTTCAGCAAATAACTCAAAAGCCAGCATCCATGATAGTGTGGGGGTGCATCAATACACATGGCTTGGGTAACTTGTGCATCCGTGTAGACACTATTAATGGTAAATAATATATACAGGTTATGGCGCAAAATTTACTGCCATCTAGATGCATTTTTGAGGGAAATCCTTGCAGATTTCAGCAACACGATGGCAATCACCATACACTGCATGTATTACAACAACATGGCTCTGTAGTAAAAGAGTCTGGGTGCTAAAGTAGTCTGTCTGCAGTCCAGACCTGTCACCCTCTAACAATATTTGGCGCATTATGAGGCAAAAAATATGACAAAGGAGGCTGCAAAGTATTGAGCTGCTGAAATCCCACATAAGGCACAAGTGGGAAAAGATTTTGCTTTCAGAACAACAGTAGTTGGTCTCCTTAGTTCCCAAACACTTACAGAGTGTTAATTGAAGAGGACGTGATGCAACACAGTGGTAAACATGCCCCTGTGCCAACTTCTTTTAAAGGTGTTGCTGGTATCAAATTCAAAATGCGTTCATATTTTTCAAAAAACGAAATATCTCAGTTTCAACATCTGGTGTATTGTCTTTGTTCTATTTTCAAATAAATCTAAGGTTTAAATGATTTGAAAATCATTTCATTTGTCATGGTTTAGGTGGTGCGTGTGTGTGTTAAGGACTTTTCTTTGCGGCTCTCGTGCCGGGATGATATTGAATTCCTTCTCTATCAGAGTTGTTACCCAGCTGGCTGATTGAACCTGGGCGGCGGCGCCTTCCCCGGCCTCTATATCAGCCGGAGGTCTGCTGCGCCTCCTTTGCTAAAGTGTCTGATTTAGTTAAGCACTTCAGCCGTAGATTTCTGTGGTCAGTATTTCTCTGACAGTTTAAGGAATTCCTGTCCATCTGGGGTATTACCCTGTTCATTCCTCTCTCTTATCTTTGGATCGGACTATTTTCGGTGCTTTGTTTTTTCTCGGTTCCCAAAATACTTCTAATTCTCTCTCTCGCTTTGTTTCCTTTTCGTCGGATGGTTGGGCGTCCTTTTAGGAAACGCGAGAGCTGTTCCTGTCATTGGGTCTGTGTCTTCCTCCGTGTGAGTAATGGGTCTGTGCTGCTCTGTTTCTCTCTGCCGCTGCAGTTGGCCTCTCGCTTCTATCCGCCATTACATCATTATGTTTTTATTAACCTTTTACACAGCGTGCCAACTTTTTTGTAAATGGGGTCGTAATTCACTATTGCGTGTAATCAAAGAGGCTGTATGGTGACTGTATCCTGACCACCAGAAAGTGCAAGATCAGATATTCGCCTGTGACCCTCCCACACCTTTACTGTTGTGGCCATGAGCAACGTATTCTTTGTTCTTCACAGGAAGAGACGGGAACAGAAAACAGCCTTATGAAGCCCTGAGCCCAGATCAGAGCCAGGATCAACACCAGATGGAAAGACAGGCTGAGAGCGCTGAGGGCACTGCGCCTCTACTGGGGGAGGGTCCTGCAGGTGACTGTGGGTACCTGAGAGGTAACTGACCCACCGCACAAAGTGCACCACATGTAGTATTATCTCACACCCCCCCTTTCACACCTCTACACCCCTTTTACACTTTGCATGATAAAAATACCAACTATCCATCAAAAAAAGGTGACTCCTCAATAAATGTTTTTAGAAAAGTCAACTGTATGTGTATTAGCATCTTCTGCAAACACCAACATTGGGTGGCAGCTTTGATATTGAAGTTGTTAATAGTTTTGTTCGTCACAGACTAAAAAAGTGTGTTATTTGATCGTGCTGTTACTTTATGAATTTTAAAATAAAACTGGCATGAGAAATGCTCTGAAAAGTACACATTATTTCTACTGCATGAGCATGTACAAAGCATTTGCTGTGCAATATTTCCTGACAAGTGTTTGAAAATATCCTTGATTCCTTGATATAAACATCATAAATATGCACTCTCTCGGTAAAATTAGGAAAAAGCTGTAGGTGGGAAACAATTTTTTTCAAATATAAGAACAGCCACAATCAGGTAATCCTGAAAGCCATGAGGAACCTCAGGGTGAGACAGACTTCAGTGCTGAACATAACACAATGTCATCTCTACTTCAGGGTTAAACAGAGAAAATATCACCTCCACTTCTAGGTTAAACAAAGATAATATCATCTCCACTTCAGGGTTAGACAGAGATAATGTCATCTCCACTTCAGGGTTAAACAAAGATAATGTCATCTCCACTTCAGTGTTAAACAGAGAAAATATTGCCTCCACTTCTAGGTTAAACAAAGATAATATCATCTCCACTTCAGGGTTAGACAGAGATAATGTTATCTCCACTTCAGGGTTAAACAAAGATAATGTCATCTCCACTTCAGTGTTAAACAGAGAAAATATTGCCTCCACTTCTAGGTTAAACAAAGATAATATCATCTCCACTTCAGGGTTAGACAGAGATAATGTCATCTCCACTTCAGGGTTAAACAGAGATAATATCATCTCCACTTCAGGGTTAAACACAGATAATGTCATATCCATTTCAGGGTAAGACAGAGATAATATCATCTCCCCTTCAGGGTTAAACACAAATAATGTCATATCCATTTCAGGGTAAGACAGAGATAATATCATCTCCCCTTCAGGGTTAAACAGAGATGATAACATCTCCAATTCAGGATTAGACAGAGAAAGGATCATCTCCACTTCAGGGCTAAACAGAGCTGAAGTCATCTCCACTTCAGGGTTAGACAGAGTTAATGTCATCTCCACTTCAGGGTTAAACAGAGATAATATCATCTCCACTTCAGGGTTAGACAGAGATAATATATCCACCTCAGGGTTAGTCCGAGATAATGTCAACTCCACTTCAGGGTTCAACAGAGATAATGTCATCTCCACTTCAGGGTTGAACAGAGATAATGTCATTTCCACTTCAGGGTTAAACAGGGATAATATCATCTCCACTTCAGGGTTAAATAGAGAAAATATCATCTCCACTTCAGGGTTAAACAGAGATAATGTAATTTCCACTTCAGGGTTAAACAGAGATAATATCATCTCCACTTCAGGGTTAAACAGAGATAATGTCATCTCCACTTCAGGGATAAAAAGAGGTAATGTCATCTCCACTTGACGGTTAGTCCGAGATAATGTGAACTCCACCTAAGGGTTAGTCCAACATCATGTCATCTCCACTTCAGGGTTCAACAGAAATAATGTCATCTCCACTTCAGTGTTAAACAGAAATAATAACATCTCCACGTCAGGGTTAGACAGAAATAATGTCATCTCCACTTCAGGGTAAAACAGAGATAATATCATCTCCACTTCAGGGTTAAACAGAGATAATGTCATCTCCACCTCTTGGTTAAACTGAGAAAATATCATCTCCACCTCAGGTTTAAAAACGGGCAATGTCATATCCATTTCAGGGTAAGACAGAGATAATATGATCCCCACTTCTGGGTTAAACAGAGATAATATCATCTCCACTTCAGGGTTAAACAGAAAAAATATCATCTCCACTTCAGGGATAAACAGAGGTAATGTCATCTCCACTTGAGGGTTAGACAGAGATAATGTCATCTCCGCTTCAGGGTTAAACAGAGATAATGTCATCTCTACTTCAGGGTTAAACAGAGAAAATATCATCTCCACTTCAGGGTTAGACAGAAATAATACATCCAGTTCAGGGTTAGTCCGAGATACTGTCAACTCCACCTCAGGGTTAGTCCGACATCATGTCATCTCCACTTCAGGGTTCAACAGAGATAATGTAATCTCTACTTCAGGGTTAAACAGAGATAATGTCATCTCCACTTCAGAGTTAGACAGAAATAATAACATCTCCACCTCAGGTTTAAACTGAGATAATATCATCTCTGCCTCACGTTTTAAAACGGCTAATGTCATATCCATTTCAGGGTAAAACAGAGATAATATGATCTCCACTTCTGGGTTAAACAGAGATAAGAACATCTCCACGTCAGGGTTAAACAGAAATAATATCATCTCCAATTCAGGTTTAGACAGAGAAATGATTATCTCCACTTCAGAGGTAAACAGAGATAACGTCATCTCCACTTCAGGGTTTCAACAGAGATAATATCATCTCCACTTCCGGGTTAAACGGAGATAATGTCATCTCCACTTCAGGGTTAAACAGATATACTATCATCTCCACTTCAGGGTAAAACTGAGATAATATCATCTCCACTTCAGGGTAAAACAGAGATAATGTCATGTCCACTTCAGGGTTAGACAGAGATAATATCATCTCCACTTCAGGTTTAGACAGCGATAATATCATCTCCATTTAAGGGTTAGTCAGAGATAATATCATCTCCACTTCAGGGTTAAACAGAGATTATATCATCTCCACTTCTGGGTTAAACAGACATAATGTCATCTCCACTTCAGGGTTTTACAGAGATTATATCATCTCCACCTCTGGGTTAAACAGAGATTATATCATCTCCACTCCAGGGTTAAACAGAGATACTGTCATCTCCACGTCGGGGTTAGTCCGAGATCCTGTCATCTCCACTTCAGGGTTTAACAGAGATTATATCATCTCCACTTCTGGGTTAAACAGAGATTATATCATCTCCACTTCAGGGTAAAACAGAGATACTGTCATCTCCACGTCGGGATTAGTCCGAGATCCTGTCATCTCCACTTCTGGGTTAAACAGAGATTATATCATCTCCACTTCAGGGTTAAACAGAGATTATATCATCTCCACTTCAGGGTTAAACAGAGATACTGTCATCTCCACTTCAGGGTTAAACAGAGATAATGTCGCCTCCACTTCAGGGTTAAACAGAGATTATATCATCTCCACTTCAGGGTAAAACTGAGATACTGTCATCTCCACGTCGGGATTAGTCCGAGATCCTGTCATCTCCACTTCAGGGTTAAACAGAGATAATGTCGCCTCCACTTCTGGGTTAAACAGAGATTATATCATCTCCACTTCAGGGTAAAACAGAGATACTGTCATCTCCACGTCGGGATTAGTCCGAGATCCTGTCATCTCCACTTAAGGGTTCAACAGAGATAATGTCGCCTCCACTTCAGGGTTAAACAGAGATAATATCATCTCCACTTCAGGGTTAAACAGAGATACTGTCATCTCCACTTCAGGGTTCAACAGAGATAATGTCGCCTCCACTTCAGGGTTAAACAGAGATAATATCATCTCCACTTCAGGGTTAAACAGAGATTATATCATCTCCACTTCTGGGTTAAACAGAGATTATATCATCTCCACTTCAGGGTTAAACAGAGATAATGTCGCCTCCACTTCAGGGTTAAACAGAGATAATATCATCTCTTCTTCAAGGTGAAACAGAAGCATTGTCCACCTGAGTATCAAAATAACATAGAAATGACGTCAGTTGAGGAAAGGAACAAAATATAAAAATAATTGTAGCACATTCAATTTATTTGGACGTGAATTGAATTTTAAATGTATTTACAGATATATTACCAAACTCAAAATGAAACACCACTTTTCAATCACCTAAAAATATATAAGGTGAAGTATTGTGTTGACAGCTAGGAGAAATATTGGACTCCTGCATCTGTAGTGTCATGGTCATATCTTCTTTGTTTCTTCAGGACATGTGCAGGAACTAGTTCAGAAGATGGAAGCCCAGAGCCCAGGTAGGAACCCTAATGATTGTCAGAAGGCCGTACTGAATCAGCACCAGAAACAGACCGAGAGAGATGAGAGTGTTGGAGTTTCTCAGGAGGAGAGTCATGCAGGTGAGTGTAGAGAAGCAGTAAGTAACCTTTCCGCCATGAACAGTGCCATGTATTGAGAATTTTACTTTGGAGCAGGTTTTTATTCGACCTGAGGGCATGTCCAACGCTCAAGATTACTTTGCGGAAATTGAGGATAGGGATAATGAAGTATTAGACAAGTTGCATAAACTAGGAGGATTTGGATAGAATCCAGAGTTGGGAAGAAATGTGGCAAATGAAATTTAATGTAGCAAAATGTAAAATTGTACATGTAGGTAATAAAAACATTGGACGGGATTACTTCATGGGAGGTTTAAAACTGGAATGTGCTGCACACAAGAAAGATCTGGGAGTGATTGTTGACCAAACCCTCTCAGGTTCTAGCCATTGTGCCGTAGCAGTTAAAAAAGCCAATCAGATGCTGGGATACTTTGCCAAAAGTATTGAGTACAAATCTAAGGAGGTGATGCTTCTTTTGTACATCACATTCGTCAGACCACATCTGGAGTATTGTGTACAGTTCTGGGGACCATACTTTAAGAGAGATATAGAGGCTCTAGAGAAAGTTCAGAGAAGAGCCACTAAGCTAATTCCGGGTATAAAAGATGAAAGCTCTGAGAAGAGACTGAAGATCCTTAATCTCTTTGGTCTTAGGAAAAGGAGACAAAGGGGTGATCTGATTGAGGTCTTTAAATATGTTAAAAGGATTAACAAAGTGAATTATGTCGGATTCCTTTCGGCCGAGTGTTGTTAGTAGAACTCGGGGTCATAAATGGAAGTTGATCGAAGGTAAATTTAGCACTGATATTAGGAAATATTTTTCATCCAAAGAGTAATGTCAATGTGGAATAGCTTGCCTGACCATATTGTTGAGGCAGAGACCTTGGGGGTTTTCAAGAGCAGGCTTGACTTAAAGCTAGATACCATTGAGTCATTCAGTATCTGAAGGGATA
The DNA here is from genome assembly GCA_029721435.1 of Gymnothorax reevesii. Lineage (NCBI taxonomy): Eukaryota > Metazoa > Chordata > Actinopteri > Anguilliformes > Muraenidae > Gymnothorax > Gymnothorax reevesii. The sequence continues at coordinate 57,233,216 of CM056590.1, forward strand.
TATTCACAATAGGTAAAGGAAACTGGCGAGCGTAGTTGGGCTGAACGGCCTGTTCTCGCCACTCATGTGATGTTATGTTCTGTTATCTAATATTTAATCTTATAAAAAGCAGCCATTTCACATATTAATACAATATTCCTGCTTTGCATTTTGGGCCGATTTTCCCTATCATGTGTGATACACAGAAGGATTATCACAGCTGCTTTTGCAGTCTGTCAATGGGAGTGGTCCTCATTTGTAAATCTATTTTGACTTGAAGTTGACTCGTCCAATAAGGCTGATTTCCTGACAAGGTCCAGTTGTGACAGCGTGTGTGCAAGTGTTTAAATTTACAAAACCCAAAACCAGTGAAATTGGCAAGTTATGTAAATCGTAGATAAAAACAGAAAACAATGATTTGCAAATCCTTTTCAACTTATATTCAACTGAATACACTGCAAAGACAAGATGTTTAATGCTCAAACTGAGAAACTTTTTTTTTTTTTTGCAAATAATCATTAACTTAGAATTTAAAGGCAGCAACACATTGCAAAAAAGTTGGCACAGGGGCCTTTTTACCACTGTGTTACATCGCCTTTCCTTTTAACGACACTCAGTATACGTTTGGGAACTGAGGAGACCAATTTTTGAAGCTTTTCAGGTGGAACTCTTTCCCATTCTTGCTTGATGTACAGCTTAATTTGTTCAACAGTCCGGGGTCTCCTTTGTCGTATTTTACGCTTCATAATGCGCCACACATTTTCAATGGGAGACAGGTCTGGACTACAGGCAGGCCAGTCTAGTACCCGCACTCTTTTACTACGGAGCCATGCTGTTGTAACATGTGCAGAATGTGGCTTGGCATTATCTCGCTGAAATTAGCAGGGGCGTCCATGAAAAAGACGTTGCTTGGATAGCAACATATGTTGCTCCAAAACCTGTATGTACCTTTCAGCATTAATGGTGCCCTCACATATGTGTAAGTTGCCCATGCCTTGGGCACTAATACACCCCCATACCATCACAGATGCTGGCTTTTGAACTTTGCACCTATAACAGTCCGGATGGTTCTTTTCCTCTCTGGTCCGGAGGACACGACGTCCACAATTTCCAAAAACAATTTGAAATGTGGACTCATCAGACCACAGAACCCTTTACCACTTTGCATCAGTCCATCTTAGATGAACTTGGGCCCAGCGAAGCCGGCGGCGTTTCTGGGTGCTGTTGATAAATGGCTTTCGCTTTGCATTGTAGAGTTTTAACTTGCACTTGCAGATGTAGCAAAGAACTGTAGTTACTGACAGTGGTTTTCTGAAGTGTTCCTGAGCCCATGTGGTGATGTCCTTTACACACTGATGTTGGTTTTTGATGCAGTATCGCCTGAGGGATCGAAGGTCACGGGCATTCAATGTTGGTTTTCAGCCTTGTCGCTTGCGTACAGTGATTTCTCCAGATTCTCTGAACCTTTTGACGATATAACGGACCGTAGATGATGAAATCCCTAAATTTCTTGCAATAGCTCATTGAGGAATGTTGTTTTTAAACTGTTCGACAATCAGCTCATGCATTTGTTCACTAAATGGTGACCCTCGCCCCATCCTTGTTTGTGAATGACTGAGCATTTCAGGGAAGCTGCTTTAATACCAAATCATGGTACCCACCTGTTCCCAATTAGCCCGTTCACCTGTGGGATGTTCCACATAAGTGTTTGATGAGCATTCCTCAACTCTCTCAGTCTTTTTTGCCACTTGTGCCAGCTTTTTTGAAACATGTTGCAGGCATCAAATTCCAAATGAGCTAATATTTGCAAAAAATTACAAAGTTTACATGTTCGAACATTAAGTAACTTGTCTTTGCAGTGTATTCAATTGAATATAGGTTGAAAAGGATTTGCAAATAATTGTGTTTTATGTTTATTTACAATTTACACAATGAAGTGGTAAATTGAGGGTTAAAAAGAGATAGCATCATCTCCATTTCAGGGTTAGACAGAGATAATTTCATCTCCACTTCAGGTTTAAACAGAGAATATATCATCTCCACTTCAGGGTTAAACAGACAAATATCATCTCCTCTTCAGGGTTCAACAGAGATAATATCATCTCCACTTCAGGGATAGACAGAGATAATATCATCTCCACTTCAGGGTGAGACAGAGATGATATCATCTCCACTTCAGGGTTAGACAGAGATAATATCATCTCCACTTCAGGGTGAGACAGAGATGATATCATCTCTATTCTGGGTTAAACTGAGATAATATCATCTCCACTTAAGGGTTAGTCAGAGATAATGTCATCTCCACTTCAAGGTTAGACAGAGATAATATCATCTCCACTTCAGGGTTTAACACAGATAATATCATCTCCACTTCAGTGTTTGTCAGAGATAGTTTCATCTCCACTTCAGGGTTAAACAGAGATAATATCATCTCCACTTTAGGGTTAGACAGAGATAATATCATCTCCTCTTCAGGGTTAAACAGAGATAATGTCATCTCCACTTCAGAGTTAAACAGCGATAATGTCATCTCCACTTCAGGGTAAAACAGAGATAATGTCATGTCCACTTCAGGGTTAGACAGAGATAATATCATCTCCACTTCAGGGTAAAACAGAGATAATGTCATGTCAACTTCAGGTTTAGACAGCGATAATATCATCTCCATTGAAGGGTTAGTCAGAGATAATGTCATGTCCACTTCAGGGTTAGACAGAGATAATATCATCTCCACTTCGGATTTAGACAGCGATAATATCATCTCCATTTAAGGGTTAGTCAGAGATAATGTCATCTCCACTTCAGGGTTAAACAGAGATAATGTCGTCTCCACTTCAGGGTTGAACAGACATAATATCATGTCCACTTCCGGGTTAAACAGAGATAAAGTCATCTCCACTTCAGGGTTAAAGAGAAATAATATCATCTCCCCTTCAGGGTTAAACAGAGATAATATCATCTCCACTTCAGGGTTAAACAGAGATAATATCGTCTCCACTTCAGGGTTAGACAGAGATAATATCATCTCCACTTCAGGGTGAGACAGAGATGATATCATCTCTATTCTGGGTTAAACTGAGATAATATCATCTACACTTAAGGGTTAGTCAGAGATAATATCATCTCCACTTCAGGGTTAATCAGAGATAATGTCATCTCCACTTCAGGGTTAGACGGAGATAATATCATCTCCACTTCAGGGTTTAACACAGATAATATCATCTCCACTTCAGTGTTTGTCAGAGATAGTGTCATCTCCACTTCAGGGTTAAACAGTGATAATGTCATCTCCACTTCAGGGTTTAAATGAGATAATGTCATCTCCACTTCGGAGTTAAAAAGAGACAATGTCATCTCCACTTCAGGGGTAAACAGAGATAATATCATCTCCACTTCAGGTTAAAACAGAGATAATGTCATGTCCACTTCAGGGTTAGACAGAGATAATATCATCTCCACTTCAGGTTTAGACAGCGATAATATCATCTCCATTTAAGGGTTAGTCAGAGATAATGTCATATCCACTTCAGGGTTAGACAGAGATAATATCATCTCCACTTCAGATTTAGACAGCGATAATATCATCTTCATTTAAGGGCTAGTCAGAGATAATGTCATCTCCACTTCAGGGTTAGACAGAGATAATATCATCTCCACTTCAGGGTAAAACAGAGATAATGTCATGTCCACTTCAGGGCTAGACAGAGATAATATCATCTCCACTTCAGGTTTAGACAGCGATAATATCATCTCCATTTAAGGGTTAGTCAGAGATAATATCATCTCCATTTAAGAGTTAGTCAGAGATAGTGTCATCTCCACTTCAGGGCTAGACAGAGATAATATCATCTCCACTTCAGGTTTAGACAGCGATAATATCATCTCCATTTAAGAGTTAGTCAGAGATAATGTCATGTCCACTTCAGGGTTAGACAGAGATAATATCATCTCCACTTCAGATTTAGACAGCGATAATATCATCTCCATTTAAGGGTTAGTCAGAGATAATGTCGTCTCCACTTCAGGGTTGAACAGACATAATATCATCTCCACTTCCGGGTTAAACAGAGATAAAGTCATCTCCACTTCAGGGTTAAAGAGAGATAATATCATCTCCACTTCAGGGTCAAACAGAGATAATATCATCTCCACTTCAGGGTTAAACAGAGATCATGTCATCTCCACCTCAGGGTAAAAAACTGATAATTTCATCCCCACTTGAGGGTTAAACAAAGATAATATCATCTGCACTTAAGGGTTAGTCAGAGATAATATCATCTCCACTTCAGGGTTAATCAGAGATAATGTCATATCCACTTCAGGGTTAAACAGAGATAATGTCATCTCCACTTCAGGGTTTAATAGAGATAATGTCATCTCCTCTTCAGGGTTTAACAGATAAAATATCATCTCCACTTCAGGGTTAATTAGACTTTATATCATCTCCACTTCAGGGTTTAATAGAGATAATGTCATCTCCTTTTCAGGGTTAAACAGAGAAATGTCATCTCCACTTCAGGTTTTAACAGAGATTATATCGTCTTCACTTCAGGGTTAAACAGAGTTCATGTCATCTGCATTTCAGGGTTAAACAGAGATAATATCATCTCCACTTAAGGGTTAGACAGAGATAATATCATCTCCTCTTCAGGGTTAAACAGAGATAATGTCATCTCCACTTCAGAGTTAAACAGCGATAATGTCATCTCCACTTCAGGGTAAAACAGAGATAATGTCATGTCCACTTCAGGGTTAGACAGAGATAATATCATCTCCACTTCAGGGTAAAACAGAGATAATGTCATGTCAACTTTAGGTTTAGACAGCGATAATATCATCTCCATTTAAGGGTTAGTCAGAGATAATGTCATCTCCACTTCAGGGTTAGACAGAGATAATATCATCTCCACTTCGGATTTAGACAGCGATAATATCATCTCCATTTAAGGGTTAGTCAGAGATAATGTCATCTCCACTTCAGGGTTAAACAGAGATAATGTCGTCTCCACTTCAGGGTTGAACAGACATAATATCATGTCCACTTCCGGGTTAAACAGAGATAAAGTCATCTCCACTTCAGGGTTAAAGAGAAATAATATCATCTCCCCTTCAGGGTTAAACAGAGATAATATCATCTCCACTTCAGGGATAGACAGACCTAATATCATCTCCATTTCAGGGTTAAACAGAGATAATATCGTCTCCACTTCAGGGTTAGACAGAGATAATATCATCTCCACTTCAGGGTGAGACAGAGATGATATCATCTCTATTCTGGGTTAAACTGAGATAATATCATCTACACTTAAGGGTTAGTCAGAGATAATATCATCTCCACTTCAGGGTTAATCAGAGATAATGTCATCTCCACTTCAGGGTTAGACGGAGATAATATCATCTCCACTTCAGGGTTTAACACAGATAATATCATCTCCACTTCAGTGTTTGTCAGAGATAGTGTCATCTCCACTTCAGGGTTAAACAGAGATAATGTCATCTCCACTTCAGGGTTTAAATGAGATAATGTCATCTCCACTTCGGAGTTAAAAAGAGACAATGTCATCTCCACTTCAGGGGTAAACAGAGATAATATCATCTCCACTTCAGGTTAAAACAGAGATAATGTCATGTCCACTTCAGGGTTAGACAGAGATAATATCATCTCCACTTCAGGTTTAGACAGCGATAATATCATCTCCATTTAAGGGTTAGTCAGAGATAATGTCATATCCACTTCAGGGTTAGACAGAGATAATATCATCTCCACTTCAGATTTAGACAGCGATAATATCATCTTCATTTAAGGGTTAGTCAGAGATAATGTCATCTCCACTTCAGGGTTAGACAGAGATAATATCATCTCCACTTCAGGTTAAAACAGAGATAATGTCATGTCCACTTCAGGGCTAGACAGAGATAATATCATCTCCACTTCAGGTTTAGACAGCGATAATATCATCTCCATTTAAGGGTTAGTCAGAGATAATATCATCTCCATTTAAGAGTTAGTCAGAGATAATGTCATCTCCACTTCAGGGCTAGACAGAGATAATATCATCTCCACTTCAGGTTTAGACAGCGATAATATCATCTCCATTTAAGAGTTAGTCAGAGATAATGTCATCTCCACTTCGGAGTTAAAAAGAGACAATGTCATCTCCACTTCAGGGGTAAACAGAGATAATATCATCTCCACTTCAGGTTAAAACAGAGATAATGTCATGTCCACTTCAGGGTTAGACAGAGATAATATCATCTCCACTTCAGGTTTAGACAGCGATAATATCATCTCCATTTAAGGGTTAGTCAGAGATAATGTCATATCCACTTCAGGGTTAGACAGAGATAATATCATCTCCACTTCAGATTTAGACAGCGATAATATCATCTTCATTTAAGGGCTAGTCAGAGATAATGTCATCTCCACTTCAGGGTTAGACAGAGATAATATCATCTCCACTTCAGGGTAAAACAGAGATAATGTCATGTCCACTTCAGGGCTAGACAGAGATAATATCATCTCCACTTCAGGTTTAGACAGCGATAATATCATCTCCATTTAAGGGTTAGTCAGAGATAATATCATCTCCATTTAAGAGTTAGTCAGAGATAGTGTCATCTCCACTTCAGGGCTAGACAGAGATAATATCATCTCCACTTCAGGTTTAGACAGCGATAATATCATCTCCATTTAAGAGTTAGTCAGAGATAATGTCATGTCCACTTCAGGGTTAGACAGAGATAATATCATCTCCACTTCAGATTTAGACAGCGATAATATCATCTCCATTTAAGGGTTAGTCAGAGATAATGTCGTCTCCACTTCAGGGTTGAACAGACATAATATCATCTCCACTTCCGGGTTAAACAGAGATAAAGTCATCTCCACTTCAGGGTTAAAGAGAGATAATATCATCTCCACTTCAGGGTCAAACAGAGATAATATCATCTCCACTTCAGGGTTAAACAGAGATCATGTCATCTCCACCTCAGGGTAAAAAACTGATAATTTCATCCCCACTTGAGGGTTAAACAAAGATAATATCATCTGCACTTAAGGGTTAGTCAGAGATAATATCATCTCCACTTCAGGGTTAATCAGAGATAATGTCATATCCACTTCAGGGTTAAACAGAGATAATGTCATCTCCACTTCAGGGTTTAATAGAGATAATGTCATCTCCTCTTCAGGGTTTAACAGATAAAATATCATCTCCACTTCAGGGTTAATTAGACTTTATATCATCTCCACTTCAGGGTTTAATAGAGATAATGTCATCTCCTTTTCAGGGTTAAACAGAGAAATGTCATCTCCACTTCAGGTTTTAACAGAGATTATATCGTCTTCACTTCAGGGTTAAACAGAGTTCATGTCATCTGCATTTCAGGGTTAAACAGAGATAATATCATCTCCACTTAAGGGTTAGACAGAGATAATATCATCTCCTCTTCAGGGTTAAACAGAGATAATGTCATCTCCACTTCAGAGTTAAACAGCGATAATGTCATCTCCACTTCAGGGTAAAACAGAGATAATGTCATGTCCACTTCAGGGTTAGACAGAGATAATATCATCTCCACTTCAGGGTAAAACAGAGATAATGTCATGTCAACTTTAGGTTTAGACAGCGATAATATCATCTCCATTTAAGGGTTAGTCAGAGATAATGTCATCTCCACTTCAGGGTTAGACAGAGATAATATCATCTCCACTTCGGATTTAGACAGCGATAATATCATCTCCATTTAAGGGTTAGTCAGAGATAATGTCATCTCCACTTCAGGGTTAAACAGAGATAATGTCGTCTCCACTTCAGGGTTGAACAGACATAATATCATGTCCACTTCCGGGTTAAACAGAGATAAAGTCATCTCCACTTCAGGGTTAAAGAGAAATAATATCATCTCCCCTTCAGGGTTAAACAGAGATAATATCATCTCCACTTCAGGGATAGACAGACCTAATATCATCTCCATTTCAGGGTTAAACAGAGATAATATCGTCTCCACTTCAGGGTTAGACAGAGATAATATCATCTCCACTTCAGGGTGAGACAGAGATGATATCATCTCTATTCTGGGTTAAACTGAGATAATATCATCTACACTTAAGGGTTAGTCAGAGATAATATCATCTCCACTTCAGGGTTAATCAGAGATAATGTCATCTCCACTTCAGGGTTAGACGGAGATAATATCATCTCCACTTCAGGGTTTAACACAGATAATATCATCTCCACTTCAGTGTTTGTCAGAGATAGTGTCATCTCCACTTCAGGGTTAAACAGAGATAATGTCATCTCCACTTCAGGGTTTAAATGAGATAATGTCATCTCCACTTCGGAGTTAAAAAGAGACAATGTCATCTCCACTTCAGGGGTAAACAGAGATAATATCATCTCCACTTCAGGTTAAAACAGAGATAATGTCATGTCCACTTCAGGGTTAGACAGAGATAATATCATCTCCACTTCAGGTTTAGACAGCGATAATATCATCTCCATTTAAGGGTTAGTCAGAGATAATGTCATATCCACTTCAGGGTTAGACAGAGATAATATCATCTCCACTTCAGATTTAGACAGCGATAATATCATCTTCATTTAAGGGTTAGTCAGAGATAATGTCATCTCCACTTCAGGGTTAGACAGAGATAATATCATCTCCACTTCAGGTTAAAACAGAGATAATGTCATGTCCACTTCAGGGCTAGACAGAGATAATATCATCTCCACTTCAGGTTTAGACAGCGATAATATCATCTCCATTTAAGGGTTAGTCAGAGATAATATCATCTCCATTTAAGAGTTAGTCAGAGATAATGTCATCTCCACTTCAGGGCTAGACAGAGATAATATCATCTCCACTTCAGGTTTAGACAGCGATAATATCATCTCCATTTAAGAGTTAGTCAGAGATAATGTCATCTCCACTTCGGAGTTAAAAAGAGACAATGTCATCTCCACTTCAGGGGTAAACAGAGATAATATCATCTCCACTTCAGGTTAAAACAGAGATAATGTCATGTCCACTTCAGGGTTAGACAGAGATAATATCATCTCCACTTCAGGTTTAGACAGCGATAATATCATCTCCATTTAAGGGTTAGTCAGAGATAATGTCATATCCACTTCAGGGTTAGACAGAGATAATATCATCTCCACTTCAGATTTAGACAGCGATAATATCATCTTCATTTAAGGGCTAGTCAGAGATAATGTCATCTCCACTTCAGGGTTAGACAGAGATAATATCATCTCCACTTCAGGGTAAAACAGAGATAATGTCATGTCCACTTCAGGGCTAGACAGAGATAATATCATCTCCACTTCAGGTTTAGACAGCGATAATATCATCTCCATTTAAGGGTTAGTCAGAGATAATATCATCTCCATTTAAGAGTTAGTCAGAGATAGTGTCATCTCCACTTCAGGGCTAGACAGAGATAATATCATCTCCACTTCAGGTTTAGACAGCGATAATATCATCTCCATTTAAGAGTTAGTCAGAGATAATGTCATGTCCACTTCAGGGTTAGACAGAGATAATATCATCTCCACTTCAGATTTAGACAGCGATAATATCATCTCCATTTAAGGGTTAGTCAGAGATAATGTCGTCTCCACTTCAGGGTTGAACAGACATAATATCATCTCCACTTCCGGGTTAAACAGAGATAAAGTCATCTCCACTTCAGGGTTAAAGAGAGATAATATCATCTCCACTTCAGGGTCAAACAGAGATAATATCATCTCCACTTCAGGGTTAAACAGAGATCATGTCATCTCCACCTCAGGGTAAAAAACTGATAATTTCATCCCCACTTGAGGGTTAAACAAAGATAATATCATCTGCACTTAAGGGTTAGTCAGAGATAATATCATCTCCACTTCAGGGTTAATCAGAGATAATGTCATATCCACTTCAGGGTTAAACAGAGATAATGTCATCTCCACTTCAGGGTTTAATAGAGATAATGTCATCTCCTCTTCAGGGTTTAACAGATAAAATATCATCTCCACTTCAGGGTTAATTAGACTTTATATCATCTCCACTTCAGGGTTTAATAGAGATAATGTCATCTCCTTTTCAGGGTTAAACAGAGAAATGTCATCTCCACTTCAGGTTTTAACAGAGATTATATCGTCTTCACTTCAGGGTTAAACAGAGTTCATGTCATCTGCATTTCAGGGTTAAACAGAGATAATATCATCTCCACTTAAGGGTTAGACAGAGATAATATCATCTCCTCTTCAGGGTTAAACAGAGATAATGTCATCTCCACTTCAGAGTTAAACAGCGATAATGTCATCTCCACTTCAGGGTAAAACAGAGATAATGTCATGTCCACTTCAGGGTTAGACAGAGATAATATCATCTCCACTTCAGGGTAAAACAGAGATAATGTCATGTCAACTTTAGGTTTAGACAGCGATAATATCATCTCCATTTAAGGGTTAGTCAGAGATAATGTCATCTCCACTTCAGGGTTAGACAGAGATAATATCATCTCCACTTCGGATTTAGACAGCGATAATATCATCTCCATTTAAGGGTTAGTCAGAGATAATGTCATCTCCACTTCAGGGTTAAACAGAGATAATGTCGTCTCCACTTCAGGGTTGAACAGACATAATATCATGTCCACTTCCGGGTTAAACAGAGATAAAGTCATCTCCACTTCAGGGTTAAAGAGAAATAATATCATCTCCCCTTCAGGGTTAAACAGAGATAATATCATCTCCACTTCAGGGATAGACAGACCTAATATCATCTCCATTTCAGGGTTAAACAGAGATAATATCGTCTCCACTTCAGGGTTAGACAGAGATAATATCATCTCCACTTCAGGGTGAGACAGAGATGATATCATCTCTATTCTGGGTTAAACTGAGATAATATCATCTACACTTAAGGGTTAGTCAGAGATAATATCATCTCCACTTCAGGGTTAATCAGAGATAATGTCATCTCCACTTCAGGGTTAGACGGAGATAATATCATCTCCACTTCAGGGTTTAACACAGATAATATCATCTCCACTTCAGTGTTTGTCAGAGATAGTGTCATCTCCACTTCAGGGTTAAACAGAGATAATGTCATCTCCACTTCAGGGTTTAAATGAGATAATGTCATCTCCACTTCGGAGTTAAAAAGAGACAATGTCATCTCCACTTCAGGGGTAAACAGAGATAATATCATCTATACTTCAGGTTAAAACAGAGATAATGTCATGTCCACTTCAGGGTTAGACAGAGATAATATCATCTCCACTTCAGGTTTAGACAGCGATAATATCATCTCCATTTAAGGGTTAGTCAGAGATAATGTCATATCCACTTCAGGGTTAGACAGAGATAATATCATCTCCACTTCAGATTTAGACAGCGATAATATCATCTTCATTTAAGGGTTAGTCAGAGATAATGTCATCTCCACTTCAGGGTTAGACAGAGATAATATCATCTCCACTTCAGGGTAAAACAGAGATAATGTCATGTCCACTTCAGGGCTAGACAGAGATAATATCATCTCCACTTCAGGTTTAGACAGCGATAATATCATCTCCATTTAAGGGTTAGTCAGAGATAATATCATCTCCATTTAAGAGTTAGTCAGAGATAATGTCATCTCCACTTCAGGGCTAGACAGAGATAATATCATCTCCACTTCAGGTTTAGACAGCGATAATATCATCTCCATTTAAGAGTTAGTCAGAGATAATGTCATGTCCACTTCAGCGTTAGACAGAGATAATATCATCTCCACTTCAGATTTAGACAGCGATAATATCATCTCCATTTAAGGGTTAGTCAGAGATAATGTCGTCTCCACTTCAGGGTTGAACAGACATAATATCATCTCCACTTCCGGGTTAAACAGAGATAAAGTCATCTCCACTTCAGGGTTAAAGAGAGATAATATCATCTCCACTTCAGGGTCAAACAGAGATAATATCATCTCCACTTCAGGGTTAAACAGAGATCATGTCATCTCCACCTCAGGGTAAAAAACTGATAATTTCATCCCCACTTCAGGGTTAAACAAAGATAATATCATCTGCACTTAAGGGTTAGTCAGAGATAATATCATCTCCACTTCAGGGTTAATCAGAGATAATGTCATATCCACTTCAGGGTTAAACAGAGATAATGTCATCTCCACTTCAGGGTTTAATAGAGATAATGTCATCTCCTCTTCAGGGTTAAACAGATAAAATATCATCTCCACTTCAGGGTTAATTAGACTTTATATCATCTCCACTTCAGGGTTTAATAGAGATAATATCATCTCCTTTTCAGGGTTAAACAGAGAAATGTCATCTCCACTTCAGGTTTTAACAGAGATTATATCGTCTTCACTTCAGGGTTAAACAGAGTTCATGTCATCTGCATTTCAGGGTTAAACAGAGATAATTTCATCTCCACTTCAGGGTTTAAAAGAGATAATATCACTCCACTACAGGGTTAAACAGAGATAATGTTATCTCCACTATAGGGTAAAACAGAGATAATATCATCTCCAAGTCAGGGTTAGACAGAAATAATATTGCCCCTCTTCAGGGTTAAACAGAGATAATGTCATCTCCACTTCAGGGTTAAACAGAGATAATATTCTCTCCACTTCAGGGTTAGACAGAGATAATATCATCTCCACTTCAGGGTGAGACAGAGATGATATCATCTCTATTCAGGGTTAAACTGAGGTAATATTGTAATGTGAATATAGGCCACTGGATGGCAGTATTTACCTTTTTTTTTATTCAGCTCAGACTGGAGCTATGTTTAGACATGTCCTGGACATGTCTGGGGTAAGTCCCCGAAAAGTAAAAAAAAGAGGTCTAAATGTGGGTGGGGTCTGCAAAAGAGTATATAAGGAAAAGAATTGAGACAGTAGAGTAGTAGGAGAAATTGCAAGAAGAAGGATACGTGTGACCAGACCTGTCATTTCTGTTCAAGACCTGTTAAGTTTCTTTTGTGGATTTTTCTCACCCAGGACATCACCAAGCCACCCCACAAAAAGGACTGTAAATATTTCTTTTTGTTTTTGTTATAATCAATCTTGGTCTGTAGTTGTAAATAGTAGTTTAGTCTTTGTTTGTTAATTAAATTAGTTGTAGGTTATTGTTAGTTATTGTCTTTGTTCATTAAATGTGTTTGAGTTTTTAAAACTGTGTCTGTCATCCCTTGCTGTTGCTGTTGCTGTTGCGTTGTAAATGTAATAACAAATTGGGGCCATAACAATATCATCTCCACTTAAGGGTTAGTCAGAGATAATATCATCTCCACTTCAGGGTTAATCAGTGATAATGTCATATCCACTTCAGGGTTAAACAGAGATAATGTCATCTCCACTTCAGGGTTTAATGGAGATAATGTCATCTCCACTTCAGGGTTAAACAGAGTTAATGTCATCTCCACTTCAGGGTTTGACAGAGATAATGTCATCTCCACTTTAGGGTTAAACAGAGATAATATCATCTCCTCTTCAGGGTTAAACAGAGATAATATCATCTCCACTTCAGGGTGAGACAGAGATGATATCATCTCTATTCAGGTTTAAACTGAGATAATATCATCTCCACTCTAGGGTTAGTCAGAGATAAAATCAACTCCACTTCAAGGTTAATCAGAGATAATGTCATATCCACTTCAGGGTTAAACAGAGATAATGTCATCTCCACTTCAGGGTTTAATACAGATAATGTCATCTCCACTTCAGGGTTAGACAGAGATAATGTCATCTCCACTTTAGGGTTAAACAGAGATAATATCATCTCCACTTCAGGGTTTCACAGAGATAATGTCATCTCCACTTCAGGGTTAAACAGAGATGATATCATCTCCACTTCAAGGTTAAACAGAGATAATATCATCTCCACTTCAGTATTAGACAGAGATAATGTCATCTCCACTTTAGGGTTGAACAGAGATAATATCATCTCCACTTCAGGGTTAGACAGAGATAATATCATCTCCACTTCAGTATTAGACAGAGATAATGTCATCTCTACTTCAGGGTTAAACAGACAAATATCATCTCCAATTGAGGGTTAAAAAGAGATAGCATCATCTCCATTTCAGGGTTAGACAGAGATAATTTCTTCTCCACTTCAGGGTTAAACAGACAAATATCATCTCCTCTTCAGGGTTCAACAGAGATAATGTTATTTCCACTTCAGGGTTAAACAGAGATAATATCATCTCCACTTCAGGGTTAAACAGAGATAATATCATCTCCACTTCAGTATTAGACAGAGATAATGTCATCTCCACTTCAAGGTTAAACAGAGATAATATCATCTCCACTTCAGGGTGAGACAGAGATAATGTCATCTCCACTTCAGTATTAGACAGAGATAATGTCATCTCCACTTCAAGGTTAAACAGAGATAATATCATCTCCACTTCAGGGTGAGACAGAGATAATGTCATCTCTACTTCAGCATTAGACAGAGATAATATCATCTCCACTTTTGGCTCAAAATTGCATCGAAATTAGGTCACTTTAGGAAAGGATCAAAAATAGAAATATTCTCGTAATACATTTCACTTATCCTGAAATTAATTGAATTTCACATATATTACCAGATATATGAGGAAACTGAAAATGAAACACCAGTTTTCAGTCGCCTAAAAATATATAAGGTGAAGTATTGTGTTGACAGCTAGGAGAAATATTGGACTCCTGCATCTGTAGTGTCATGGTCATACCTTCTTTGTTTCTACAGGACATGTGCAGGAACTAGTTCAGAAGATGGAAGCCCAGAGCCCAGGTAGGAACCCCAATGATTGTCAGAAGGCCCTACTGAATCAGCACCAGAAACAGACCGAGAGAGATGAGAGTGTTGGAGTTTCTCAGGAGGAGAGTCATGCAGGTGAGTGTTGAGAAGCAGTAAGTAACCGTTCCGCCGTGATCAGTGCCATGTATCTAATATTTTATCCTATAAAAAGCAGCCGTTTCACATATTATTGCATCATTACTGCTTTGCATGTTGGGCCTGATTCACCCCATCATGTGTGATACACAGAAGGATTATCACAGCTGCTTTTGCAGTCTGTCAGTGGGAGTGGTCCTCATTTGTAAATCTAATTTGATTTGAACTTGACTCAGCCTATAAAGCTGATTTCCTGACAGTGTCCAGTTGTGACAGTGTGTGTGCAAGTGTTTAAATTTACATTGAGGAACCAGTCCCATTCCCTGATGGTGAAAGCAGGCACGATAATTCAAGCCTGTATTGCATATAATGGGGAAAATTGAACCCTTCATATTAAATCTAATTTTTGCACAGAATCAGTTGATCCCAGAGGAGATTCTGCTGGGAACGAAATGAAGGCTGCGGGAGAGACATCACTCACAGAACAAGAGGAGGAGGAACCTAAACCAGCCCAGGATCCCCACACCACAGAGCAAGAGAAGCAGGAGACCAATACAGTCCTGGATCACCACACCTCATCTCCACATAAGGGTTAGACAGAGATCATGTCATCTCCACTTCAGGGTAAAACAGAGATAATATCATCTCCACTTCAGGGTAAAACAGAGATAATATCATCTCCACTTCAGGGTGAATCACAGATAATATCATCTCCACTTCAGGGTTAAACGGAAATAATATCATCTCTACTTCAGGGTTAAACGGAGATAATATCATCTCTACTTCAGGGTTAAACGGAGATAATATCATCTCTTCTTCAGGGTTAGACAGAGATAATATCATCTCTTCTTCAGGGTTAGACAGAGATAATATCATCTCTTCTTCAGGGTTAGACAGAGATAATATCATCTCTTCTTCAGGGTTAGACAGAGATAATATCATCTCTTCTTCAGGGTTAGACAGAGATAATATCATCTCTTCTTCAGGGTTAGACAGAGATAATATCATCTCCACTTCAGGGTTAAACAGAGATAATATCATCTCTTCTTCAGGGTTAGACAGAGATAATATCATCTCTACTTCAGGGTTAAACGGAGATAATATCATCTCCACTTCAGGGTGAATCACAGATAATATCATCTCCACTTCAGGGTTAAACGGAAATAATATCATCTCTACTTCAGGGTTAAACGGAGATAATATCATCTCCACTTCAGGGTGAATCACAGATAATATCATCTCCACTTCAGGGTTAAACGGAAATAATATCATCTCTACTTCAGGGTTAAACGGAGATAATATCATCTCTACTTCAGGGTTAAACGGAGATAATATCATCTCTTCTTCAGGGTTAGACAGAGATAATATCATCTCTTCTTCAGGGTTAGACAGAGATAATATCATCTCTTCTTCAGGGTTAGACAGAGATAATATCATCTCTTCTTCAGGGTTAGACAGAGATAATATCATCTCTTCTTCAGGGTTAGACAGAGATAATATCATCTCTTCTTCAGGGTTAGACAGAGATAATATCATCTCCACTTCAGGGTTAAACAGAGATAATATCATCTCTTCTTCAGGGTTAGACAGAGATAATATCATCTCTACTTCAGGGTTAAACGGAGATAATATCATCTCTTCTTCAGGGTTAGACAGAGATAATATCATCTCCACTTCAGGGTTAAACGGAGATAATGGCCAAGTTTACATGACGACTTTTCATTAGGAATGAATTAATCCAAATGAAACCATTTGGAATTTATTTTTTTCCTGTAAGTCTACATGGGCTTTAGTCATTCTGAATGGGGGTTAATGTGGAAGACGGAGTTAATCGCTTTCACGTCAGGTTTGGTGCTGGAAAGGCTTCTGATTGGATCGGGAGCGGGGCAGATATATGTGTATATATGTTTCCGTATTGCCTGCCGAAAGAAAAATATTACCCTCGTCTTCGTTCCTGATAAGGACAACATTAATGTCTTTTTTGGACTGAGTTTGCTTTTACTTTTGAAGCAGCAGCATGACGACATCATTTTAACTTTTATCATTCGTCTGTTAAGGACAGAAGGGAGGCAGAAGACCAGAAAGGAATGGTGACAAGCAGGCTCTGAAAGAACAGAATAAACTTTAAGAGGAATGAATGTTCACATGTACAAAAGATTCTTTCAAACAGAATATACCACCCTGTTTAATCGGATTCGATTTTCAATCGGAATGGCCATTTTTATTCCGATTGAGGTGCTTACATGACCACTTTTAATTGGAATGGCCTTTCATTCCGAATGAAAGTGGAATTAAACTGTCCATGTAAATGTGGCCATTGTCATCTCCACTTCAGGCTCAGAATAACAGAGAAATTAGGCCAGATTAGGAAAGGTACAAAAACAGAAAAATACTCATAGCACATTCAAGTTACCTTGAAGCTAATTGAATTTCAAATGTTTTAACAGATATATAAGCAAACTTAAAATGGAACACCAGTTTTAAATCACCTAAAAATATAAGAGCTGAATAATAGTGTTGACAGCGAGGAGGAGGATTACACCCTGAGCCTCCTGCATCTGTGCTGCAGTGGTCATTTTCCCTCTGTTTCTGCAGGGAGGGTGAAGAAATGTGAACCTCAGAGCCCAGATAGGAAACGTAATGAGTGTCAGATGGCAGGACAGAATCACAGACGGACTGAGAGAGATGAGAGTGTCGGGGTTTCACAGGAAAAGAGTCATGCAGGTGAGTGTAGAGAAGCATGTGACCCATGTCCAGTTGTGACAGTGTGTGCGCAAGTGTTTAAATTTACATCGAGGAGCCAGTCCCATTCCCTGATGGTTAAAGCAGGGACGATAATTCAAGCCTGTATTGCATATGATGGGGAACATTGAACCCTTCATATTAAATCTAATTTTTGCACAGAATCAGTTGATCACAGAGGAGATTCTGCTGGGAAAGAAATGAAGGCTGTGGGAGAGACATCACTCACAGAACAAGAGGAGGAGGAAACTAAACCAGCCCAGGATCCCCACACCACAGAGCCAGAGGAGGAAGGGCTCTCTGGACCACTACAGACTGACACTGTACAGACAGTGCAGATCACAGACCCGAATGTACAGCACCCTGTTCACCCTGCAGAACACAATGAGCTCAGAGAGCCACTGAGGACATCTGCATCTGAGCCACGGCTCCCAGACACCAGTGCCTGTTCCCCCTCTCACACTGAGGCGAACCGGGAAAACTACTCTGGAGATGAGTCACCAATAACAGGAGCAAACCTGGCAAAACCTCCGACTGAGGAAGAGGAGGCAGGGAGAGAGCCCAAACCCCCTATACCCCCTACTGAGGAAGAGGAGGCAGGGAGAGAGCCCAAACCCCCTAAACCCCCTACTGAGGAAGAGGAGGCAGGGAGAGAGCCCAAACCCCCTATACCCCCTACTGAGGAAGAGGAGGCAGGGAGAGAGCCCAAACCCCCTAAACCCCCTGCTGAGGAAGAGGAGGCAGGGAGAGAGCCCAAACCCCCTAAACCCCCTGCTGAGGAAGAGGAGGCAGGGAGAGAGCCCAAACCCCCTAAACCCCCTACTGAGGAAGAGGAGGCAGGGAGAGAGCCCAAACCCCCCATACCCCGTACTGAGGAAGAGGAGGCAGGGAGAGAGCCCAAACCCCCTAAACCCCCTGCTGAGGAAGAGGAGGCAGTGAGAGAGCCCAAACCCCCTAAACCCCCTACTGAGGAAGAGGAGGCAGGGAGAGAGCCCAAACCCCCTAAACCCCTGAGGAAGAGGAGGCAGGGAGAGAGCCCAAACCCCCTAAACCCCCTGCTGAGGAAGAGGAGGCAGGGAGAGAGCCCAAACCCCCTATACCCCCTACTGAGGAAGAGGAGGCAGGGAGAGAGCCCAAACCCCCTAAACCCCTGAGGAAGAGGAGGCAGGGAGAGAGCCCAAACCCCCTATACCCCCTACTGAGGAAGAGGAGGCAGGGAGAGAGCCCAAACCCCCTAAACCCCCTACTGAGGAAGAGGAGGCAGGGAGAGAGCCCAAACCCCCTAAACCCCTGAGGAAGAGGAGGCAGGGAGAGAGCCCCAACCCCCTATACCCCCTGCTGAGGAAGAGGAGGCAGGGAGAGAGCCCAAACTCCCTAAACCCCCTACTGAGGAAGAGGAGGCAGGGAGAGAGCCCAAACCCCCTAAACCCCCTACTCAGGAAGAGGAGGCAGGGAGAGAGCCCAAACCCCCTAAACCCCCTGCTGAGGAAGAGGAGGCAGGGAGAGAGCCCAAACCCCCTAAACCCCCTACTGAGGAAGAGGAGGCAGGGAGAGAGCCCAAACCCCCTATACCCCCTAAACCCCCTAAATCCGCTGTAATCGCCAAACACTCTGAAAACCCCAGACCCCAGTGGGCCCCTAAACCTCCTTTAGCTCCGCAGTCCCCCATTGACCCCTAGACCCTATAGCCCTGAAATCCACCACAGGCCCCTAAAGCACTACAGCTCCTAAACCCCCTATAAGCCCCTAAACCCTTAAAGGCCTCATTTTTCAAGGGGAAACACTAAATCCCAAATTTTTGAACTTAAATAATCAATTTTTGCTGTGTAAAACCACAACACATCCATACGATCATTAGTTAAACACTCGTTGATTTCATTCTTAAAGGTGCTGTAACTGATTTGGTGCTTTTCCTACCTTCTTGTCTGAGGCCTATGTGAGCAGTCCCCCCCCCCCATCCCTCAGCCAGGCACAGGGACACGCATCGGTTTCTGACAGGCAGCGGCTTACAATATAAGTACAATGTAAATAGACACTGTCAGTGATTGTCATGTGAAAACCTCGCTGAAAACATAGACCAATGACACATGACATCCTCACAGAAATTTCAGTATGAATGGCTTTTTGAAGGTATTAGTGAAAACTACCTTGTGTCCAATAGTCACATTTGTCCAGGGATATGATTTCACTTATAAAAGAAGGCAGGCTGGCCTGGACTGGTGAATCTGGAAGGAAAGCTGGGACTTACCTCCCCTCGCGACGGCACCGCTGCATTCCAGGGCCAGCTCAAGCTGCCGCTCCACCGGCGAATAGCTCCGCGTCGTTTCGGTTCTTGAGTTCAGTGTAGTACGGTAGACTATTTACTACAAGCACGGCAGTAGTGGGTGACACATTAGAATAAGGTGCATACGGGTGGTTTGGAAGCGACGGTTCAGGGAAGGTGTCCACCTCAGGGCTCTGGCTCATCGCCCCAGAAACCTTTGATTTTGGCCTATTTAGTCTCATGACCAACCACTGCCCAATCAGGACACAAGGCATCGTCCCGACTTCTCCAACCAGTCACCCATCACAGTACACAGCCGCCATGCCACTAAATGTGTGTTACCTGTGTCTACATTTTACTGCAAAACAGAGGAGCTACTAGTGTTTCTATTATCTTGCCTCGTTCCCAGATCCGAGGGCATAACAGTCCTCCCCCCCTCAAAAAAGAGAAAAAAAGAACTAAAATATAATTTTTTTCCCTCCACATTCTCTTTTCCAGCCACATGCCTAACTACCAGGCTATATGGCTGCAAAATTTAACTCCATCGGAACACTCTGGCGCTTGCTACCCTAAACTTTGCCAAAAATGCCAAGGGATTGTGGTCAAAATTGACAATGACCGGTCCACCCACACTAGAAACATAAACTTCAAAATGCTGGACTGCTAAGACTAAGGCTAAAGCCTCCTTCTCCACAGTAGAATAGGCTTTCTGATGGCGATTCAACTTCTTAGAGAAGTAAGCCACAGGTTTTTCTACTCCAATCTCATCTGCCAGCAGCAGAACTGCCCCAACAGCAACATCACAAGCAGCAGAACTGCCCCAACACCAACATCACAAGCAGCAGAACTGCCCCAACACCAACATCACAAGCAGCAGAACTGCCCCAACACCAACATCACAAGCAGCAGAACTGCCCCAACACCAACATCACAGGCAGCAGAACTGCCCCAACACCAACATCACAGGCAGCAGAACTGCCCCAACACCAACATCACAGGCAGCAGAACTGCCCCAACACCAACATCACAAGCAGCAGAACTGCCCCAACACCAACATCACAGGCAGCAGAACTGCCCCAACACCAACATCACAGGCATCAGAACTGCCCCAACACCAACATCACAAGCAGCAGAACTGCCCCAACACCAACATCACAGGCAGCAGAACTGCCCCAACACCAACATCACAAGCAGCAGAACTGCCCCAACACCAACATCACAGGCAGCAGAACTGCCCCAACACCAACATCACAGGCAGCAGAACTGCCCCAACAGCAACATCACAGGCAGCAGAACTGCCCCAACACCAACATCACAGGCAGCAGAACTGCCCCAACACCAACATCACAGGCAGCAGAACTGCCCCAACACCAACATCACAAGCAGCAGAACTGCCCCAACACCAACATCACAGGCATCCACTGCCAAAGCAAATGTCTGGCAAAAATCAGGAGCTTTCAACACCGGGTCACAGGACAAAATATCCTTAACCAGATCCAGCGCTTCCTGACATGGCTGGACTGGGAGACTTTTTCAGGCCAGGAGTCAGTCATTCAGCAGGCCGCCCTGCCCACGCGCACGTTCACACCTACACATATGCATGGGCACGCGCGCACACACACACGCACGTGCACACACACGCGCAAGTATGTTTTTGGCATTCCAAACAGAAGTACTCATATGGGACCTACAATCTAAGGTTGGAATATACGTGGCAATACAGTACCACAACAATCTTCAGCAGTATCCACAAGCACACTTGACAGAAGGGAATGAAGGTTTTACATCAGTAATGCCAAGGTTAAAGCTATTCAGTAGATAAAACGTCATATGTAGAATATCAACTGCTTTGTGTGATAATTGGGCAAGAGAGTGTCAAATACACACCTTCATTTCTATGCTGACGATACTGTTTTATATACATGTGCAGCCTCCATAGATCAAGCCGTAGATGAGCTTCAAACTGCTTTTAATATCATTAAGGATGATTTGAGCAACTTAAAACTAGTTCTGAATGCCGACAAGACCAGGCTAATGGTTTTTAATAGAGTCAAAACGCAGGTATTGAAGCAAAACATTGTTACTCAGCAAAATAAGCCAATAGAGCAGGTAAGCACTTATAAGTACTTGGGATTTTATTTGGATGGTACATTGTCTTTTGTAGGTCATGTTGAAAAGCTTGTTCAAAAACTGAAAATTAAATTAGGTTTCTTTTATAGAAACAAAGCGTGTTTTTCATTGCATGCCAGAAAACAGCTTGTAATGGCTACATTTCTTTCTGTTATTGATTATGGAGATATAATTTATATGCATGCAAGTAAGTCCTGCTTGCACATGTTGGACAGTGTTTACCATGCAGCTCTAAGGTTCATGACGGACTCTAATTATCAGACACATCACTGTACCCTATACCAGAAAGCTGGACTGCCCTCCTTGTTAGCCCGCCGACAATTTCATTGGTGGACAATGATCTATAAAGCTGTTGGGGGTCACCTTCCATCCTATTTATATTCCATGCTTGAGCGGACCACCACAAATACTTATGCACTGAGATCACGTGAACTTATTTTATTTAATGTTCCTAAAATGTGTACTGCTTTTGGTGAAAAGGCTTTTAGCTATGCTGCTCCTTCAGCTTGGAAGAAGCTACAAGAGAAAATCCAGCTTAAAACTCTGGTTTCTTTGGAAAGGTTTAAATTTCTTATTGCGAACACATTGGACACTGTATGCACTTGTTTTTCATCTTAAATGGTCTGTATCTTGTTTGTCTGAATGATACACTTGTAATTCTTGTTTTTTACACTGTTGAAGCCATTTTTGGCCAGGACTCCCTTGCAAAAGAGATGTAAATCTCAATGGGACCATTTTCCTGGTAAAATAAAAGTTAAATAAAATAAAAAATAAAATAAAATAAAATAAAAATGTAACTAATGTTAACAAGCCTGTAGCTTGTTGCAAACAGACACTTGCAGACAGACACACAACATATTCCCGAAACATCAGAAAACTCAGCTTTCACATTAATCAAAACCAAACATTAACAGCTGCAAGAACATTAACGCAAACTGACAATTAAGGCAAAAAGTTTTTAAAAATCCTTTGTCAATACATAAGTCCAGATAATGTTGCATTTCTGAAAGGCACATATTTGCAAATCCGTGCCGAGCAAGTCAACAGACAGCAAAAATATTATGTAAACGTGTACAAGGAGTCTGAAGAGAACCAGTGTTTTGTTTTTTTTCAGAAAACTGACTGGCAGAGTCTGACACCGATGGATCTTTTTTTGGATGGCGCGGTCATGGCTGGGGGTTAGGGCCAAAATAAACTTGTTAATTTTTGGCATTTGGCCTTATCATCCTTGAGTGCCTTCCTGTTTTTATCTCTCTCCCTCTCCACGCCGCCCTTCCTTTTTAGGGGGATCCACTCTCAAGTCATCCTCCTCTCCTCCCCTCTCCTCAGCAGCAGGTACAGGGCTCTCGTTTTGAATGCAGGCTAGAGTGAGATTTTCTTCGGGGGGGGTTAGGGTTAGGGTTAACTGCCCGCAGTTACACAATTCTATCACTAGATGGCAGACCAGGATCAGTTATTGAATATTCACCACTGCCAGTAAACTGAAATAAGTGACCCTTCATTCACCCCAATATCTGTGCTTTTTTTAATTTATTTGGGACTCCCCAGTATAATAAAGGCTAAATTAGAGGTATTTGTATCGTTTTGTCAGTCACAAACAAGGGATGTTGCGGTACCACCTCTGACACCTAATCGGAGGAGGGTTTGTTTTCAGCCAAAATACACTACATGGAGGGCAGATGTACCCTCTCCACGTAACAAGTAACAAGGCAATTCATCTCACCATAACCGTCCAAAGCTGTTAAATTGAGGTAAAAAAATCCATAAAGATCCATAAAGCAAAAATCCTACATAGTACCTCGCCTTAAATAAGCGGTTATTGAAAAAAGAAGTGATGAAGTGATTACCTGATTTCGGGCTTCACTTCCAGCTCTTCTCTGTCACGTGCACACAATAGCATTTCGCGCGCCTGTGGAAGACGTGATTACGGCGCTGCCATTTCACCTGGCAACAAGAAATACTATTTTCTGATTGGCTGATAGGTTACTGATTCAAGCAGAGCCGTCTGCATTTGCCTCATGCATTCATAGATGACTAATCTCTTGTACAGTTTATGTTACTAATGTGCGGCGAGTTTTATCACTTCTCAGCGTGAGAAATGTCATGTGTGGCGTGAGAGCGTGTGAACTTATTGAAATGCGTGAGACTTGAGAGCCCTGCAGGTACCGCACAGACACACGCGACACACCTCCTCCTCCACACACACGCTGTCTGTGTGGTTGACTCGGACTGTTAGGGTGGGTGTTAATCAAAACAAACCAATCGTCTTGTTGTCCTCCTCACGTGCTTCTGACCTCAGTGGCCTCTGATTGGCCTGAAAAAAAAAAGTCAGACAGCTGCGAGTCGCGAGACGCTGGCCGACCGGCAGTCTGTAGAAGGGGGAAAAAAAACCCGAGATGCAGGCGGCAGCCGGCAGGCCAGCAGGCTAAGTACTTTCCGGCACTTCAGGAAAACTCCCGTATCTCCCATTGGCCAGTTCGGGCCAGCTTCCTGACATTCTGCTCTTCTTCATCTTGATATTAATGTTAATTGGCAAAGTTGGCTTGATCTTGTACATTCATCTGTCAGCAAATTTATTCCCATTGCTGTAATTAAGGATATAAATTCTCCTGCCTGGGTTGACAGTGAAGTGCGCCACCTGAGCAACAAGGTACAATCCACACGGAAACTTGCAAAAAAACGCAATACTCCAGCGTTGTGGGCAAAATTTCGCAAACTAAGGAATAAATTAAAAAATGTATGTACTTTCAAGTACAATCAGTATTTGGACGTTCTCAGTGATTCTCTTGCCACGACACCAAAGCGTTTCTGGGGATTCTTCTAGAGTAAAACAAAGACAAAAAGTGTCCCCAGTTTTGTTGCTTATGGAGATAAAACTGCCTCCAATCCTAGCACAAAGGCGAGTCTGTTCAACGAGTATTTTCAATCCCTATTTACCCCTCAGCCTTTAGAACGAACATACCCGGATATAACAGTCTTCAAACATGTTCATTTGGGTGATTTAAGGATTACTGCCCATGAAGTTGAATCAGTTTTGATTAACCTTGATACAAATAAAGCATATGAGCCTGACGGGTTACCAGCTCGGATTTTAAAAGAATGTGCTCGTGAATTGGCTCCATCACTTTGTAGTCTTTTTAACAAATCTCTTCAAGCTGGAGAATTACCACTTGATTGGCTAAGAGCAAATGTTATTCCAGTCCATAAAAAATCTGACAAAGAAAATGTGAGTAATTATCGACCGGTATCGTTAATGTGCATTTGTAGCAAGGTGCTGGAAAGGTGCATACTTGATTTTGTCTACCCTCATGTAGTGCCTGTTCTACATCACCTGCAACATGGTTTTGTTAAGGGTCGGTCGACAACAACTCAGTTAATCCAGGTATTTCATGATGTTGGCAAATTCTTAGATCAGTCCGGACAAATTGATATTTTATATTGAGACTTTTCATCTGCTTTCGACTCCGTCCCCCATGACTTACTTTTATATAAACTCCAGACATACGGATTTCATGGAAATCTTTTAAAGTGGTTTACGTCAAACTTATCCAATCGTAAACAAAGAGTTGCTGTCGATGGTGCCCTATCATCCTGGTCTCCCGTTAAATCAGGGGTTCCACAAGGATCAATTTTGGGCCCTTTGATGTTTCTGCTGTATATTAATGACATGCCAGACTGTGTAAGTCCTGAGACTAGGGTTGCCTTGTTTGCTGATGATTCTAAATGCATAAGAAAGATCAGAAACACGCAAGACTGTTCACACCTGCAGTGCGACCTAGAGAACATTTTGCATTGGAGTCGTAAATGGGACATGAGATTTAACGCTGGTAAATGTAAACTATTGAGCGTTACAAGGAAGCGAATTCCCATTCTTCACCATTACACAATGAATGGTAATCTAATTGAAAAAGTTGACTGCATGCGTGATCTTGGGATTGTGGTGTCATCAAATTTATCATGGGATGCACATGCTAATGTCTTGGTCAGTAAAGCAAATCGCATGCTTGAATTAATTCAAAGAACTTGTGGTCATACGTGTTCAGTTCAAACAAAACGAAAACTGTATATTTCGCTTATAAGACCACTTTTAGAATACTCCACCCAATCTTGGGCCGTATCATCAAAAAAATCTTTCCTTCATATTGAAGGTGTGCAACGGAGAGCCACTAAGTACATTCTTGGTTATAATGATTGTGTTGATAGCAATTATAAAGCCCGACTAATGAAGCTTGATCTTTTACCGCTGGGCTACAGACGTGACATATTTGATTGTGTATTCTTGTGCAAATGCTTGAAGGGGGAATATGACATTAACTGCAACCATTTTGTTTCATTTCAAAATGAGGATACATTTTTAATGAAAATTCCAAAATTTAGGACTGAAACTTTTCGCCATTCATATTTTAACAGATTATTTTATTTGTGGAATGCCAGTCACCTCTATCAAATTTCTGATACTACAGCTGCTTTTAAATCGAAGCTATTTCATTTTTATACAGAAAAGTTCAACAACTATTTTTCTTCTGATGATTCATGTACATGGGTTGGAAAATGTCATTGTTCACGTTGTCGTCTGTCCCTCTGATGTTACTTACACCTGCTGATAAACTGTCTTATTTTATTATGTATATATGATTTTTTTTTTTTTTTTTTTTTTTTTCCTTCTCATTGTTCAATTGTCTGTACATGTTGTGGGATGATTGCCTCACAATAGGTGCCTTGCCACCTATGCGATCATTTCCTGACTTCTGTCAAAGCTTAATAAATAAATAAATTCCTGAGTCGAATTCCACTTGACATCCTTGCCCAACAGGTTAGTCAACAGAGCAGTAACGGCTGCAAAATTTGACACAAATCGACGATAAAATCCACACATACCAAGTACATGCATCAACTGACGTTGAGTGGTAGGTGTAGGGAGCTTCATAATCGCCTGCACCTTCGCCAACCGCGGCAGCACTACCCCACACCCTACCAGGTGTCCGAGGTATGTTACTTGACCTCTCCAAAACTCACACTTTGGGAGATTGACTACAAGCTGAGCAGACTCTAATTGGCTAAAAAGAGCCCTAAGATGGTCCAGATGACTCTGCCAGCTCTCACTATATATGACCATCAAGGTAAGTTACCACATCGTCCAAACCCGACATGACCAGGTTCATTAGCCGCTGAAAAGTCGCGGGGGCGTTTTTCATGCCGAAAAGAAGAACCCGGCACCGGTATAAGGCACATGGGTAACAAACGCAGAGACATCCCTGGCCCTTACTGTTAATGGCACTTGCCAATATCCTTTGAGCAGGTCCAGTTTGGACACAAACTTAGCCTGCCAAAAACGATCAATCCAATCCTCAATTCAAGGAATAGGATATGCGTCGGTCCTAGTCACGGCATTTACCTTATGGTAATCAATGCACAAATGCGAAGTACCATCATTCTTAGGAATTAAAACAACCGGGGAACTCCATTAACAGACGCCTTGCTGTATAGCCCCAATCTCCAACATGTAGTCAATCTCCTCATGAACCTTCTCCATAAAAGGGGGCAAACGGTAAGGAGGTTGCTTTATAGGGGTTGCCCCACCAACATCCACATCATTCTCAACTAGAGAGGTTAACCCCGGCTTATCACGAAACAGGAAGGGATGAGCAGCCACCAGGGCGATCAAATCCTGGGCCTGAGCCTCTGACAAATGTATCAGCTGATCCGGCAGCTGCTCACATGCTCGAAAGTTGTTCAACCTAGCACACACTGGTTCTGGTGCTAAACACTCCCCTTCGCTCTCACGGGGTGAAGGAGCCACTGCTTACATGCAACGGGATTG
This sequence comes from Gymnothorax reevesii, assembly GCA_029721435.1. Taxonomy (NCBI): domain Eukaryota; kingdom Metazoa; phylum Chordata; class Actinopteri; order Anguilliformes; family Muraenidae; genus Gymnothorax; species Gymnothorax reevesii. The sequence continues at coordinate 57,261,029 of CM056590.1, forward strand.
GCTGGATCACGCTCCACATACAACTTCAGTAAGTTGACGTGGCAAAGCCGAGTCTTTTGCCGCCGTTCTGGTGTACTAATAACATAGTTGCAGGTTCCAACCTTCCGAACCACAATATAGGGTCCACTAAAATGTGTCCCAAGCCTTTTCTTTCCCACTGGGGTAAAGACAAGGACCTTTTCTCCAGGAGCAAAAGACCGTTGCACTGCCTTACGGTCATAACACCTTTTCATCCGTTCCATAGCCCCCTCTATATTCTGGGCGGCCACCTTCCAGGCTGCACTCAACCGATCGTGAAAGGTAGAGACATACTGCAAAGTATCACTAGGGACATGTGGCTCCAGGAGTCACTCCTGCATAAGGCTTAGCGGACTCTGAACTTCATGCCCATAAACCAATTCAAACGGACTAAACTCAGTGGATTTATTCACAGAATCACGGATGGCAAATAAAATAAAAGGCATCGCTACATCCCAGTCTTTAGGGTAGTCCACACAATAAGTGCGCACAATTGACTTTAGTCTCTGATGACACCTGGCCCCCTGGGACTCAGGGTGGTAAGCAGAGGACGATACCTGAGTGATGCCAAACTCACACATAATACTCTGGAATGTTCCAGAGGTAAAATTAGTTTCGCAATCGGATTGAACCTCCTTAGGGAGCCCAAACCTTGAAAAAAATTGCAATAACGCCTCAATGACCACAGAAGCACGAATACTGCGCACTGGCACTGCCTTGGGGAAACGTGGCAACGTCCATAATGGTCAATAAATTCTCATTACCCTTCTTAGTTTTGGGAAGAGGACACAGTCAATGATTACACGTGAAAATGGGGCCTCCACCACTGGTGTAGGCTGCAACGGAGCAACCGGGAGAGAGTGACCAGTCTTATCTGATAGGCATGGCAGGAACGACAAAGATTAACCACATCACGGCGAACCGTGAGCCAATAAAAATGTTTTAGGAGGCGGGCCAAGGTCCTCCCCCAAATGAGCAGCGAATGGGGTCTCATGCGCCAACCGCAAAACCTCACCCCGAAAGCTGGAAGGAACAACAATTTGCCCATGGACCCACCAATCCTCATCAGCCGGGCGATCTGCAGGCCGCCACTTGCGCATTAAAATACCTTTGTCCACAAATTCCCCAACAGCAATGCTCTCACTCTCTTCCAACGTCACAGCCCGCTTCCACAGGGGAGCCAGCAAAGGATCCTGGCCTTGCTCTTTGATCAAAACCTCCCTAGAAAAATGTGTGGCATCTGCCCCTTGAGACAAAGAGAGACCCAAACTTTAATCAGCAGAGGTCCCTTCTCGGCTCACAGTTTGAGCAAAAACCATGTCAAACAAACTAACGGGCTCCTCTTCCCCACTGCCAACTGGGACAGAGTGCACCTCATCTGCAGGAATCAAGGCCTCACGAGCTTGGGCTTTAGCTTTATGTGCCTGAGCACGTGAAACCACACATGCTGTAAACACTTCTGGATGTTCTCGTTCCAACTCCAGTATTTCTGGGACTTCCAGGTGAGCTGAGACTACCACCGCAGTCACACACACCTCAGACCCTGCTAAGTCATTGCCCAACAATAGGCTGATGCCTGGCACAGGTAGTGTAGGCACCAGAGGACTGCACGGTCCCGGGTACGGGTACATGTACCCGTTTACAATTCGGGTAAGGGTCGGGTTGATTTTCCAAAACCTTTCACGGGTACGGGTACGGTGGGGGTAGATGTTCCACGGGTACGGGTTGGGTACGGGTAGACTAAGGCTCTGTAGTCACAGAGAGGAGAACAGCACTTTCTTCCGAGAATGTTGGTACCCTGTTGTTTTTGGACCAGGAAGGCTGCAAGCAAGTGTCAGGAGTAAGACTGTGGTAGCAGAGACAGTTGTGTTGTGTACTGTAGTGTAGTGTAGTGTAGTGACAGCTGTACTGTGTGTGAGGGTAACTGACAGTTGTGAGGTGTTTTAGTGTTAGTGCCCCATGTGTAATGTGTAAATATGTGTAAGATAATGTAAATGTTGTGAGACAGTCACAAGCAGTGTATATAATTAGATATTGGTTTTTGAAATAAATATTATAACTGAACAGCGGTCTTTGTTATTATAGTCACATATAACAGTTAGCATACACCTAATATTTGAACTACATAAACAATACAGGTAGAATACGGGTAGATATCTTAATGATACAGGTAGAACACGGGTAAGGGAAAATATAAATGGGTACGGGTAGGGTATGACCATTACGGGTTGGGTATGGGTTGGGTTGTCCCTGCATAAATACACACGGGTACGGGTCGGGTAGAGGTAGCACGGGTACGGGTCGGGTCGGTAGCAAATTCTCTACCCGTGCAGGGCTCTGGTAGGCACCACCCCAACAGTCACTGGCCCTGTAACCACATTAGATTTTAAATAAACTGTGTGCAATGGAACGCAATCGTGCTGCCCCCCAAAACCTTTAATGAGTGCCGACCGCGAAGAACCCTCACTAGGCAGCTCAACCACTCCTCCCAACAAGAGGGACTGTGCAGCACCAGTATCCCGCAAAATGGTAAGGGACACTTCCTCTCCACCCGTGACCACAGATACAGTCCCCACAGAAGTAAGTTTTTTTTTTTTTTTGGATTTCACATGACCAGGCCGTGGGCAACCATGACATATAACGTCACGGTCCCTTTTAAGCTGAGGACAACGGGGTTTAATGTGACCAGGTTCCCCACAATGGTGACAAACCATTAACACTATCGTTACACAGCTAAGCAAGCTGTAGACGGGCACAAACAGTGACGGCTAATTTATAAACAGCTTTTAGCTGCCTCAGGTTTTTCTCCTTAATTCCATTTGTTTCTCTACCGTTCGTTGGTTCTTTGGCTGTTTAACTGTGTCTAATTGTGTTTAATTGCTGTCTCCCATAGAGCTGGGATATAAAAAATAAAAAAATTAAAGCAAGTGGAGTCCTTTATTTAGAGGCAAAATGCAACATTTTTGCCCTAATTACCACTAGGTTGTACTATAAAAAGCAAAAATATGAAAATAACTACACTATATCTCTTCAACCATTTGACTTAAATGGTTCTGATTGTCAATTTAATTATGCAATGCCAATATTTTCTGCCAATTTGGAATTTTTTGAAAACCACATTTTTGACATCTCTGTCGGATGTGTAAGTCCAAACGCTACACAGTTTGCATCCTTGAAAAAGAGTGTTTATGCAAACAGTACCTTGAGGTAGTTTCCAGTCGTCTGCATCTTGAAAGTGACGATAAGTCAATTGACAAGCCTGAACGAATAGGAAGGATAGGGGAACAGATTGCAATCTATTTGTTCGTGCTCGTCAATCGACTTATCGTGACTTTCAAGATGGAGGCGACTGGAAACTACCTCAAGGTACTGTTTGCATAAACACTCTTTTTTAATAAACTACCTGTGAATTCTCAAAGTTCTCAGCGCCTCGTGTTAAATGTCAGGGCCGTCGGAATTATACTGATGAAGTATGGAGCTACTTTGAGCCTTGTTAATGATGAAAAAATTGCGATTTCTTTGCATGGCAACGGTATGCCCGATTCACTACCATTGTAAGCTGTTGGGAGCTTCGGCTAAAAAGCCGTGTATTTCGAAATGTTGTGTGCGTATGGAGGTGGGGTATTCGACAAAAGTTAGTACTCATTATTATGTTTCAGTACACCCCAAGTCAATTTCACACCGGAATTCTCCTTTAACACTACCACCAGTACCATATGGACCTCCCCGGTGACTAACGCTGTAGCAAGCCCCACTGGCACCGTTAATGCATGCTCAGTGCCACCGGTTTCACATGGATTTACTTAACACTGGCTTTCAATATCTTGTGAACATGTCGTAAAGCAAGGTTGTAGTCAGTCCCACCAGAGCCAAATTAATGTTTATGCATAACTAATCATGAACTAATCATTGGCTTGACTAAAAAGATAGGTTTTCACCCTTCTCTTGAAGACAGTGTTTCTGAAGGCCGAATTTGTCTTGGAAGATTGTTCCATAAAATTGGCGCTTTGTAAGAGAATGCTCTGCCTCCAATTGTAATTCTAGATATATTTAGAATTTTCAAGTAGTCAGCACCTTGTGAACAAAGTAATCTTGGTGGGGAGTAAGGAATGAGAAGACTGCAAAGATATTCTGGGGCCAAGTCATTTAAAGCTTTGTAAGTTAGTTGTAGTATTTGTACTCAATTCTGAATTTCACAGGCAGCCAATGAAGATTTTTGAGCACTGGGCTAATGTGATCATATTTCTTAGTCCTAGTCAGAACCCTAGCTGCAGCATTCTGCACTAATTGAACATGTTTCCGACCAAAGCTAGTGCAACCAGACAGAAAGACGTTACGATAGTCCAGCCGAGAGGACACAAATGCGTGAACCATTTTTTCAGCGTCCTGAAGGGACAACATTTTTCTGAGTTTAGATATGTTGTGAAGATGAAAAAAAGCCACTTGAACGATATTTTTTAGATGTGAGCCTGGAAAGAGAGTTCTGAATCAAGGGTCACGCTAAGGTTATTAACAACAGCTCTGGCAGAAACAGGGAGGCCATCTAAGTTAAGAGAAAACTTAATGAATGAGTCTCTAAGAGATTTGGGGCCCAGTACCAAAATTTCAGTCTCGTGGGTTTAGTGAAAGAAAATTTTGCGTCATCCAAGCTTTGACAGCTTTCAGACACATCTCTAATCTAGTAACTGGATCATTTTCACCCGGCTTAAAGGATATATAGAGCTGCGTGTCGTCTGCATAACAATGGTACTTAACATCATGTATGATATTTCCAAGGGGAAGCATGTATTGAGAAAAAAGCAAAGGGTCCAGAACAGGTCCTTGAGGTATTCCAAAGTTTACTTTGGAATACTCTGAACATTTGTTATTTACCCAGATGAACTTACATCTATCCAACAGGTAAGACTTAAACCACGAAAGGGAAAGTCCAGTAATACCAATTAATTTTTCTAACCTCTGAAGAAGAATATGGTGGTCAACAGTATAAAAGGCGGAATTTAAATCTAGAAGGACGAGAACAGAGATGCGGCCACTATCCATTGAGAGAAGTAATTCATTTACTACAACAGTGAGAGCTGTTTCAGTGCTGTGATGCTTTCTATAGGCAGACTGAAAACTGTCAAATACCTCATTAGTTTGCAGGAAAGAAGAGAGCTGTTGGGCGACACATTTTTCAAGGATCTTAGATAAAAATGGGTGGTTTGAGATTGGCCTATAATTGGCTAGGACTGTGGGATCCAAATTTGTTTTTTTAAGCAGCGGCTTGATTTCTGCCATCTTATATGAAGTAGGAACAACACCTGAAATCAGAGAAGAATTAATAATGTGAAAAATTGGACCATCGAGGATTGGCAGGAGTTCCTTCATTAACTGTGATCCAAGATACAAGTAGATGATTTGGAGGTAGCAACTAATTTGGCTACTTCAATCAGGGATATAGGAGAAAGGGATTCAAACTGGTTTGTGTGTAATGTGGAAGACTCCATATCATGAAAAACGCTGTCGCAAACTGGTAAGGAAGCAGTGATCTTCTCTCTAATTCCAATAATTTTGCCTTTAAAGAAATTTGAAAAAATCATCACTTCTGCAAGAGACTGGAATTTGAGGGTTACTTGCAGCATGATTGTTAGTTAACTTGGCCATGGTTTTGAACAAAAAACAAGAATTATTTTTGTTTTCCTGTATGAGATTTGCAAAAGTAACAGGACCTTGCACAAGAGAGAGCTGCTTATATGCGGTATGCGGTAAATATGGAAGTTTGTGATATTATCTTATAGCTCCCTGTCCTCAAATCACACCCTACGAGGGCCGAGGACTGCTGGTTTTCCACCCTGCCTTTACCTGGGAGTCAGGTGTTAACACAGCCTGGCCAATCAGAGGCACTAACTGTTCATTTACTTGCCTGGGACAACAGAAAACCTGGGCTGGATTTGGATTCGAGGTCCAGATTTGAGGATCCCTGTTAGCTCATTGGGGATGCCACCAATCTTTTTCTTTGTGGGCTTGCAGTGCAGTATGCTCCTGGGCCTTTTATTTGGAAACTGTTCTTAGTTTTTTTTTTTTTTTTTTTTAGAATGAAGGCTTCTGTCCTAGTGGCCTTGCTTACTGAAACATTAATTGAGAACAAGTCTTTGTTTGTGGAATTTATCTTGTTCTATCACTCTGCATGTAGTTTGCATTTACATAAATAGTTACTCATTCCATTCTGTCTCAGTGCAAAATTGGCTGAGAAATGGAGAGAAAAAAATGGCCATACAGTAAGTCATAATGGAAACAATTTAATGTTGTTGGACGGATGCATGCTGTGGTTGAGAAAAATTTGCTGTGACTGTCACAACCCAATATTTAAAAATTGCAATATTGAAGTTTTTTTCATATTTATGATTGCTGATCATTGGCATAAGTGAGCAGTTAACTTGGTCTCAATGTAAAATATGGAGACTAGTACTGACTGACATTGCATGACAGCAACAGTAGCGTAATTTGAATGGGGTACGTGGTCCTGCGAACCCATGGGCCCCTCAGGAGGATGGCCAGGGGGAAAAAAAGGCCGCTGAGTTCAGCGATTGAGGCGAATGAAAGCAGGGCTATTAATTGAGGGGATGAAACATGGAATCAAATTTTGGAACACAATTTTAGGGACACGCTTGTTCTATTAAACTATCTTCAGAAAGAATCCATCGATTTGAACACCGCGCTTGAGCTTATTGACCGCTGCGCAAGTGATCTGTAAAGCTTACGGCCAGAGGAGGGCTTTGCAAATATCGAGGCTTGTGCTCAACAGAAGTCAGGGCTGGGTAGTCTTAGGCTTTCTGCGTGAGACAGGGATCACAAGACAAACCTATGAACCGAACAACAGCTCCGGTCACGGAGTACTAAAGTGTATAGTTTAAAGAAAGGGAGAGCATAAAGTATGAGTGGAGATCACAGAAAACTGCAGCAGAGATAATTAGGGATAGGCAAGGAGGCGGAGACTAGAACAGGGCGAGTGCTGAGAGATAGTTAGTCAATTAGTAAGTGCAACTATACAAATCCTAGGTGCTCATTAGTAAGTTAGTCTTATATACAAGGTTAGTTGTTAGTAATCTCAGAGGAAAATAATGAACTGTTAGTATTGTTAGTAGATAGAAAAGAAGAGAGAAGCCAGTAAACGAGATCGGACGGAAGATTGATGGAAGATTGATGGACGGAAACCAGAATCCAATAAATCACCCGAAGAGTGAAACACAAGACTGGGGCAGATTGCAATGACAAGACGTGAGACCAGACGGGGGAGACAAAGTGCAAAGCAAAATATAAAACAGGAACCGGAATGTGATATGGAAAAGTAAACTAAGACTAAGCATGACAAATCAAGGTAACCAAATCACAATACGTAATACAAAGAATAGTCAGAAAATGCAAAGTGTCAGGAAAACAATAAAGCAGATATCAAAACATGACAAGATCCAGGCAGGCATGGCAGAGTCTTAACAACCTGCCTATTACACACAAATAATAAGTTATTATTTGTATAGATATGATATGTTTTTGACAGATCAGATCTTCTTAAACAAATTGAGCTGTTCCTGTACGGTAAATCATTGTTAATATCTATTCTTCTTTCTTTCTGTTGATCTGGTTTTTTTATGTTCTCATGATTATTTTGTCAATAATAACCTGCCAACTTCTTCCCGTCTGCACTGGCTTGATCCCCAGAAAAGCCGCTTGCAGCTACAGTCACCTCTTTAGTCTTTACCTTTATCTAAGAATGTGTAAAAATATTTCTTTTTACTCAAGTTTTTAAAAAAATAATTCTGATTATCCTTTTTTTCCTTTGTTTTTGATCCCTATAGAGCTGTTATTTTTAAATAGAGAGACGCAAATCCTTTTTTTTTTTTAAATAATGGGTTCAAAACAACCTACTGTAAAAAAAAAAGTCTAGATAATGTTTAATGTTTTGCCAAAAGACTGATGATTTGATAGAAATGTTTATCCATGGAGCATGTGGTTCAGAGAATGGAATCAAGTGACGGTATTTCATTTTGATGGAGAAATTTGAAAAAATAGTTGACTATTAAGTATTTGTGAGTCAATTTCTCGGAACTGTGCAGCCATCTTGGAGAATGCCCCTATATATTTGAAAACTTCTGGATTTAGGGAAACATATCAACATAGTACTGCTCTCTGCCATGTGAAAAATCTACTACAACCTCATTTCCAAAAAAGATGGGACGATGTGGTAAATACAACAAAAAAAGTGATTTGAAAGTCATCCTCACACTGTCTAAAATTGCAAAACAGTATAAAACATGATGCTTGACGCTTTGAAGTTTCTTCTTCTTGACTTTGTCTCCTTGTTTCATGGAATGAAACACTTCTTCATATCATGCTTGCATCTCTTAAAGGGATAGTTCACTTTTTTTGAAGTGGGGTTGTATGAGCTACAAATTTCCACTACTTACATTAGATGCAGGCGCAGTGGTAGTTCACTGCGCACAGTAGCGATCAGCTGTTTGGGTCACAGTAAAGCTGTTTGCACAAACGCCTGTATTCACGTCTTCGCATTGACTTTGAATGTAATCAGTGTGCGAAAAGCTCGTTTCAAGTCCAGTGTGCAAGCGACTTAACTGCGGTTGGGGGGTCGGACGGCCGTTTAACTTGTGCAACTAGAATGGTTTTTACACATAAAAACAGATGTCTCCCCCTTCCCCCATTTCACATTTTAGAGTTATGGTCTGGAAACGAGTCCCACTTTCAATATAAGTCCAAATTGTTGCCATGGAAACAGAAAAAATAAAATTCAAAAGCAGTTCAAACCCTCAAAAGGCACATTTACATGTTATAGAGACACACTATATCAAATTTGGTGAGAATCGGTCGAACAGTTTCAGAGTTATGCTCCGGAAACAAATGGGAACGCCGACGGGAATTCAGGCAAAAACAATATGTCTCCCCCGCCCAGGAAGGGGGAGACATAAATATGGTTTGTGTGTGTCGCTTTATTGGACGTGAAAGCAAAGCTCTATCCTGATGCACTTAGTTTCCACCGTATTCCTCTGCGGAATATGGGACTTGTAGCTGTAGCTAGTTGCCTCAACACGGATATTGATACGCCACCTATATCCCTAAAAGAACTCCGTGTTTGTAGTATTCATTTGTTCCAAAGAGGATCTTGTTTGGCTACATTCAGGGAAATCTCAGCGGTGCACTGAAGAGCACCGCTGTACCCAAACATCACGAAGAAGAGGGAAACACCTGTGAAAAAGTCTAATGTAACATTGCAGCACAAACTGATATCTCATAGGGTCTACACAGCCACATGCTGTGTATCTGCTGTGCTGGTTATTGTAGGGATTTTTTTTTTTTTTATTTGAGACGTGATTCTATTCCATTGAAGATCCGCAAACCGCTCAGAGTCTGACCCAAACAGCTGATCGCTACAGCGCGCAGTGAACTACCGTGCACCTCGCGGAGGAATACGTCAGTTGGTTAGTTCAAGAGCAAGCGTGCTTTTTTCCGAGCAGCTAAAGTGCTGTAATTTTTTTAAATATAGCGTACAATTGAAATGGTGTATTATTTTCAGGTAGGACCTCTTTTAGGCCACGAAAATACGCTGATACTTTGGGACCGTTCACAACAGTGTATTGCCGAAATTTCCACCCAGCACTACGCCCAGGTGCGGCTCCCTGGAGAAGATCAGAGAGCTTTCTACTGCATCTAATATAAGTAGTGGCAATTTGTACCTCATACAACCCCTCTTCAAAAAAAGTGAAATATCCCTTTCACAAAAAAAAAAGTTGGGACCATGGTGTGTTTCCTGTCGTGTTACATGATGTAGAATGAACACAAGAGGGCGCTGCTGGACAGCAGATGCGACAAACCCTCCCCGGCAGATGGGGCCACGCAGGGACAGCACACGCCCACCCATGAAACCGCAAAGGGTGCTGGGTAATCGCACTTGCTGCGTTTACGCAGTGAGGAGCAGATTTGGAGGTAGACGCGGTGTGATGCCGAATGATCGCAGCCAAGAGTGCCCTGTTACCACCGTACAACCATAATTATAATAATACTAATAGAAATAAATAAATAATAATAATACATTTAAAAAATCAAAATAATGAAGGTTGAGTTCATAAATATAGAGATATATGACATGAAATGAAAAGGAACAGAGAAAAAGCCGGAATCTGCCTCTGCCATCAGTTGTATATTAGTTTTGAATAGGAATGGGTACATATTGATCAGTAAGCACCACGCATTGGTAAAGCCCCTAAAGCCCCCAGGAGCTGTTTGAGGACAGAAACTATGGCTGCAGGACAATCATTGGGCTGCAGGTGTGAGGATAACTACAGTTGTGCTCATAAGTTTACATACCCTGGCAGAATTTATGATTTTTTGGCCAATTTTCAGGGAATATGAATGATAAGAGAAAAACTTTTCTTTCACACATAGTTAGTGGTCCGGTGAAGCCATTTATTTTGAAACAACTTTGCTCTTTTTAAATCATAATGACAACAGAAACTACTCGAATGACCCCGATCAAAAGTTTACATACCCTGGAGATTTAGGCCTGATAACACGCACACAAGTTGACACAAACAGGTTTGAATAGCTGCTTAAGGTAACCATCCTCACCTGTGACCTGTTGGGTTGTAATCAGTGTGTGGGTTTAAAAGGCCAATGAGTTTCTAGGCTCTTGACAGACCCTTACATTTTTCATCCATTGCTGCACTGATGCTTCTGAATTCTGAGTCATGGGGAAAGCAAAAGAATTGTCAAAGGATCTGTGGGAAAAGGTAATTGAACTGTATAAAACAGGAAAGGGATATAAAAAGATATCCAAGGAATTGAGAATGCCAATCAGCAGTGTTCAGACTCTAATTAAGAAGTGGAAAATGAGGGGTTCTGTGGAAACCAGACCACGATCAGGTAGACCAACAAAAATTTCAGCCACAACTGCCAGGAAAATTGTTCGGGATGCAAAGAAAAACCCCAAAATAACTTCAGCTGAAATACAGGACTCTCTGAAAAAAAGTGGTGTGGCTGTTTCAAGATGCACAATAAGGAGGCACTTAAAGAAAAATGGGTTGCATGGTCGAGTCGCCAGAAGAAAGCCCTTCCTACCCAAATGTCACAAAGCATCCCGCTTACAATATGCCAAACGGCACAGAGACAAACCTCAAAACTTCTGGAACAAAGTTATTTGGAGTGATGAGACCAAAATTGAACTTTTTGGCCATAACCATAAACGTTACATTTGGAGAGGAGTCAACAAGGCCTATGATGAACGATACACCATTCCTACTGTGAAACATGGAGGTGGATCGCTGATGTTTTGGGGATGTGTGAGCTACAAAGGCACAGGAAACTTGGTCAAAGTTGATGGCAGGATGAATGCAGCATGTTATCAAAAAATACTGGAGGAAAATTTGCCTCATCAGCCAGGAAGCTGCGCATGGGACGTGCTTGGATGTTCCAACTTGACAACGATCCAAAACACAAGGCCAAGTTGACCTCCCATTGGCTTCAGCAGAATAAAGTGAAGGTTCTGGAGTGGCCATCTCAGTCTCCTGACCTCAGTATCATTGAGCCACTCTGGGGAGATCTCAAACGTGCAGTTCATGCAAGACAGCCTAAGAATCTAAAGGAACTGGAGGCTTTTTGCCAAGAAGAATGGGCAGCTTTACCATCTGAGAGAATACAGAGCCTCATCCATAACTACAACAAAAGACTTCAAGCTGTCATTGATGTTAAAGGGGGAAATACACAGTATTAACAAGTGGGGTATGTAAACTTTTAATCCGGGTCATTTGGGTAGTTTCTGTTGTCATTATGATTTAAAAAGAGCAAACACAGTTGTTTCAAAATTAACGGCTTCACCCGACCACTAACCATGTGTGAAAGAAAAGTTTTTCTCTTATCATTCATATTCTCTAAAAATTGGCCAAAAAAATCATTAATTCCGCCAGGGTATGTAAACTTATGAGCACAACTGTATATAAACTCATGCAGGTCATTTCTGTCTCCAGTTAAATCCCGGATTCAGTGCTCCAGGGAGCGGCTCAGCTGTGTTAACTCTCTCAGAGAAAAATCTTTAATGTGGGACAGTAGCCTTCAGTCAGCAGGGAAAGGTCAGCCAATCAGAAGTCACAGCTGCACAAGGCAACATGGGACTGCTGGGGGTAGCCCAGCCATGGCGCGAGGTCAGAGGTCAGTGAATTTGATTGGTTCCTGGGGCTAATGAAGCCTGAGAGAAGCAAATGTGATGTCATAGCTCATTAGACCCCGCCCCTTTAGTACATCACACTTGGACTGTGTTTGGTCAAAAAAAATTACGTTTTATTGTCTAGTTCCTACTGCATAAGGGGAATTCAGAAGGACTTTAAAAGAAAACTGCGCTGCTATGAGAATCTGAATGCGCTTTCACTTGGAACACGATCATGCGTCTCTAGTCTGTCCCCCGTTTATTTTCCTGATTGGCCGGATGGATGGGTGTCACTCTAAATATTGCTGCCGCTCAGAATTGTGGGATGTCGTTTTCTCCTTTATTTTTGTGACAGTTGATTCAGTGTACCCTGTGCTAAATCACCTTTATTAAACATTTAGAGAATTCAAACACACACATCGCTGCCATATAAATCCATCCAGGTCATTTTGCAGGCGTTAGGACCTTTTCATAGAAAAATAAACCATTCAAACGCAGCCTTATTCTCTGGACCTCACTGCAGGGAAACACCACAGGTTGTACTGAATCACAGCATCACCAGATGCTTGACTCAACAGCGCCCCCTGTTCTCTCCTCTCTCCTATAAGAACTTCACAGGTGGTAAAATACAAAACCCAAAACCAGTGAAGTTGGCACGTTGTGTAAATCGTAAATAAAAACAGAATACATTGATTTGCAAATCCTTTTCAACCTATATTCAATTGAATACACTGCAAAGACAAGTTACTTAATGTTCGAACAGGTAAACTTTGTAATTTTTTGCAAATATTAGCTCATTTGGAATTTAATGCCTGCAACATGTTTCAAAAAAGCTGGCACAAGTGGCAAAAAAGAGTGAGAGAGCTGAGGAATGCTCATCAAACACTTATTTGGAACATCCCACAGGTGAACGGGCTAATTGGGAACAGGTGGGTGCCATTGTTCTGGAGGCCCAGCTTATATTTGCATATGTTTATTGTGTGTGAAAAAAACGGACAGCGAAGAAGTTAACGTGTGCATTGCATTGTGAGGTGAAGTGTAACGTAGTCAGTGTTGGGCGATTTAGTATTGCTGAGTACTTTGTAATACACTATTTAGCGCTCAAAAAGACTCGCAGAAGTCGAGGTTGGACTGCACCGTTCGGTATAACGTTACAGTCGGGACAGATGTGAACTGCTAGCCAGCTAGTGGGCTGCTAGCTATCCAGTATAACGCGAGTGGTTGCGTCTCATGCTGAGCAGCCAGCTCGTTGCCTGATCACGTCCGTCACTACAGTTGGACAACTACTTCAAAGATCGATGCGATCTTCACCCCTCCCTCACATCCTCCCGCTTGGATAGCGGACTCTCTCCAGCCCGTAGCTGCGGAACCAACTCGGACGCCCCCCCCAACTTCCCCCTTCAGCGATCTGTGGCTGCCATCCCCTCGCCGACAGCAAAGAGCTCCAGCACCCCGGGCACCTGGTACCATTAGCTATAGGAAATATTAATTCGGACATTGTTGCATTACTAAATTGTATGCGATTAGGGATATCGATGTATATGTTGTTTATGTTTATTTAAGTAAAGGTCATAATTGTTGATATACCTGCCTCTGATAATTCAGTATACGCCATTTGCTATAGCTTATATTATTTAGACTGAGTAATTTGGTGTTTTATTAGTCAATATCAATTTAATACAGTCAGGGTGTGTAGCCCCCAGCTACAGCCATGATTGGGTATAAAAGCAGCTTTCCTGAAATGCTCAGTCATTCACAAACAAGGATGGGGCGAGGGTCACCACATAGTGAACAAATGCGTGAGCTGATTGTCGAACAGTTTAAAAACAACATTCCTCAACGAGCTATTGCAAGAAATTTAGGGATTTCATCATCTACGGTCCGTAATATCGTCAAAAGGTTCAGAGAATCTAGAGAAATCACTGCACGTAAGCGACAAGGCCGAAAACCAACATTGAGTGCCCGTGACCTTCGATCCCTCAGGCGGTACTGCATCAAAAACTGACATCAGTGTGTAAAGGACATCACCACATGGGCTCAGGAACACTTCAGAAAACCACTGTCAGTAACTACAGTTCGTCGCTACATCTGCAAGTGCAAGTTAAAACTCTGCAATGCAAAGCGAAAGCCATTTATCAACAGCACCCAGAAATGCCGCCGGCTTCACTGGGCCCAAGCTCATCTAAGATGGACTGATGCAAAGTGGAAAAGTGTTCTGTGGTCTGACGAGTCCACATTTCAAATTGTTTTTGGAAACTGTGGACGTCATGTCCTCCGGACCAAAGAGGAAAAGAACCATCCGGACTGTTATAGGCGCAAAGTTCAAAAGCCAGCATCTGTGACAGTGGCGGCCCGTGACAAAAATTACAGAGGAAGCCAGAATGAACTACGAATTTAATTCAGTGTTATTTTCCTGCAAACAAATTAGCCTGCTGTTACAGTACCTTTATTCTACCGACTTCTCATTCATTTTAGTGAAAAAAAGAGGTTAAGAAAGAGGACCGCGTGTGTGAGAGACAGTGAAAGCGCGAGGGAGAGCTGCGGATGCGCGCTTCGGGCTGTGCGCCTGCTCATGGCTCTGGCACACAGTAGTATGTGATCAGTTAGAGGAAGCCCATGCGAAGCTGGTAAACGCCTCGTAGCTTCAGCACAGCAGAAAGCTAAACATAAAGCGATCAGACGCCAATTATGAAAAGATCAAGATATAACAAAAACATTTTAGCCATTGCTTTCACAGACAATATTAATGAAGTTCCGTTTTGTAGGCAATGTTTCTCTCCGACTCATATTTAATTAATTGGCAACAAAAGCATTTGCAAGACAGCCGTGGACTATTGTACAGAAACACAGGCAAACCCCTTCCACCAACATTAGAAGTAACAATGTCATATGTGGCAGCCTCGCAACTGAAATTAACAAATCACAAGGATGCCCAATATTCATACATCCAAAAACACACTCAACATGAATGCATAACCCGTGCGCAACGTCTGAATTACATAAACTTAATATAAAACGCATAGTTACAAAGGTTTATATAAAAACTGATATCAACTGTGCTGCAGCGCTACCAACTGTAAACCTTACAGCTGTCAGCTGATAGTGCAGCTGATGTCAGGGGGCCTAAATGCAGTCTCAGTAAGGATTGAGAGTATAAAAAAACAGTACAGCTTAGCCATCATGCTCTGAAATCCATTTGACACGACAAGAATAATAAAGAATAAAACACCACATTTTATGCATCACATAAGAAAAATGTGACAACAACCCGGTGATCAGAAAGGCCACGGCGGGCCATAGGAGACATGGCCCGCAGAAAAGCCGGTGAAGCTCGGCACTTCCTGTTAGCCACTCCATTCTAGCATAGTTAGCTTCACAAAAAGAGCGAACTTTTCTATCAGCTCTCCCCTTAGTTAAATTGAGCTTTGGAGTCGGCCTACCGTCCCGCTTGACTTTTAGTTGAACCTCAAAAGGAAGTTTTGTGAAGTCACTTTTTACAAGAAACTCAGGGTCCCTGTCACCATCCATTCTCTGACTTAATGGCTAAACTTTCTGTGTGGGCTGGCTGGTGCCTGGCGGGACAGTTGAATCTGTGTGTCTATTTTCCGTAACAGTTTGTGATTGGTTGGAAGCCAGATTTGATATGGCCTCCCTCATTTTTTTTTTTTTTAATGATGCATCGACCATTAAGCGATGAGCCTTGCTTCAATCTGATTGGCTAATACGGGCTGTTTTTTTCCTGAGGGAGGCCAAGTGAAGCTGGCCTCCGAACTGACAGACAGGGCGGAGGGCTTGAGACACGGAGTGTAAGACACAATGAGAGCTTGACAGGAGGGGGCGCTGTTTTGCTCCTCACGCTCAGCCAAAGCAGAAGTGCGCTGATGTAGTGTTTTGACAAGGAAATGACAACAATATAAAATACATTGTGGTGAAGCTTATTTATATTTTTTCTTTCTTGCAATAATTTTTGGGGAAGCCAGGCTTCCCATGGCCTCCGCGAAAAACCGCCACTGATCTGTGATGGTATGGGGGTGTATTAGTGCCCAAGGCATGGGCAACTTACACATATGTGAAGGCACCATTAATGCTGAAAGCAGACTTGTAGTACTCGAGTCCAGGACTCGGCCTCGAGTCCGGAAATGTCGGACTCGTGACTCGACTCGGACTTTGACTCGGGCTCTAGCTCTGGCTGCATGAGGACTCGGGGATGACTTTGAGGACTCAAGCTTATTTATCATTGAATCCTTTGTATTTTTATTTTTATTTTTTAAATAATTTCTTCTGTTATAATCTTCATATCAGCTTCAGCCCACGGCGGGTATGAGTGTTAGTTTACCTGCATGCGCGTTCACTTGAGCGCGCTGATGTCGAAGAAGCGGCAGGACGTAGAAGGAGGCGCCGCGGGTTGTACGCTTCGCATTTAAAGATTTCCCCACAAATGCTGGCTAATGCAGAGCAACATGCTCATTATGCAGAGGAACAACCGAAGAGAAGACGGGGACAACGTCAAACTTCAACAAACATCTGTCAAGGATGCACCCAGCCAAGTGAGTAGATTGCGATGCTAATGCTAATAGTGCTTTGACTGTTGATAACGTTATAAGTTAGCTGCTAACTAACGACAACGTTAGCCTCTTAACTTACTCAGTTGTTCCACGATGTTTGGTAAAAGGGATAATTCACCCAAAAAGTGAAATACATTCATTATCGACTCACCCTCATGCTGAGCAACACTCTGGAGCAATTATTTTATTCTTCTAAATGCAGCTGGAGATTCGGGGGGCTTTCACTGTCCACCGCAATCTTTATAAGGAGAGATGATAGTGTCCGGCTCGAAAAGGTCCATAAAAGTCCACAAAAACTTTGTAATATTCCTCCATACTGCTCGTCCGCTGTAATCCAAGTGTCCCGAGTGGGTAACGCCCATATTTTACACGAAACATCGTCATTTAGTACATATATATACAGTGGTGTAGTGGGGATTTTATCACTGGGGGAACTCTCCAAAAAAAAAAAAAAAACATATTAGTCACCCGGATAGACCCTATTTGCAAATTCTTGAGCCTTATATGATCAGTATACTTACTCGTTTCAAATTAAAATTTTAATTTAATTCATCATTTACGGGTTATCTGGATTTGGTGTGTTCAAGAAGAACAACGGTGTGCAGATGTGTCCGCCAGTGGACGTGGAGCTGCAAATTTATGCGCGCAGTTACAATATTTTATCACTAGATGGCAGACCAGGATCAGTTATTGAATATTCACAACTGCCAGTACACTCCTGTCTCCTAAGTAAGCGCGGTCGCGGAAGATTGTGCGCGTTGTAGGCTATTTGCAGAATGCTGACCACTGATCTATATATAAGAACTGGATAGCTGATGAAGTCATAATTTTGAAGTAACCGTGCCGCTATATTGGTATGCCCAACTATAATCTCTCAGAACATTACTCACATTGAACATGTTGCAGCCAAAGATATAATTAATTGAGAAGATATCTTTTCACTGACACGAAAGAGGCGGTATTTTATGTTTCGTCCTCAGATCGACCTGACTGTACGAAAAATCCCTCTAGGACTGCAGATTAACTGCAGTAGGCAGCAGATGTACGGGCCTTTAACATTTTCAATGGACGATATCAGCATTTGACAGCGCGACCAATGAGTGCGTCCATAGGAAATCTATACGGGTTTTTCTACATCTCGCCTGAGTGGGGCAGCGGTGCAACGAAATTGAAGTCCAAAGTCATTGAGACTGAAGAAGACAAGGCGTCAATCCTGCGCGTATTGTTATTATTCTGCACATGTGTGAGGGAATTTGAAGTAGAGGTAAGCTCGCACTTTGTCAACTGCTGTTTTTATTTTAGAAACAATGGGTGTGAGATTCAATCACGCATAACGCATGTGTAAATCCCAACGGATGTCTTGTATTGAGTTTTCAATTGCGCTGTCTTCACTCAGGCTAGGTTTACATGATGACGGTGTGAACAGAAGACGCAAAAGTGGCGTCGCGTCTTCACTTTTTATTTCGCGGTCAGACGAGCGTTCTCGGGAGGAAATCTGTGTGCATGCGGTGACGCAAAAGTGTGTAGAAATCGATTGGGTATGCATGCCGGACGGCTAGGTGGTGCTGTGATACACGAACACAAACGCCGCCATGCCTGCGCGCATGCGTAGAATCTTCCTTCTTCTCGTCACTGTGCCGCGAAATCACAAAATATGGCTACCGGTAACAAGAAGAACTTCGTCTGGTCAGGTAGATCCTCCTCTGTTCGCCAATAGCATGAGTACAGACTCTGTAAATTTGTAGTCACGATTCCTGTACATTTATTATGGCTGCCAGAGTAGCCTGAAGGTCCGAAGCACAGAGATATAAGAAAACTAGAGTGGACAATCCTGTCACTTCCGAGTCGGCATACCGCCGCCATCTTGGGAATGTATATCAGAGCAGACTTTTGCATAAGTGTTGGTGTGACCATGCTCGCTTTACTGGTATGTGACGAAGTAGGTCCTTTGTAGGACTTGTATTTATAATAGAACTGCATTTTTTTAGAATGGTTTAAGTCAGTAGGGTGATTTAAGAGACTGTAGATTGCAGCCATTGGCATTTTTTAAAGTTAAAACTGTGTGTCCTCTGACTGTACAAAAGCGTGATGCATTTCTCATGTATTTATTATTACGTGCATGTACAGTTCGAAATATACCACTACAACTACCTCTGCTACTACTACTACACATTGTCATGTATCTAATTTTGTAATTCAATTAAAGTCTGCTGTTGTTATACCGCCTACTTCGGCACCAAGGTCCAGCTGGCGGTTCAGCGAAAATCGCATTAGCTACAACGGTTTGTGTACAGTATGTGCATGACGGCATTCTACGATATCGGCAACTGCAAACTCACCACAGTTTATCATTTTCAGCTTCCTTTTCTAAGTAAGTTAGGCATTGTGCGATGCTCTGACCCAGCTAGCAAGCACCTCCGCTCAGGATCTGCCCAGGCTTTAGCTAATCCGGCTCAGAGCCGGGGCAGATCCAGTGCGGAGGAGCTTGCTATCTTGGGAGCCTTCGAAAGTCGTTCGATACTTTGGCAATGCCTGAAGATGATACGGCCAGTATGTAGAGGACGAAGGCCATCCAGTCACCAGATCTACGACTTGTCCTGGGATATACAGTATATTTCGCAATTGAAAACACGGTGGTAACATTACATAGTATTATTCGAATAAGCTGGCGGTACAACGTTTAGAAAATATATCGGTTTAACGATACTGGTACGAAGGGAGGCACATGGCAGAAGCGAATGCATGGGGGATTCTTATGCAGGTGGTCCAGCTGGCGTTTAGCGAATATGGCATAACGGTGGGAGGTTTATCAAGAGATGACTTTATTTTCTTTCATGTCGAGAATACCTTCCAAATGTCACTCACGTAACGCGAGAATCACCCGAATGCTTTTTCTTTGAACGAAACGAAAACGTGGGTAACTGAGCGAATATAAAGGGTGAGACAATAATTCTTTAGCTTTGCCAAATAATGGAGCAGAAAAATTGTTGTTCAATCTCAATTCCTTATTCGTGTCATTTTTAAGTATGAAAATATTTTAAAAGAATACGGAAAAAAGTCTCCACCCCCCTCAAAGGAGGAAAAAAAAAAGTCTACACCCACGTTCAGCCCACTGTTTACATGTGTCATCGGACATTTATACAGGATGGCCGAGCTATTCTGCCGTCAGCGCTTTGGCCCAGCCCACGCGGCGTCCACTCTAGTTTTCTTATATCTCTGTGGTCCGAAGCATGGATGTAATCCGACATGTTTGTTTCATGGACCTATTAGGAGATCTGGACGCACAACTCGGGTCGACCACATACGCCTCCATGGTCCTAGCAGCGAATGTGATATTGCAGGTCACGTGATGCCATGGGGGCCAAAAAGAAATTTCTCCATAGGGAATAATTGAAAAAGACACGCTGATAAATCTGTGAATAATGTTTTTTGACAGCCACAAATTATCGACACCGAAACGGTTTATTTTTCTCTTTTAAATCATTAATCCCTCGTTACTCGGCAAAGACAAAATCTTTTATTTATATTCAGGCTATGCGAACACCAACGGGTCCTCATATGTAAGCGCGTTCCCGCTACTCCGAATTTAGCACTGCAGCGGATGTGAGTGGGTGGAGCAATGGGCTTTCCTTGCCGTCTGTCTGTTTAACATTACAGACGTAGCCAAATCGGTGAAGTGAGCTGACCAACTACGGAGCATATGTATTGAGCGACAAAAGAAACGCAAGTTAAATAAAGGCAAACCGGAAAATAAGTTTGCGCGTCATTATTTAAAATCAAATTTATTACTAGCGTGGGCGCATTTACACTCGTTTTATCAAACTTTTCTTTGTTTTGCGATAACTATGAGTACCCAGATAGCAAGCTCCTCCGCTCCGGATTTGCCCCAGCTCTGGAGCCAGGGCAGATCCGGAGCGGAGGTGCTTGCTATCTGGGTAACCATAAGAGCACATTAATTAACTAAGTTAGCTAACTTGCATTTCTTTTGTTGCTCAGAAAATTTTTGCCATTTTAATTGCTGAATGGCCGTAATACGTAATAATATGTAACTTAGCACCTTGATTGCTGCACTTCATGCAGCGCGAGAAAATGTACAGTAAGCTAAGGCCGCTGTTGTGACATCCTAGAACCATGTACGCAGGCAACACTCACCTTACTTATTCAAATTAAAATGAAATGGTTAAATCCATGAATTGCATTGTGTATTGCCAGTACTTTGAATAGCACCAATTCGCATCACTCTATTCTGATGCGTTGTGCTTAACGTGTCAGCTGAGTAGCATCTACCGCAACGTAATGTGCGTTTATAGCAGTATATAAATTCATTTCGAACACTGCTTAGCGATCCATTTATCAGCCTAACCATTCTTCGTTGTTAAATTACTTACCGACCTTCATACATGATGACGAAACTTTTCGGCAACTTGTCTTGTGAGATCCAAAATGAACTATTTTTGTTCATGATCCGAACCAAGTGGGTGGAACAACGCGCATTCCTTGCCGTCCGTCTGTGATGAACATTCTTTATGTGGCCAAGTCAATCAAGCGAGCCGGCGTTACGGTGCAAATATTTTATCCATTTTATTTTAATTGATGAATGGCCGTAATATACTCGATCGCCACACTCCATTATGTAGTGCCACAAAATGTACAGTAAGCTAAGGCCGCTGTTGTGATATCCTAGAAGCATGTATACGCAGCTAACACTCACCTCACCTTTTCATTGTTCATGGTTATCATTGTAATGAGTTGTATATTTCCATTACTTTGAATAACACCAATTCACATTTCTGTATTTTGATTTGCGAACTGGTGATATCTTGACCGCAGTCATCAACTGTCAGCTGTGTAGCATCTAACGTAATGTCCATATGAGTGCATTTATTGCAATACATAAATTCAGTTCGAACACTGCTTAGCAAACCATTTATTAACCATTCTTCAGTCTAAAATTAATTACTGACTTTCATACTCGACGACGAAACTTTTCAGCAGCTTGACAGATGACATCCAAAATGTTTATTTTTTTGTGCATGATCCGAATATCCATGAAAGCACTGAACATGCATACACATTTTTTGCGGTACAGCCTTTATTAGATCGAAGTTTTGGGTTGGTGGAAACGTCAGAGTATACTGAATCCGAACATCTAATGTTCGTGAGCAGCATCTGAGATCAACCGGAGTGATGCAGGTAGATTCGACGGTGTGGCTGATTTTCATCTGAACGAAAATAAATACGAGACCTAAAAGAATGCAACAGTTGGTAGCGTAAATATGCACATTCTGTACCCCATGTCGGATGTAGCTGTCATCATCCATCTGCTCACCCCCACCACCTGTCATATTTGTCACCACCAAGGCATTATTTACATATATATATATATATTTAAAATGTTTTCAAATAGATTTATTTGTGTTTTGTCAGTTTTTGGATTTTTTTTGCCAGCTCTGCGTAACATTTGAAGATGAACTCAAGTACTCAAAATCAAAAGGGGTTTAATGCTTAACTTTCGCAGAGCCGGCCATTATCATAAAATCTACCACAAATACAATCGATGTTAACTCGCACTTAGAAATGAAACGTAGAGACGGTATTAAAATTATAACCGAGAAAGACTTTATTGGAAAGGGCTTTGAGGATGGATAGAAAGGCACGGCCTCTGGTTCGCTGACATGCAGAAATTCATGGATGAAATGTTCAGTGCACTCCAAGAGGCTCAGATATCTGGGGAAGGACAGAAAAAAGGAGCTTTAAGGGAAAAATAACGCTGTACAACGTTCGTGACATTTCACGGTAGACCCATTTTATTATACTCCACGGAATGGTTATAAGTTACGTAAGCTAAATGTAAATTAGCTTACCAGAATTGACAAAAGTTTAAAGCTCCTGACTTTAAAACATATCAGTTTATAAGGTAGGTGAAGTGCGTTGTGTTGTGTGTTCGGTTTATTGTCTTTAATCCGGAAAAAGATAATGGAATTCGCACGCAGACAAGTAAGAATGATCTCCGATAATGTGGTTATTCGACGTTGAACTAAAGAGAACACGAGCCTGTGGCGTTTTTCCCAATAGCGTAGTTGCAGAAATTTATACGTCCATTCAGTCAGTGGTTCTAACTATGGAAGTCAGCATCTGTGACTTCGGGAAGCGCACCCCTGAGCAATGTCATATTAAAGTTACGCAACAGCAAGTCAACTATTTTGCCGAGATTTTTGAGTTGAAATCAATAGTATTACTTCCCTGTCAAAGTCGTTTTTAACATTTGTTATTGCATTTGTGTTTTAAAATAGAATCTCAAACCATAATTAAACCTTTATCGGCGGCTATGCTTTGTGTTCCGTACATCAGAGGGCAGTCTGCAGTGGTCAGACTTCCATTTCCGGTGAAAAGTGATCGTGAACACGCACCCTAGGTCGGAGTTCCACGAGCCCGAGCCGTTGTCATGGACACCTCGGAAACCAGCGTGTTCATAAGCCCCACACTACGCATGTGTGAGCAAAAATCACTCCGGAAGCTTGGCCCCCATGTCGGCACGCTGCGCCACTGAGCAATTTCCATTGAAATGAATGGGCGGCCATTTTCCAATTGTATATCCAGTGAAATATAAAACATCCTTGGTTTGTTTACTGCGTGACGTAAACGCCTACGCGACGTGAGCAGAACAGCAGAGCTGAGCCAGTTTTGCGTCTTGGCCAGTTTAGACGGAAACGCTACGCTGGAGCGTATTCAAGTTTTCCACTTTCGAGGGTGGTTTGAGATTTTTGCGTCTTCAAGCCCCAAAGACGCCATCACCATATAAACAAAAGGCACTTCCGTTAAAATATTTTGTCGTCTTTACTCGCAAGCGTCTTCGTGTAAACTGGGCCTCAGTAGCTGCCGTGAAGCTGTAGGCTAATTTTCCTCCGAAGCGAAAGTGGGTTCGCTGAAGCGACCGCGATGTAAACTTATCAAAGTCGCTAATTCAGCCCTCATATGAGAAGTGAAGTGAGTTGTGCGTTGTGTAGATGTATGTAAAACTGCCTGCCATTCATTGTCGAGTGTGAATCACATTATCTGTTTATGTAGCTCTAACGTTACATCCTCTGTGATAACCAGGCAGAATTAAATTTGTCCATCAACGGTAATTGAGTGTCAGCGGAACATTAGCCTTTTTTAAAGCTGGCATAAATTTGCTTTAATGATTAGACCAGTCAACACCTGGTTTTGTTGTCTGGTTAGTCTGGTCTAATATTATACACAGCGTTACACAGCAGTTTTACTGGATTATCTCATTTATGCCGTGTGACATTGATTGATTTGGTTAACTTCAGTTTGGTAATTTAGGTAGCTTTAGGCTAACCTGATGGATCACGTTAGCGAACATTAATTTGAATTGTTCCAATAATAACCGTTAGCTGGGCTAACATTGACACATTATCTGCTGTTAAGGCAGATGGCCAGTGGCCAATAATAAGTGTAATGTGAATATAGGCCACTAGATGGCAGTATTTTCCTTTTTTTTGAAGCTCAGACTGGAGTCATGTTTAGACATGTCCTGGACATGTCTGGGGCAAGTCTCAGAAAATTAAAAAAAAAAGAGGTCTAAATGTGGGTGGGGTCTGCAAAAGAGTATATAAGGAGTAGAATTGAGACAGTAAAGTAGGAGGAGAAATTGCAAGAAGATGACCAGACCTGCCATTCTGTTCAAGACCTGTGACGTTTCTTTTGTGGATTTCTTTGCCTGTGTTTGAGCATTTTCTTCATCCAGGACATCACCAAGCCACCCCACCAAAAAGGGACTGTAATTATTTCTGTTTTTTCTTATTTATCAATCTTGGTCTTTAGTTGTAGGTTGTTATTAGTCTTTGTCTTTGTTAAAAATTAAATGTGTTTTAGTTGTTAAAACTGTGTTTGTCATCCCTTGCTGTTGCTGTTGTGTTATAAATGTAATAACAAATTGGGGCCATAACAAATTGGGGGCTCAAGGTCCGGGATAGACCATTGTGTGAGTAATTTATTGAAAATCTAACATTCCAAATTGTGAAATTGTTTTGGTGAATTTTCCTATACATATATTGACAACAGCAATGGATGATTTCTTGGCATCACCAACCGTAGGGGTTTTGAAGTCTTTTAAAAAGACAGAACTGCTAGAAATTTGCAGACAGTTGGAGCTGACAGAGGTAAAACCAGCCATGCGAAAAGCAAGACTGGCTAGA
This sequence comes from Gymnothorax reevesii, assembly GCA_029721435.1. Lineage (NCBI taxonomy): Eukaryota > Metazoa > Chordata > Actinopteri > Anguilliformes > Muraenidae > Gymnothorax > Gymnothorax reevesii. Next base: position 57,286,000 of record CM056590.1, read on the forward strand.
GAGATAGTTGAATATTACATTGATGAAAATGTGTTTGCACCAGGAGATCTGGAACAGTTTCCAGTGGAAAATCCAAATATAGAAATGGAACTTAAATTAAAAATGCTAGAGATTGAAAGGGAAGAAAAAGAAAAACAAAGGCAGTTTGAGTGAGAAAAATTAGCAAGAGAAGAAAAACAAAGAGAATTTGAGAGAGAGAAAGAGGAAAGAGCAGAAAGAGAGAGACAGAGACAGAGAGATTTTGAATTAGAGAAGTTGGATAGAGAAGAAAGACTCCAAATGGAGAAACTAAAAATTAAAATTGAAACTAAAAATAAATTTTGTGCCAGTCAGGAGGTAAAACTGGTGCCTCCATTTTCTGAAAAGGACGTAGATGACTATTTCCAGTGTTTTGAAAAGGTAGCAAAGAGTTGCCAGTGGCCAAAGGAACACTGGCCTCTGATGTTGCAAACTGTCCTCAAGGGTAAAGCTCAACAAGCCTATTCGGCTTTGTCTGCAGATGATTCCTCTGATTATGAGGTTGTCAAAAAGGTTATTTTGAGAGCTTATGAGTTGGTTCCAGAGGCTTACCGACAGAAATTCAGAGGTCTAAAGAAATCTGAAAATCAGACTTATGTTGAATTTGCTAATGAAAAGCAGGTTTGCTTTGAGCGCTGGTGTACTTCTATGGAGGTCAAGGATGATTTCAACTCACTAAAAGAGATGGTGTTAGTTGAAGAATTCAAGAACTGTGTTAAGGATGATGTTAAGACCTACCTTAATGAGAAGCAAGCACTGAACTTGCAATCAGCTGCCAAATTTGCAGATGAATATGTTCTCACTCATAAGTCCAAATTTCAGTCTAGCAGTAACAATAAATGGTCCCAATTTCAGAAAAAGGGTTACGGTGATACCCAAGATTCCTCACCCAAAGACAAAGACAAATCTGGTGATGGTGCTCAGAAATCCAGTAACAGGTCTGATCAAAGTGTGAAAGCTGACAGTGACAGAAGTGGTCTAGTTTGCAGATATTGCAAGAAATCTGGTCATGTTACACCTAACTGTTGGTTCCTTAAAGCTAAGAAAGAAAAAGAAAAGGATACCAAACCAAATGCCTTTGTGAAAACAAGGTTAGAAACCCCTGTAGTAGATAACCAATCTGCAAAATTGCCTGCTTCTTGTGGGGCTAAAAAGCCTGATACAGCTGACTTCGTGAGGGAGGAATTTCTTCCATTTGTGTCAGAGGGATTTGTGGCTCTGAATGAGCATACTACTCCTGTCCCCATATATATCCTAAGGGATACCGGAGCTTCTCAGTCACTTTTGTTGATGGACTCCTTGGAGTTACGTGATGAGACCGCTTCAGGGGATTTCATACTTGTACAAGGTATTGAAGGGAGGACTGTATCTGTACCCCTGCGCTCTATATTCTTGAAGTCAGATTTAGTTACAGGACAGGTAAAGGTGGGACTTATGTCAAGTCTACCTATAAAGGGTGTTTCTCTGTTGCTAGGCAATGACCTGGCTGGGGGCAAAGTAGTTCCCCCTGTACATCTTACTTCACAGCCGAGCACTGAAAATGGGGATGAGGACCCATCTCTGTATCCTTCTTGCGCAGTGACTCGTGCTATGGCCAAGAAGGCTAAAGAAGATGATGTTGTGGTGCCGTCCAGTACATTGAATAGTCAGGACTCAGGTGGTTCGCCTCATGACTCTGATTGGCCTACTATGGTTTCTCCGTTTGAGGACTTATCAGATACTTTTATCAGTTCTCTATTCAGCCAGCCGGATGGGTCTGGTGATTCTGATGTGTCTGGAGACTTGTCTCTGTCCAGAAAGCGGTTGATTGAGGAGCAAACTAATGATCCTGAAATTGGTGTACTAAAGAGGAGAGCCCTTCCTGAAAAAGAAATAGATGCAGTTCCAGTTGGGTATTATCTCAAGGATGGTGTGTTGATGCGGAAGTGGCGCCCTCCTGATATCCCTGCCAATGCAGATTGGGCAGTGGTCAGGCAAATTGTTGTTCCGAAGGTCTATAGGAATGAGATCTTAACAATGGCTCATAGTTTACCTTTAGGAGGTCATCTTGGTGTTAACAAGACTGTTGATAAGATCATGAAACACTTCTTTTGGCCTGGGCTTCGGAAAGACGTTTCCAACTTTTGCAAAACCTGTCACACTTGTCAGGTAGTTGGAAAACACCAGTTAGACCCACCTGTAGCTCCATTGCAGCCTATCCCAGCATTTGGGGAGCCATTCTCTAGGGTCATTGTTGATTGCGTTGGTCCATTACCCAAGACTAGATCTGGAAATCAGTATTTGTTGACAATCATGTGTGCATCTACCAGATTCCCCGAAGCCATACCTCTACGTAACATCAAGGCAACTGCAATCTCGAAGGCTTTGATAAAGTTCTTCACGTTGTTTGGTCTTCCCAGGGAAATTCAGTCAGACCAAGGTAGCAATTTCACTTCAGGATTGTTTCAGCAGGTTGTGTATGAACTAGGTGCAAAACAGATTCTTTCTAGTGCCTATCATCCAGAAAGTCAGGGTGCCTTAGAGCGGTTTCATTCCACTCTCAAGACAATGATGAGGACTTATTGTTATGACCATGAGAAAGACTGGGATGAAGGGGTTCATTTGCTGTTGTTTGCAGCTAGAGAAGCAGTGCAGGAGTCTACTGGATTCAGTCCATTTGAGCTAGTGTTTGGTCATGAAGTGAGAGGACCTTTGCTATTATTGAGTGAACAATGGCAAGAGGAAGAGCCGCAAATCAGTCTGTTAGACTATGTTAGCAAGTTCAAGGAAAGATTGCGTGCAGCTTGTGACCTTGCCAAAGAGAACTTGAAATCAAGTCAGGGAAAAATGAAAACTTGGTATGATCATAAGGCTAGAAGCCGTGAGTTTAAACCAGGAGAAAAGGTCCTTGTGTTGTTTCCCTTGCAGTCCAATCCATTGCAGGCTAGATTTCATGGTCCTTATGAAATTCTGACAAAACTCAATGATCTCAATTACATTGTGAAGACTCCAGATAGGAGAAAACCAAAACAATTGTGTCACATTAACATGCTGAAGCCTTATCATGACAGAAATGCTAGGGTTGCAGCTGTCACTTTAGATTCTCCTATGGCTGAGATTTGTGGAGATGAGGGGGAGTTTCAAGATGATGAACCTAGAATTAAAGCTGAAGTTCTTTCATGTAAATTGTCAAATTCTGAAGTGTTGCAAAATCTTGATGTAAAACTCCAGCACTTAGAACCCTCACAGAAAGATCAGTTTGAGAGGTTGATCAAGAAATATGAGGATCTGTTTCCTGATGTTCCAAAAAGAGTTTCTATAGCCTCTCATGATGTAGATGTTGGTGATGCCAAACCAATAAAACAGTATCCGTACCGGATGAATCCTGAAAAGAGAAAGATTGCTGAGAAAGAGGTTGAGTACATGTTAGAACATGATATTATCAGACCCTCCAACTCCGATTGGAGTTCACCCTGTGTGCTAGTTCCAAAACCTGATGGAAGTACTAGATTCTGTACAGATTATCGCAAAGTCAATGCTGTAACTAGAACTGATGTGTTTCCCATACCTCGGATTGATGATTGTATCGATAGAGTAGGGCAAGAAAAGTTTCTGACCAAGATTGATTTATTGAAGGGTTATTGGTGTGTGCCTTTAACTGAGAGGGCCAAGAGCATCTCTGCTTTTGCCACACCATCTGGATTGTACCAGTATGAAGTCCTACCCTTTGGCATGAAAAATGCCCCAGCCACGTTCCAAAGGATGATACAGTCTACAATCGCCGGATTGCCACACACGGGTGCGTACATCGATGACCTGATCACATGGAGTGACTCCTGGGAAGAACATCTAAAAGATGTAGAGACGTTGTTCCAGCGCCTGACCCAGGCTAACCTGACTGTTAACCTGAGCAAGAGTGACTTTGGTTGTGCTACTGTCACCTATCTTGGCTACGTCATAGGCCAGGGTAAGGTGGCACCCATAAATGCTAAAGTCCAAGCCATCATGGACTTTCCAGTTCCTGACAACAAAAAAGCTTTGCGCCGCTTCCTTGGAATGATCGGGTACTACCGCAAGTTCTGCAAGAACTTTGCTGAGATTGCTCTCAGTCTAACTAACCAACTGAAGAAAGGCGTAAAGTTCACCTGGGATGATGCATGCCAGAGAGCCTTCGATTGCCTGAAGTCTCTGCTGTGTCACTTCCCCGTGCTCAAATCTCCTGACTTCAACCAACCGTTCTCCATCGCGGTCGATGCTAGCGACCAAGCTTGTGGATCTGTGCTCCTACAGAGAAGTGACTCTGATGACATTGAGCATCCCGTGGCATACTTCTCCAGGAAGTTCAATCGCCACCAAAGGAACTATTCCACAATAGAGAAGGAACTGTTGGCTCTGGTCCTTTCTTTACAACACTTTGAGGTTTATGTTTGTACAGGACAAAAGCCAATGATTGTGTACACTGACCACAATCCGTTAATGTTTTTGAGTAAGATGAAAAACAAGAATCGGAGATTGTTGAATTGGAGTTTGATTTTACAGGAGTTTGACTTGGAAATTAAGCATGTGAAGGGTACAGACAATGTAATTGCTGATTGCTTATCCCGTGTTTGAATGTGTATATATATATCATGTGTTTGAATATTGTATGATATGTATATATAGACAAGTGTTCACTTAATCATTTTGTATTGAAAAGAAAAATTTTGCCTTTATGAGTCAAAATTTTTCCCTTTTGGAATGGAGGTGTAATGTGAATATAGGCCACTAGATGGCAGTATTTTCCTTTTTTTTGAAGCTCAGACTGGAGTCATGTTTAGACATGTCCTGGACATGTCTGGGGCAAGTCTCAGAAAATTAAAAAAAAAAGAGGTCTAAATGTGGGTGGGGTCTGCAAAAGAGTATATAAGGAGTAGAATTGAGACAGTAAAGTAGGAGGAGAAATTGCAAGAAGATGACCAGACCTGCCATTCTGTTCAAGACCTGTGACGTTTCTTTTGTGGATTTCTTTGCCTGTGTTTGAGCATTTTCTTCATCCAGGACATCACCAAGCCACCCCACCAAAAAGGGACTGTAATTATTTCTGTTTTTTCTTATTTATCAATCTTGGTCTTTAGTTGTAGGTTGTTATTAGTCTTTGTCTTTGTTAAAAATTAAATGTGTTTTAGTTGTTAAAACTGTGTTTGTCATCCCTTGCTGTTGCTGTTGTGTTATAAATGTAATAACAAATTGGGGCCATAACAAATTGGGGGCTCAAGGTCCGGGATAGACCATTGTGTGAGTAATTTATTGAAAATCTAACATTCCAAATTGTGAAATTGTTTTTGTGAATTTTCCTATACATATATTGACAACAGCAATGGATGATTTCTTGGCATCACCAACCGTAGGGGTTTTGAAGTCTTTTAAAAAGACAGAACTGCTAGAAATTTGCAGACAGTTGGAGCTGACAGAGGTAAAACCAGCCATGCGAAAAGCAAGACTGGCTAGAGAGATAGTTGAATATTACATTGATGAAAATGTGTTTGCACCAGGAGATCTGGAACAGTTTCCAGTGGAAAATCCAAATATAGAAATGGAACTTAAATTAAAAATGCTAGAGATTGAAAGGGAAGAAAAAGAAAAACAAAGGCAGTTTGAGTGAGAAAAATTAGCAAGAGAAGAAAAACAAAGAGAATTTGAGAGAGAGAAAGAGGAAAGAGCAGAAAGAGAGAGACAGAGACAGAGAGATTTTGAATTAGAGAAGTTGGATAGAGAAGAAAGACTCCAAATGGAGAAACTAAAAATTAAAATTGAAACTAAAAATAAATTTTGTGCCAGTCAGGAGGTAAAACTGGTGCCTCCATTTTCTGAAAAGGACGTAGATGACTATTTCCAGTGTTTTGAAAAGGTAGCAAAGAGTTGCCAGTGGCCAAAGGAACACTGGCCTCTGATGTTGCAAACTGTCCTCAAGGGTAAAGCTCAACAAGCCTATTCGGCTTTGTCTGCAGATGATTCCTCTGATTATGAGGTTGTCAAAAAGGTTATTTTGAGAGCTTATGAGTTGGTTCCAGAGGCTTACCGACAGAAATTCAGAGGTCTAAAGAAATCTGAAAATCAGACTTATGTTGAATTTGCTAATGAAAAGCAGGTTTGCTTTGAGCGCTGGTGTACTTCTATGGAGGTCAAGGATGATTTCAACTCACTAAAAGAGATGGTGTTAGTTGAAGAATTCAAGAACTGTGTTAAGGATGATGTTAAGACCTACCTTAATGAGAAGCAAGCACTGAACTTGCAATCAGCTGCCAAATTTGCAGATGAATATGTTCTCACTCATAAGTCCAAATTTCAGTCTAGCAGTAACAATAAATGGTCCCAATTTCAGAAAAAGGGTTACGGTGATACCCAAGATTCCTCACCCAAAGACAAAGACAAATCTGGTGATGGTGCTCAGAAATCCAGTAACAGGTCTGATCAAAGTGTGAAAGCTGACAGTGACAGAAGTGGTCTAGTTTGCAGATATTGCAAGAAATCTGGTCATGTTACACCTAACTGTTGGTTCCTTAAAGCTAAGAAAGAAAAAGAAAAGGATACCAAACCAAATGCCTTTGTGAAAACAAGGTTAGAAACCCCTGTAGTAGATAACCAATCTGCAAAATTGCCTGCTTCTTGTGGGGCTAAAAAGCCTGATACAGCTGACTTCGTGAGGGAGGAATTTCTTCCATTTGTGTCAGAGGGATTTGTGGCTCTGAATGAGCATACTACTCCTGTCCCCATATATATCCTAAGGGATACCGGAGCTTCTCAGTCACTTTTGTTGATGGACTCCTTGGAGTTACGTGATGAGACCGCTTCAGGGGATTTCATACTTGTACAAGGTATTGAAGGGAGGACTGTATCTGTACCCCTGCGCTCTATATTCTTGAAGTCAGATTTAGTTACAGGACAGGTAAAGGTGGGACTTATGTCAAGTCTACCTATAAAGGGTGTTTCTCTGTTGCTAGGCAATGACCTGGCTGGGGGCAAAGTAGTTCCCCCTGTACATCTTACTTCACAGCCGAGCACTGAAAATGGGGATGAGGACCCATCTCTGTATCCTTCTTGCGCAGTGACTCGTGCTATGGCCAAGAAGGCTAAAGAAGATGATGTTGTGGTGCCGTCCAGTACATTGAATAGTCAGGACTCAGGTGGTTCGCCTCATGACTCTGATTGGCCTACTATGGTTTCTCCGTTTGAGGACTTATCAGATACTTTTATCAGTTCTCTATTCAGCCAGCCGGATGGGTCTGGTGATTCTGATGTGTCTGGAGACTTGTCTCTGTCCAGAAAGCGGTTGATTGAGGAGCAAACTAATGATCCTGAAATTGGTGTACTAAAGAGGAGAGCCCTTCCTGAAAAAGAAATAGATGCAGTTCCAGTTGGGTATTATCTCAAGGATGGTGTGTTGATGCGGAAGTGGCGCCCTCCTGATATCCCTGCCAATGCAGATTGGGCAGTGGTCAGGCAAATTGTTGTTCCGAAGGTCTATAGGAATGAGATCTTAACAATGGCTCATAGTTTACCTTTAGGAGGTCATCTTGGTGTTAACAAGACTGTTGATAAGATCATGAAACACTTCTTTTGGCCTGGGCTTCGGAAAGACGTTTCCAACTTTTGCAAAACCTGTCACACTTGTCAGGTAGTTGGAAAACACCAGTTAGACCCACCTGTAGCTCCATTGCAGCCTATCCCAGCATTTGGGGAGCCATTCTCTAGGGTCATTGTTGATTGCGTTGGTCCATTACCCAAGACTAGATCTGGAAATCAGTATTTGTTGACAATCATGTGTGCATCTACCAGATTCCCCGAAGCCATACCTCTACGTAACATCAAGGCAACTGCAATCTCGAAGGCTTTGATAAAGTTCTTCACGTTGTTTGGTCTTCCCAGGGAAATTCAGTCAGACCAAGGTAGCAATTTCACTTCAGGATTGTTTCAGCAGGTTGTGTATGAACTAGGTGCAAAACAGATTCTTTCTAGTGCCTATCATCCAGAAAGTCAGGGTGCCTTAGAGCGGTTTCATTCCACTCTCAAGACAATGATGAGGACTTATTGTTATGACCATGAGAAAGACTGGGATGAAGGGGTTCATTTGCTGTTGTTTGCAGCTAGAGAAGCAGTGCAGGAGTCTACTGGATTCAGTCCATTTGAGCTAGTGTTTGGTCATGAAGTGAGAGGACCTTTGCTATTATTGAGTGAACAATGGCAAGAGGAAGAGCCGCAAATCAGTCTGTTAGACTATGTTAGCAAGTTCAAGGAAAGATTGCGTGCAGCTTGTGACCTTGCCAAAGAGAACTTGAAATCAAGTCAGGGAAAAATGAAAACTTGGTATGATCATAAGGCTAGAAGCCGTGAGTTTAAACCAGGAGAAAAGGTCCTTGTGTTGTTTCCCTTGCAGTCCAATCCATTGCAGGCTAGATTTCATGGTCCTTATGAAATTCTGACAAAACTCAATGATCTCAATTACATTGTGAAGACTCCAGATAGGAGAAAACCAAAACAATTGTGTCACATTAACATGCTGAAGCCTTATCATGACAGAAATGCTAGGGTTGCAGCTGTCACTTTAGATTCTCCTATGGCTGAGATTTGTGGAGATGAGGGGGAGTTTCAAGATGATGAACCTAGAATTAAAGCTGAAGTTCTTTCATGTAAATTGTCAAATTCTGAAGTGTTGCAAAATCTTGATGTAAAACTCCAGCACTTAGAACCCTCACAGAAAGATCAGTTTGAGAGGTTGATCAAGAAATATGAGGATCTGTTTCCTGATGTTCCAAAAAGAGTTTCTATAGCCTCTCATGATGTAGATGTTGGTGATGCCAAACCAATAAAACAGTATCCGTACCGGATGAATCCTGAAAAGAGAAAGATTGCTGAGAAAGAGGTTGAGTACATGTTAGAACATGATATTATCAGACCCTCCAACTCCGATTGGAGTTCACCCTGTGTGCTAGTTCCAAAACCTGATGGAAGTACTAGATTCTGTACAGATTATCGCAAAGTCAATGCTGTAACTAGAACTGATGTGTTTCCCATACCTCGGATTGATGATTGTATCGATAGAGTAGGGCAAGAAAAGTTTCTGACCAAGATTGATTTATTGAAGGGTTATTGGTGTGTGCCTTTAACTGAGAGGGCCAAGAGCATCTCTGCTTTTGCCACACCATCTGGATTGTACCAGTATGAAGTCCTACCCTTTGGCATGAAAAATGCCCCAGCCACGTTCCAAAGGATGATACAGTCTACAATCGCCGGATTGCCACACACGGGTGCGTACATCGATGACCTGATCACATGGAGTGACTCCTGGGAAGAACATCTAAAAGATGTAGAGACGTTGTTCCAGCGCCTGACCCAGGCTAACCTGACTGTTAACCTGAGCAAGAGTGACTTTGGTTGTGCTACTGTCACCTATCTTGGCTACGTCATAGGCCAGGGTAAGGTGGCACCCATAAATGCTAAAGTCCAAGCCATCATGGACTTTCCAGTTCCTGACAACAAAAAAGCTTTGCGCCGCTTCCTTGGAATGATCGGGTACTACCGCAAGTTCTGCAAGAACTTTGCTGAGATTGCTCTCAGTCTAACTAACCAACTGAAGAAAGGCGTAAAGTTCACCTGGGATGATGCATGCCAGAGAGCCTTCGATTGCCTGAAGTCTCTGCTGTGTCACTTCCCCGTGCTCAAATCTCCTGACTTCAACCAACCGTTCTCCATCGCGGTCGATGCTAGCGACCAAGCTTGTGGATCTGTGCTCCTACAGAGAAGTGACTCTGATGACATTGAGCATCCCGTGGCATACTTCTCCAGGAAGTTCAATCGCCACCAAAGGAACTATTCCACAATAGAGAAGGAACTGTTGGCTCTGGTCCTTTCTTTACAACACTTTGAGGTTTATGTTTGTACAGGACAAAAGCCAATGATTGTGTACACTGACCACAATCCGTTAATGTTTTTGAGTAAGATGAAAAACAAGAATCGGAGATTGTTGAATTGGAGTTTGATTTTACAGGAGTTTGACTTGGAAATTAAGCATGTGAAGGGTACAGACAATGTAATTGCTGATTGCTTATCCCGTGTTTGAATGTGTATATATATATCATGTGTTTGAATATTGTATGATATGTATATATAGACAAGTGTTCACTTAATCATTTTGTATTGAAAAGAAAAATTTTGCCTTTATGAGTCAAAATTTTTCCCTTTTGGAATGGAGGTGTAATGTGAATATAGGCCACTAGATGGCAGTATTTTCCTTTTTTTTGAAGCTCAGACTGGAGTCATGTTTAGACATGTCCTGGACATGTCTGGGGCAAGTCTCAGAAAATTAAAAAAAAAAGAGGTCTAAATGTGGGTGGGGTCTGCAAAAGAGTATATAAGGAGTAGAATTGAGACAGTAAAGTAGGAGGAGAAATTGCAAGAAGATGACCAGACCTGCCATTCTGTTCAAGACCTGTGACGTTTCTTTTGTGGATTTCTTTGCCTGTGTTTGAGCATTTTCTTCATCCAGGACATCACCAAGCCACCCCACCAAAAAGGGACTGTAATTATTTCTGTTTTTTCTTATTTATCAATCTTGGTCTTTAGTTGTAGGTTGTTATTAGTCTTTGTCTTTGTTAAAAATTAAATGTGTTTTAGTTGTTAAAACTGTGTTTGTCATCCCTTGCTGTTGCTGTTGTGTTATAAATGTAATAACAAATTGGGGCCATAACATAAGCAATATATTAGTTGAAATTCATTTATGTGTATCCGTCTTCACTACAGCAAGTGCATTGTCTCGCCACATCCCCCAAAAAAAGTCGCTCCGCATTGCAAGGCTGCTCATCTGCGCTTCTCTGCCATAGAATACTATATAACGGTTGCTCACTACCGAGCATAGTAAAATGGCCGCCGGACCACTTTCGCTTGCTTCATCCTCCCAACGCAGTTCTGCATCACGTCAGCAATCCAGTTATTCTATATAGATCAGTGATGCTGACCGGGTTATTCGTTGCATCTTGTTGTTTGAAGTGGTAGCTCAAGTAGGCGGGCACCGGATCAGAGCAGGGTTTGTTTTAAGCCAAAATACACTACATGGAGGACAGAGAGCCCCCACTCTCCCCGCGACAAGTTACAAGTCAATTCATCTAACGATAACCGTCCAAAGCAGTTAAATTGATGTGAAAAATGATCCATAAAGCAAATATCCTGCATAGTTCCTCGACTTTAATAAGCAGCTATTGTAAAAAAAAAAAAATCAGTGATGAAGTGATCACCTGATTTCAGGCTTCCACTGCAAGCTCTTCTTTGACGTGTGCAAACAATAGCAGCATTCGCATGCATTCGTACGTGTGTGGAAGACGTGATCAGGCTTTGCAAAAGTGGAGAGCTGAAGAGCATCGCGCCTCTTGGCTCAGACTCAGTATTGAGGCCTCAGACTTCGGCTCGGGGAACTTTTCTAGTGCTTGGGCTAAAGGACTGAGGACTCGACCTGGACTCGACTCAGGTTAGAGGACTCGACTCAGATTTTTTTTGGGTGACTCGGACTCGACTTGGACTCAAACACTGAGGACTCGGACTCGACTCGGACTCGAGCTTTGGTGACTCGACTACAACACTAGCTGAATACACTCCATCTGCAGTAGGTAGGTTAAGTCCTTCTACCCACTGCACACTTTCGTACTCTTTTATAATAATGGCCACCAGGTGTCAACCGCAAGTCGACGACGACTGAGGACTAATCAGTGCCGAGCTTACAAATGCGTCGCCAGCAGCAGACGGAATAGCGGAAGCAACATGTAAACGGTAAACAATCCGCGATGATCATGGCAGAAAATACTCCCAAAAAAAGGATATACCGTTGTGCCGAAGGGCTTTCATGCTTCTGCGTGGTATGTCAGTGCGATATAAGATTAAGAAATACGTCCGCGTCCGGTGTGAAAGAGACTCTAGGATGTTAAATAACGTAACATTGGCATGCTAGCTAAAATATTATAGTTATCGATGTCTCTAGCAAAACAGCTCGCTCGCAAGTATTCAATTGTGAGCGAACTGTAGCCTTTAAGCTCGCTAGCTAGTTGGCCATGTAGCTAAATACAATGGCGCGCTAATTATGAGTTAAACGAGCCGTCATGGCATCCTCATCTCGCTACGACCAGAAAACTTGTTTGATTGGCGTCGATCCATATAAATTGGACTCAGCAGCATTTAGCCGAGATATATCTTTGCTGCCAGCCGTGGATTACCCCAATATTTGCCACTATTTAATCCTCACAGTGTACACCTACACAGCGCAGGAGCTGAAGGCGTAAGGAGTCGTATAACTATTTCATATAACTAAGCGAACATTGGCTGCCTCCCAAAGCGCCTGAATTATATTCTCGCTCTGTAAACTTGTGTTTGGTCCAAAACGTCGGTCTCTGTGTCCGCATTAATATTTTGTATTTCTGCGTCTTAACCGGGAATTTTATGGCGTCTTAACTGGCTATTTCTATTGTACAATAAGAGAGTGCTAACCGGGCATTTTATTGCGTCTTAAGACACAAATACAAAATCTTAATGCTGACGCCAAACCCGACGTTTTGCCAGTGTAGCTACAGAACGAGGATTTAATTTTGGCGCTTTTGGATGCAGCCATTAACTTCATTCAACAGTAACTTAGCTCACCGTGAATCTCGTAAGTCTCGTAAGGAATATTAGTGGGGATGTCAACAATATGGCCACATCGGACGTTGATGACGCGCATCGAATACCATCAATGTTTGATCACGTGGGTCGCCCGGAGCCAATGACAGAAGATGTCATAGATTCTGAATATTTAGGCAAGATTAGTGCGCTGATTGGATGGTTGTGATCATGTGACCTAGTGGCCATTATTATGAAATAGTACGAAAGCGTGCAGTGGGTAGAACGACTTAACCTACCCACTGCAGATGGAGTGTATGGCTGAAAGGTACATACAGGTTTTGGAGCAACATATGTTGCCATCCAAGCAACGTCTTTTTCATGGACGCCCCTGCTTATTTCAGCAAGATAATGCCAAGCCACATTCTGCACGTGTTACAACAGCATGGCTCCGTAGTAAAAGAGTGCGGGTATTAGACTGGCCTGCCTGTAGTCCAGACCTGTTTCCCATTGAAAATAAGTGGCATATTTTGAAGCGTAAAGTACGACAATGGAGACCCCAGACTGTTGAACAACTTAAGCTGTACATCAGGCAAGAATGATAAAGAGTTCCACCTGAAAAGCTTCAAAAATTGGTCTCCTCAGTTCCCAAACGTTTACTGAGTGTCGTTAAAAGGAAAGGCGATGTAACACAGTGGTAAAAAGGCCCCTGTGCCAACTTTTTTGCAATGTGTTGCTGCCTTTAAATTCTAAGTTAATGATTATTTGCAAAAAAAAAAAAAAAAAGTTTCTCAGTTTGAACATTAAACATCTTGTATTTGCAGTGTATTCAATTGAATATAAGTTGAAAAGGATTTGCAAATCATTGTATTCTGTTTTTATCTACGATTTACATAACGTGCCAACTTCACTGGTTTTGGGTTTTGTATTAAGAAATGAACTGATCTTTCTGATGATACCCAGAGACTTAGACACAAGCCATATGTTCTTTCCAGGTACATTTTTCGTCAACCATGACACCAAGAAAGCAAGCAGAGGATACCTTATTAATTTTGGAGCCTTCAGTAAAGAGCTTGACTTCATCTGGGTTATACTTTTTCCTTCCTGAATTGGTTTTATTTATGTTAAGGGACAGTTAATTCAATTTGAACCATTTTGAATAAGCTTGTAGGCCCAAGTTGGCCTCTTTTAAAAGAGTTTTAAAGTGTTTATTAGAAATAAGAGGATTTGTACTATCTGCGAATGAGAGAGGTAAAATTGTACTTGGAACTGTGGCAAGATCATTGATATAAATTAAAAATAATAACAGACCCAGAATTGAGCCTTGAGCCACACCGCATGACAATGTTACCGTGTTAGACTTAGTTATTAAAATGAACGTATTCTTGCCTATCAGTAATCAAGCTTTTTAAACATTGAAAAGCATTACCTTGGAAACCGTATCTATGTTGTTTTGATCGCGATATTTTGTGGTTCACTGTGTAAAACACATTTGATACGTCCAAGAAAATTGCTATTGTATGTTCATTATTGTCAAGAGCAGTAGAGATTTCTTCAAAAAGATCTAACAAAGGCATGTAAGCAGAATGATTCTTGCTGAAGCCATATTGATGGTTGTATAGTATCTTATTTGAATTAATATGTTGTAGAATTCTCTTGTAAACTAATTTTTCAAGGATCTTTGAAAAACAGGGTAATATTGAAATTGGGCGATAATTTGTAAATTAACTTTGATCATCTGATTTGAATATGGGGATGATTTTTGCAATTTTGAGATCACTTGGAATTTCACCAGTTTCCAATGACGGGGAAAAAATAAACGTTAGAGGGTCTGCTATTGAATATTTGACCTTTTACAAGAGAATTTCTAACTTCATCGTGTCCTGAACTGGTTGATTTGAGTTTCTCAATAATGCTTATAACTTCATTTACATCTGGCTGATCAAAGATCTCATATGTAGGAAAACAACAATCAATATAGTTAAGGGGACGACCATCAGGGTTTTTTATTTTTTTTTGCCAGAGAGGCACCTACATTGACAAAGAAACCATTAAACCTACATGCAATCTCATATGAGCCTGTAAGCGTTTTCCCTCTGTCAGTGAAACAAAATGGTATTTTTGTCACAGGTTTCTTTTTATGTAATAGTTGATTTATAATAGTCCATGTTTCTTTGATATTATTTGAGGAAGGTTTGAATTTGGCAGAAAAAATATCTTCTTTTTTTCTTGCTGATCTAAGGAGATGAGTAAATTTATTTTTATATGTTTTGTAGTTAGATTGATTTAGTGGTGTAGGGTTAGTTAAGAATTTTTTATAAAGTTTATTTTTTTTCTTTGAAGACTTCTGTAATCCAGTGGTGACCCATGGTTTGGAAAAGTCCTGTTTTCAAGTTTTTTTATTTACAGTGACTGAGGGAAAACACTTATTGAAGATAGAGATAAGAGTCCATAAAAGTTCGGTAAGCACTGTTAGGGTTAGTTTGAGTGTATACATTTGTCCAGGAATGATTCTTGATAAGTTTTTTAAAACAAATATATCTACCATTAAATTTGCGATAAGTTGTGTTGACTTCAGTTTGATTATTCTTAACATTGTCAAGCCTGGTAAATTGAAAGACTGGGAAGTGGTCAGTGATTTCAGAAAATAAGATACCCGAATGGCGCACTTCATTCAGACAATTTTTAATATATTGTCTATTAGAGTAGCAGACCTGTCAGTAACTCTGGTGGGTTTGTGAATGGCAGGATAAAAGTAATTGGAATATAGAGCATTTAAAAAATCCAGGGTGGGTGAACGTGTTTCACTTTTGAAAAGGTTGATATTGTAGTCACAGAGAATATAACACAATTTACCCTCTTTAGTTATTAGATCTAAAGTATTCTCCAGAGCATCATTAAAGTTGTTAATATCCGTGTCTGGTGGACGATACACACAGCCAACAATAACCTTTCGGCCATTATTGGGTACTGTTAACTCAACAAAAACAGACTCTGTTGTTGCATCCTCAGAGTTTACAGACAGGTCCACTCTCTGCACATAATCATAATCATTTCGAATGTACAATGCTATTCCCCCACCGGTTTTCTTTACTCTGGTAGAATGAAGTGAGTTATATTGGTGGAGTTCATAAATACTTTTTGTATTTTCTGTGAGCCATGTTTCCGTTAAAGCAATGACTGAAAAATCATATTTTAGTGATGCCAGGAAATAAGCAAGATGGTCATAATTTTTTGAAAGACTACAAATGTTAAGGTGGAAAGCAGAAAACAGATATGTATGAGATGGAAGAGTTCTAGTCAAATGTACAAAATGTTTCTCACTGAAATATCTACAAGGCTCCTTCATTACATACATGCTGTTTGTATCGGGATCTACATTACTAAGACCAGCATTTGCAGACGGGTTGATATCAAATGGATTGAAAATCATATTTTCAAAACAAGAAATATTGTATGTTTCTGAAGAAAGAGAACGAATATCATTATCATCAAGCTTAAGAAATGGAAACAAAGATATTCATTCATCACAAATCCATGATACCCATAGATTAGAGTTAGGACTGGGAACAGGAGAACATTTTAAATGGAAGTTAAGTTTACATATACCACAGTTTACATTTTGCGATTTAAATTTTTTTTTTTTTACATTTAGGTCAGACATTTTTGTCTTTAGGGGTTAGTGTAGCCATTAGATTTTTCTTGAGCTGTTTATAAGAGTGTTCCAGCTCCGCGAAGGAGTGTTCTGGCTTTTTTGACAGTCAATGAGTCCTGTTCTAAGTCCTGTTTTGAATCCGGTTTGTTTCGGACCGTCTACCTCTAGGCGCATTTTGCTCAGGAGTAGACGTAGTGATGAATGGGGAATTATTTTGAGGCTCATTCGGATTTTCTGATTTCCGTTTGCCTGGTGGGAGGAAAATTAGATGGTCATATTGGAGGTAGGCGATATCGCCGCACTCACGGGCAGCTCGCATTGCTGGAAGAAGTTCCTTTCTTTTTCGTCGCACAGCATCAGAGAATCTTCAATTGTGTAGATTCTGATTCCTTTCAATTTCTTTGCGTTCGCCATGACTGACATCTTGTCCTTGTATTTTAAAAATTTAACTACCACGTCTACTCTAAATATATTGTGGTCTGCATCTGGTTTCCCTGTCCGGTGCGCATATTTTATTTCTATTGATTTCTGATCCAATTTAAATTTTTTGGAAATCAAATTTCGCAATTTGCTCTCTGTCTCTATCCATCCTTCATATTCAGTTTCTTTGATCCCCTCAATGATTAGATTATTTCTTCTCGATTGATTTTCTAAATAATCCGTAGAAGTAATGACATGAAGTTTGTAAATGTGTTGATGCATTGCATCGCATTGATTGGATTGCACATGTATTTTACTTTTAATGTCATCCAAGTCATTTTGGGTAAACTGGATGCTGTGTTTAAGTTCTTGAATTTCTTTCGACATTTCGTCAAGGCATTTATTCGTACAGTCCATTATTATTTGAACAAAGGATTTTAAGGTGTCTTGTTGTTGTTGGAGAGGTCCAGAAAATGGTCTTTTTGCTGTTGTAATAGGTCATTAGCCTGGACCGTGGACATGAAGTCATCTTCACTAGGCTTTGCTGCTTGCTTGGCATCGTAAAGCAATTTTACTAAAAGGACGGTAAAGTTAAAATTGACACATTAGTTTTGTATAGCTTTGATTGTTTAATAATAAGCTTTCATCAGACCAGGGCGGGCGCTAGAACAGGGAAGCACAGACATGCACCTTTAAGACAATTAGGATAGTCCTGGCTAGTTCTCAATTATTTTCCTATATTGACGCGTTTTTCATTTATCGTAATTGGCAACTGAAGACGCGGTTTCTCTCCATATGCGATCTAAAAGCGATGAAATCATGGGGTAAACTCAGTAGAACTGAGAATTGGGGTGAACAAAACATCCATTGTAAACAATTAATAGTCCTGACCTGTTCTCAGTCATTTTCATGATTAACAAAAGGTTCATCTCGACAGCACTCCACACTTAACAGGTGCTGCTTGTTCTCCCCGATTAGGTAGGAGGACGCTGGACGCGTATTTGCTGAATTTAATTCAACGTTATTTAAAATTGCATACCTGCGCAAATAGATTGAGCCGCACGCTTTTTATAGCCTATTTCACTGCCACAAGCCACTTTTTTCACTCAATACGGAGAGTAATTCTGAATAATGTTGATTTAAATTAAGCAAATACGAGTCCAGATGAATGATTGTCGTCATACTATGGAACGAAATTTGTTCCAACAGAAATTGAATTGAATTTTGGTTTTGAATTGAATTTAATTGGTTTTGAATTGAATTTAACCTGCTTTGAATTGAATTTTATCGGTTTCGAAATTGAATGAACAAGTATTCTGAAACTGAATCCATCAATTTGTATTGAATTTAAGAGAAGACTTGAAGCATTACATTCAGTTCGCACATTCAAATTCAGTTCTCTAAATTCAAATTCAAGTTGAGTAACATCACATGAACGCGCATCGCGAGCTTCAGCCGCGCCTCCGTCCCTCGTGGCTTGCCTTATGTGAAATATGAGGTGACCTATATCATTTCCGGGAAGCGCACCTCAGAACGAATTCAAAACTATGCACCGAAGACGTTTACCGAAACTTCGGCTCTTTATCAGTTTATCAGTTTTGGCTCATCATCTTAATCTTCAGCAGTTAACCCCGAGTTAGCTCAAGATCATCAGTAAATCCACTGGCTAATTCCTTTAGTTTTTTTGGCTAAGTAAATAATGCTAACGCTAGTTACGATTGAGTCACTTTTTCTCCCAGTCGGTGTGTGAGAATATACGGTATTTCGCAGGCAAGCCGATTCCTTCAAGCTCGTGGGCTTCAAGTGTAACATTATATTCAGTCAAAATCAAACTTAAACTTCATCTTCGTATGTGTTAATGGTTCAAAATACCTGGAGTCACAAAATGATGACATATCCGCGAGGAGAAGAGACTGCAATTAATCCAGTAGGAGTTGCAGCTGAAACTGGTCCAAGAAATACTCCGTTTTTGGAGCGGTACTCCCACCATGCAAATTAACTCATGCATGGAAATATGCAGTTAAGAGTCCGGGGCTATGCTCTCTGCTGAAATACGGTGCCAACACGGATTTACATATCGCACGCACGCACACACATGCACGCGCGCACACACACGCATGCACGAATGTGCGCACACACACGCAGGAACGCACACACGCTGGAGGTTCACAGATGTTTTGGGGCTGATTTGTTGCCTCTGGCACTGGGCGCCTGGACTGTGTGCAGGAATCATGAAATCTGGGGACTGTCAAAAGATTTTGGGCCGCAATGCAGGGCCCAGTGTCAGATAGCTGGGTCTGCGTCAGAGGTCATGGGTGTTTCAGCAGGACAATGACCCAAAACATACCTCAAAAAACACGCAAAAATGGTTGGAGACAAAGCGCTGGAGAGTTTTGAAGTGACCAGCAATGAGACCAGATGATCTAAATCCTATTGAACACCTGTGGACAGATCTCAAAATTGCTGCTGCAAGAAGGTACCCTTTAAATCTGAAAGACCTGGTTTGCATCAGGAGAGCGGTCCAAAATTCCTCTTGAGAGGTGTAAGAAGCTTGTTAATGGCTATAGGAAGCGATTGGTTTCAGTTATTTATCTTCCAAAGGTTGTGCAACCAAATATTAAGTTGAGGGTGGCAACAATTTTGTCCAGCCCATTTACAATTTTTGTGTAATCTGATGTCAAATTTGGCTTTTTTCTTCAGTTTTTGTGTGTTGTTCAATTGCACATAAAAGAAATAAACATGCATACCAAACACATTTGTAATTGCAATAATTTCTGGGAGAAATGGTGTGTTTTATGGAAAAATTTCAGGGGTGCCGATACTTTCGTCCATGTATTGACAAACTAATAGATATGAACTCAAACCATTTCATATACAAGCAAATCAATGTATATGTACTTAAAGCAATGTGACTGCCAACAAACCAATGTATTCAACGAGAGACAGCGAGACCGAAAAGTGCTTTCTGACATTGAAAGGTGGTATCTGACATAACACTTGCGGCTGAGTGGAATATACCAGTTCCTAAATGGCTTCCCATACTCAAACACACGCTCGCACACACACACACTCTCGCGCGCAATCACTGACCTGCACTCGCCCTTTCACATACACACTCGCACTCTCTCACACACTCACATACACTTGAACACTTTTAGACAAAAGCATCACTCACATACACAGGCGCACAAATACGCAGACACACTTGCATGCCATCTCACACACACACACTCGTGCACGTTCACATACACACACACACAAACTTTCACTTCCTCACACACACTCACATAAAATTGCACGCACTCTCACACACACACACTCATGCACAAACACACACACACACATACTCTCTCATACATACAATGTCTCACAGAATACACACACACACTTTCAAATACCTGCCATCTCACTCATATACACACTCGCACCCTCAAACATACACACACTCAGCGGCAAATCTCTAGCACATCCCTTTAGCACGTCTCTGTACCACATCTCTGTAGCACAACACTGCAGCGCATCTTTCTAGCAAAACGCTGTAGCATAACCTCATAGCACATCTCTGTCGCACATCCCTGCAAAACATCTTTGTAGCACATTTGTTTTGTGCATCCCTCTAGCACATCTCTTTAACACACCCCTGTAGCACATCTCTTGTACACATCCGTGCAGCGCAGCTCTTTACCACACCGGGTAGCTCAGTGTCCCAGGGCAGGGTGCGGAGGCAGTTGGGTGGGCATGTTCAGCTGAGGGCTCCGCCGTGCACCCGGTGTGAATATTTATACCTCATCCCTCATCTCGCTGCTGCCAGAATGTTTACACACTCGCGATGCGTTCCTCCCAACATCAATGAGTGTGTGTGTGTCCATGTGTGTGCACCCATGTGAGAGATCCTGTTGAATCTATGGTGCTGCTGTATCTACGGCGCCGCGTGACCCCCTGCATCTACGGCGCCGCGTGACCCCCTGCATCTAAGGCGCTGCTTGACCCCCTGAATATACACTGCCGTTTGACCGCCTGAATACACGCTGCCGTGTGACCCCCTGAATCTACGGCGCCGTTTGACCCCCTGTATCTACGGCGTTGTGTACCCCTTCTATCTATGGTGCCGTGTGACCCCCTGAGTAAGAGGGACCAAGGCAGTTAGACAAGGGCACAGGAATAAAGTTTTAAATAATATTTATTTCTAAAAAAGTAAACATAAGTAATTACAAAATAGAGAAAAATGCTCAACATAACAAAATACAACTAAAGAGTTCTGGGCCCAAAAATGAGGTCAACTGAACAGAACTCAAAATCAACGAAAGGAGCTTAACCTAACATAACTGAACACAAAGAACTGACCTCCCATAATGACACACGAGGGGAACATATATGTTGGCTGATCAGACCAACAGACACACACGGGGAATATTAACAAGACAAAATACACACAAGACGACGCAGATAAAGACAAGGACTAGTCCAGACAGTAAAGAAAAGTTAGTAACTTAATATTTCATAATTGAAAATATATATAAATCATACTGGAAAGAAACGAAACAAACAACTAAACTAAATTTCTGTTCCTCCTTCCCCTATGACGTTCCCTGGCTGGTAGGAACTTCCACAGGACTCTAAAGTCGGCGTCTTCCGCTCGTGCTCTTTTAGCTGGTACGCCGGGACGCGGAAGTGATGCAAGATGAACACTTGATCAAACTGGGGACCAAACAGGACAGAGCCCTCACTCAGCGCTTCCTTGATGTCTTGGAACGCCATCTCTGCTTCCTTAGTCCACTGCACCTGGTTGGGGGACCTGGAACCCACCCTGTCAGTCAGCAGAGCAGCTCTCATGTTGTTGGTCCTTCGTCAGATGTTGCAGCTCCAGGTCGACTGGAATCGTCTGTGGCAAGTACTGCTCCTCGTCATCATCTTCTTCCTCCACCCGTCTAATCAACAGGGACTTTTGTGTTTCATGTCTGGACACCCATTCGTTCCGGAGGTTCCCATGGAGGACTTTGCTGGACTGACCTCGCCCTTTGACTGCGACACGGTAAGTTGCGGGCCCAATCCTTTCCAGGACTTCAAATGGACCTTACCTCTTAACGAGTTATTTACTCTCGCGACTAGGCAACATTACCAGTACCTTTTAGCCAGGGGACAGGTTTCTCTGCCGGGCTGAGCGATCATATCAAAACTTTTGCCTTTTTTGCACCTGTGCCATGTGTTCTTGTGCCAGGATGGACATCCTCTGCAGCTTCTCACGCATCTGCAGAACATAATCAGCAACGTTAATGGGTTCTTCCCTCCCAGGTCTCTTTCAGTAGTGTCAGGGGCCCCCTCAATTCAGACCCATAAAGCAGTTTGAATGGGGCAAAGCCCGTTGAGGCTTGGGGGACCTCCCTATAGGCGAACAGGAGGAAGGGGAGCCATTGGTCCCGGTCAGAACCCGTCTCATTCACCAATTTACGCAGCATTTGTTGAAGCGTCTGATTGAATCGTTCCGTGAGGCCGTCAGTTTGGGGATGGTACGGAGTTGTTCACAGACTCTTTATACCCAGCAGTTGGTAGACTTGTTTCAGCAAAATGGACATAAAGTTTGTGCCCTGATCGGTTAGAATTTCTGGGGGGAACCCGACTCTTGCAAAAAACTGCACTAAACAAAATGCCACATGCCGTGCCTTCACTGATCTTAATGGAAATACTTCAGGGTATTTTGTGGCATAGTCTGTGATGACTAGCATAAAGCGGTTACCAGATTTGCTTTTCTCCACTGGGCCTACAATGTCCATTCCCAGGCATTCAAACGGAGTGGTAATGATGGGCAAGGGTTGCAAAGGGGCTCTACAGGGACCTCTAGCGGCAGTCCTTTGACATTCGGGGCAGCTTCTGCAAAATCGGGCTACATCGGCTCTCCAGCCTGGCCAGAAAAAGTGTCTGCTAATGCGGGCCCTAGTCTTGTGCTTCCCCAGGTGGCCGGCCCAAGGAATTGCATGACCTAGAGTCAGTACAAGCTCACGTGCTTCGTGTGGCACCACTAGCCGCTGCACCACCCCACGTTGCCAGTACAAAATGCCCTGCTTCACAACATACCTTATATTTCTTATATTTCTTATATTTCGCTTATAAGACCACTTTTAGAATACTCCACCCAATCTTGGGCCGTATCATCAAAAAAATCTCTCCTTCATATTGAAGGTGTGCAACGGAGAGCCACTAAGTACATTCTTGGTTATAATGATTGTGTTGATAGCAATTATAAAGCCTGACTAATGAAGCATGATCTTTTACCGCTGGGCTACAGACGTGATATATTTGATTGTGTATTCTTGTGCAAATGCTTGAAGGGGGAATATGACATTAACTACAACCATTTTGTTTCATTTCAAAATGAGGAGACATTTTTAATGAAAATTCCAAAATTTAGGACTGAAACTTTTCGCCATTCATATTTTAACAGATTATTTTATTTGTGGAATGCCAGTCACCTCTATCAAATTTCTGATACTACAGCTGCTTTTAAATCGAAGCTATTTCATTTTTATAAAGAAAAGTTCAACAACTATTTTTCTTCTGATGATTCATGTACATGGGTTGGCAAATGTCATTGGTCACGTTGTCGTCTGTCCCTCTGATGTTACTTACACTTGCTGATAAACTGTCTTATTTTATTATGTATATATGTTTTTTTTTTTTTTTTCCTTCTCATTGTTCAATTGTCTGTACATGCTGTGGGATGATTGCCTCACAATAGGTGCCTTGCCACCTGTGCGATCATTTCCTGACTTCTGTCAAAGCTTAATAAATAAATAAAAATAAATACCCCTCTCTCCCATCAATCTTGTCATGGTTCTCATTTGCCCTCTGAAACAGCTTGTTCAGGCCGGGATCATCTCTCTGCATTTTCCCAATGTCACCTGATAACTGAAGATCAGGGGGGAGCTCTGGAATATCCTCTCCAAGGGGTATACAGGGGTCCCAGCAAACTTCTCCCTCCTTCTCTGCATACGCGACTTTCGGGGCTTCCCGGGTAACACCTCGAAGTCTGTATTGAAGAAGGGGAGAGCACTAAAAGGAGAAACATCATCCTCAGGGCTCCAGAGTGCGACCAAAATTTTAAAGAGTGCGACTAATAATTTTGCTAGGTCGCACTGGTGCACCTGATGATGCTCAGGTTAAAACTTAAATTTAATACGCAGGCGCATCATCGCTCTGTGTTCTCCTGTGACCGAACTCACACACTTATCATGATAGGATCATTCCGTGTTCTAAACCAATAAGAGACAGAGCTCGGGCGAGTCTTTGCCTCTGATTGGTCCTGTAAGTTGTGTGTTAAAAATTGCGAGCGACCTGAGCGCCAGAGTGGCTGACTAACTGAAACGAAAAAATAAACTAAACGCAACAAAACGAGGGAAAAAAAGAGGCCGAAATATTGAAAGTTTTTTCATTAAGAAAACTAAGCCCGCAACCAGCCCCACTACTATAATCCCATCCATCCCCACTACCGAGTGTCCATCCCGTCAAGAAACGGAGCCGCTCCCTGGTGAGATGCCTAGCCCCCGTCCTTTGGCGACAGCATCAGATTCGGAACCAGAGGAGGTGTCAACCGAGTGTGGGATAGAGCCAGGCTCTGAAACCCAAATTAAAAAGGCCGAAATATATTCCTTCAGAAAGGACTGGCTGAAACAATTTCCCTGGCTGAAGTACAACAAAGGACATAACGCAGTGCACTGCGTGTACTGTCAGGAGTGCGGTCAGAATATGGCCGGAAATATTGCATTCGCGAGCGGGTCAACAACGTTTCGTATTGAAACTTAAAAAAAAACATAACATGTCTAAAAACATACGTTGTTGCCGTGACAAGTGCGCACAGAAAGTGGCCCTTCTTCCAGCTGCATTTCAGTGCAGAGAGTAATCAGGTCCTCTGAAGAATGTTGCATTCAACATTGCCAAAGAGGAGTTGCCGAAGAAAAATAGATTAAACGTAAAACCGACGTATTGCAAGGATACGGCATGTGTCCAATTCATTGGGGTAATAACTGACACCTTAAAGCGAAATACAGCTGCGGACATCGGAAACGCCACATACATGTCCTTCAACCAGTCATGTATATCAGTCCAGAGTGCTTCAGAAAATATACATTGGAAAAAAATATATGATCAGAGGTTTCAATATCATCGCAAAATACACATTTATTTGATTCAATACCAAATCTCTGTCGTAACAGTTCCCCAGATGAATATACACCATTTAAAATTTAAAAATGAATTTCTTTTGCTTTTGGATTTATTGGAAATTTTAAGTATTTAGAATGTAAGGAATATATAATATCTTTGGAGAAGATTTGTTTAATGGAATTTCGAAAGGACAATATAGGGTGTGTGATGCAATCAAACATCTTTCTAATTGTTTTATTAGGAATTTTGATGCTCTTAAAATCACAGCTTCCAACTAGGAGACGTGGAAGATTAGGAGAGATGTGAGTCGGATTTGAAACAATTCCTTGAATTAAATTAAGAGTAAGATTAGGGATGGCTTTCATTATGGATGCAAAGGACTTACTATCAACTAATATATCATATTTCAGGCAAAAATGTTCATATGTCATCACACATCCGTCTTTGTCAACCAAATGAATTAAAGACCAGATACCTTTATCCATCCAGACCTTGTTATACAGCAATTTGTTTTTAACTGTAATGTATCTACTGTTCCATATTGGTGTGTTGTGCGGAGTGAAATTATGATTGTACAACAGTTTCCAATATAAAAGGACTTGCTGGTGAAACAGGGATAATTTAACAGGGAGTTTATGAATATTGAAATCACATTTTAATAAAAAGTCAATGCCTCCAAGTTTCTTGAAGATTTCTTTGGGGATATGATACCAGAAGCTTTTATTGTTAAGGAAGGATTTCAACCAGTTAATTTTCAGTGTCCCATTGATAGAATCAAAATCAATAGCCTGTAGGCCCCCATCTTTGTATTCTTTGGTCTTCTCTTTTCTCTTAATATAGTGCATCTTTTTCTTCCAAATATAATCAAAATTAATTTGGTTGACCTTCTTTATGGCTTTGTTGGAAATGGCTAACGAATACGCTGGATAGATACATCTCGATATGCTTTCCATCTTAGTAAGAAAGACTCGACCCTGTAGACTGATGTCTCTCAATAACCAGGAGTTAAGTTTAGTTTGACATTCAGCTAGGGTTTGTAGATATATGAAAACAGGAGGCCTTATTCTTCTCCATTTTTCCTTGACCTGTTCAGAAAACATCACAGGTGCAGGTGCTGGTAGATTTTAGCGGTTATTTGGGAGACGTCTAAGGAAAATCGAATATCCTCTCCTTCAATACCTCATGAGCTCTACGGAAAAGATAGTCTTCGTAAATCATCACAAAACTACAAGACCAAGTGGTGTTTCCAATTCCTTCAAATGCAAAACAATTCTGGTCCACATCCCATCTTTCCTTTCCTCCAAGACCAAGCCTGAACTGAAGCACTGACGAGCTAAAAGCCTCCTTTCCGTCTTCCTACAGATGATATGGATGCTCCCTGTCGTAACCACCAGCCAAACCATTTCCAGCTCATGTGTCTCAGCACGGCAGGATCCTCGCTCTTTCGCGAATTCAGATGCTCCTAATGCCTAATCTCAAACAGGCTGCCCTCTCAGAGTGAAGTGATCGTACACAAGTGTTGCTGATTGGTGGTCTGAAATCACCTGATCATACGCGAGTGCTGCTGATAGATGCTCTGACATCACCTGATCATACACGAGTGCTGCTGATAGATGCTCTGACATCACCTGATCATACACGAGTGCTGCTGATTGGTGCTCTGACATCACCTGATCATGACGAGAGACAGAGGCTTGGGCTCCAGCTCCTGTAATGAGACACAGGCCTGATCCGCCAGCAGCCCTTCCTGCCAAACTCCCATTTCCTGCATCCCCTCTAATGCGTTTCCTGTCTGACCAGCCAAGCCCCGCCCGACAGGAACAGCAGAGCACTTCAAGGCCCAGAAAATCAATTCACCCTCCACTCTAATTAATTAATTTACCAGGCCAGAGCCTATCTGCTGTCATTCTCATCACTTCCTTATGACAGCTGATCCATTACATACTGCTCAACATCGTCTCTGGAAGCCTGAGGGCCTTGGTCCTGTCTTAACTGAAACCTGCACACTGCACAGATGCAGCAACTCTGCACTAGATCACCCCACACAAGCACTGATGTCACATGACTGTGGAGGAGCGTTTGGTCATGTGATTACCAGCACCAGGGTCACAGCATTGGCCAAACCGTCCAGCCCAGTCAGACAGTGTATTTCTGAGCGAGGCAAATATTTTATTTTTTTTATCAGGTTGGGAAATTGCCAAATTGAGCCAATCTATATGATTGCTTACATCCTTAATGTTAATTAGTGGATTAAGAATTCAAATAGATTCTGTCGGCAGGGTTTTCCCAGTCCAATAAGCTGCTTGAAATGAATGTCTGAAGCACAAAACTCACCCACAGTGAGTTCTCTCTCACTCTGTCCCTCTGCTCGGCCTCAGCAGAATTAACTCATCTCACCACCTGCCTCAAGGATTTTCATAAGGATTTAACTGCAGGTCGCTGTGTGATCGGTATTGATTAGTTAAGTCTGAGTTGCACAGTCCACCGAATTAAACTGGCCCATTTGGGTTTAATGGCTGCTGAGGGACACTGATCTCTTTCCCATTATAAAGATGAGCACAGCAATGACAAACGCAGTAAATGCTTTAAAATGCCCAGAACTGAACATCACAAATACAATGAAGACACTGTAAAACTATGTACAACCTCAGTTCCTAAAGAACGAAGACTAAATGTAAAATGTCATTAAAAATGTCCAGCAGTCATTTGAAAATTCCATTATTATGTTGAGGAAGTTCAAATTCAAAATGAGTCATGTTCCAACCCAACTCTATTGTTTGTCCTTTTGTTTTTTGTTAATAATGGCCATTTCAAAACGTGATGAGAGCTACACTCCCAATGTAGTTCGGACAGGAGAATGGCCCGTTCAGTATCTGCTCTCTGGGACCATAAGTACTGCGAGTGAAGAGAGGTTCGGTTTAATCCTGCCGAAACAAGCAGGCCGTCTTTGAGAAAGATGGCGTTTGGAAGGCAGCACTTGAACACATGACCCATCGACATCAGCTGCACGTTAAGAATCATACAAGCAGACCAAGTCAAGAGCACCGAAACTGCTCCTGTTGAACATTTAGCAGATAACAGATGGGATGGAGCCCTGACCCTGAGACCTCAGTGTTGATGACGTATTTCTCTGGGCTTACAGTGGAAACAAGAGCAGTGACGTGACGAGTCCGTCATTCAAATTGTTTTTTTAACATGCGCCAGGCCAAACATGAGCCGATTTACAAAAATTTGTTGTGATGATGTGTATTTGTGCTCTGCAGAAAGACTCTTGTGGACATTTGTGCTCTGCAGAAAGACTCTTGTGGACATTTGTGCTCTGCAGAAAGAATCTAGTAGATTGATATATTTGTGCTCTGCAGAAAGACTGCAGTGGATTCATATATTTGTAAGACTGTAGTAGATTAATATATTTGTGCTCTGCAGAAAGACTGTAGTGGATTGATATACACTCAACAAAAATATAAACGCAACACTTTTGTTTTTGCTCCCATTTGTCATGAGATGGACTCAAAGATCTAAAATTCATTCCAGATACACAATATTACCATTTCTCTCAAACATTGTCCACAAATCTGTCTAAATGTGTGATAGTGAGCACTTTTGCTTTGCTGAGACAATCCATCCCACCTCACAGGTGTGCCACATCAAGATGCTCATCAGACACCATGATTAGTGCACAGGTGTACCTTAGACTGTCCACAATAAAAGGCCACTCTGAAATGTGCAGTTTTGTCTCACAGCAAAATGCCACGGATGGCGCAAGCATTGAGGGAGTGTGCAATTGGCATGCTGAAAGCAGGAATGTCAACCAGATCTGTTGCTCAGGCATTGAATGTTCATTTCTCCACCATAAGCCGTCTCCAAAGGCGTTTCAGAGAATATGGCAGTACATCCAACCGGCCTCACAACCGCAGACCACGTGGAACCACACCAGCCCAGGACCTCCACATCCAGCAGGTTCACCTCCAAGATCGTCTGAGACCAGCTACTCAGACAGCTGCTGAAACAATTGGTTTGCATAATCAAAGAATTTCTGCACAAACTGTCAGAAACCGTCTCAGGGAAGCTCAACTGCATGCTCGTCGTCCTCATCGGGGTCTTAACCTGACTCCAGAGCGTCGCCCTAACTAACTTGAGTGGGCAAATGCTCACATTCGAAGGCGTCTGACACGTTGGAGAGGCGTTCTCTTCACGGATGAATCTCGGTTTACATTGTTCAGGGCAGATGGCAGACAGCGTGTGTGGCGTCGTGTGGGTGAGCGCTTTGCTGATGTCAATGTTGTGGATCGAGTGGCCCATGGTGGTGGTGGGGTTATGGTATGGGCAGGCATCTGTTATGGACGAAGAACACAGGTGCATTTTATTGATGGCATTTTGAATGCACAGAGATACCGTGATGAGATCCTGAGGCCCATTGTTGTGCCATACATCCATGAACATCACCTCATGTTTCAGCAAGATAATGCACGGCTCCATGTTGCAAGGATCTGGACACAATTCTTGGAAGCTGAAAAAGTCCCAGTTCTTGCATGGCCAGCATACTCACCGGACTTGTCACCCATTGAGCATGTTTGGGATGTGCTTGACCGGCGTATACGACAGCGCGTACCAGTTCCCACTAATATCCAGCAACTTCGCACAGCCATTGAAGAGGAGTGGACCAACATTCCACAGGCCACAATTGACAATCTGATAAACTCTATGCGAAGAAGATGTGTTGCACTGCATGAGGCAAATGGTGGTCACACCAGATACTGACTGGTTCTGAGTCCCCAGACCCCCAATAAAGCAAAAACTGCACATTTCAGGGTGGCCTTTTATTGTGGACAGTCTAAGGTACACCTGTGCACTAATCATGGTGTCTGATGAGCATCTTGATGTGGCACACCTGTGAGGTGGGATGGATTGTCTCAGCAAAGCAAAAGTGCTCACTATCACACAATTAGACAGATTTGTGAACAATGTTTGAGAGAAATGGTAATATTGTGTATCTGGAATGAATTTTAGATCTTTGAGTCCATCTCATGACAAATGGGAGCAAAAACAAAAGTGTTACGTTTATATTTTTGTTGAGTGTATTTGTGCTCTGCAGAAAGGCTGTAGTAGATTGATATATTTGTGCTCTGCAGAAAGGCTGTAACGGATTGATATACTTGTGCTCTGCAGAAAGGCTGTAACGGATTGATATACTTGTGCTCTGCAGAAAGGCTGTAACGTATTGATATATTTGTGCTCCGCAGAAAGACTGTAGTAGATTGATATATTTGTGCTCTGCAAAAAGACTGTAGTGGACTGACATATTTGTAAGACTGTTGTAGATTGATATAATTGTGCTCTGCATAAAGGCTGTAGTGGATTGATATATTTGTAAAGCTGTAATGGATTGATATATTTGTGCTCTGCAAAAAGACTGTAGTGGACTGACATATTTGTGCTCTGCAGAAAGACTGTAGTGGATTGATATATTTGTGCTCTGCAGAAAGACTGTAGTGGATTGATATATTTGTGCTCTGCAGAAAGACTAGTAGATTGATATATTTGTGCTCCACAGAAAGGCTGTCGTGGATTGATATATTTGTGCTCTGCAGAAAGGCTGTAACGTATTGATATACAAAACCCAAAACCAGTGATGTTGGCACGTTATGTAAATCGTAGATAAAAACAGAATACAATGATTTGCAAATCCTTTTCAACTTATATTCAATTGAATACACTGCAAAGACAAGATGTTTAATGTTCAAACTGAGAAACTTTTTTTTTTTTTTTTGCAAGTAATCATTAACTTAGAATTTTAAGGCGGCAACACATTGCAAAAAAGTTGGCACAGGGGCCTTTTTATCACTGTGTTACAACGCCTTTCCTTTTAACGACACTCAGTAAACGTTTGGGAACTGAGAAGACCAATTTTTGAAGCTTTTCAGGTGGAACTCTTTCCCATTCTTGCTTGATGTACAGCTTAAGTTGTTCAGCAGTCCGGGGTCTCTGTTGCCGTATTTTACTCTTCATAATGCGCCACACATTTTCAATGGGAGACAGGTCTGGACTACAGGCAGGCCAGTCTAGTACCCGCACTCGTTTACTACAGAGCCATGCTGTTGTAACACGTGCAGAATGTGGCTTGGCATTGTCTTGCTGAAATAAGCAGGGGCGTCCATGAAAAAGACGTTGCTTCAATGGCAACATATGTTGCTCCAAAACCTGTATGTACCTTTGAGCATTAATGGTGCCTTCACATATGCGTAAGTTGCCCATGCCTTGGGCACTAATACACCCCCATACCATCACAGATGCTGGCTTTTGAACTTTGCGCCCATGACAGTCCGGATGGTTCTTTTCCTCTTTGGTCTGGAGGACACAACGTCCACAGTTTCCAAAAACAATTTGAAATGTGGACTCGTCAGACCACAGAACACTTTTCCACTTTGCATCAGTCCATCTTAGATGAGCTTCAGCCCAGCAAAGCCGGCGGCGTTTCTGGGTGCTGTTGATAAATGGCTTTTGCTTTGCATTGTAGAGTTTTAACTTGCACTTGCAGATGTAGCGACGAACTGTAGTTACTCACTGTGGTTTTCTGAAGTGTTCCTGAGCCCATGTGGTGATGTCCTTTACACACTGATGTCGGTTTTTGATGCAGTACCACCTGAGGGATCAAACGTCATGGGCATTCAATGTTGGTTTTCGGCCTTGTCGCTAACGTGCAGTGATTTCTCCAGATTCTCTGAACCTTTTGACGATATTACGGACCGTAGATGATGAAATCCCTAAATTTCTTGCAATAGCTCATAGAGGAATGTTGTTTTTAAACTTTTCGACAATCAGCTCACGCATTTGTTCACTACGTGGTGACCCTCGCCCCATCCTTGTTTGTGAATGACTGAGCATTTCAGGGAAGCTGCTTTTATACCCAATCATGGCACCCACCTGTTCCCAATTAGCCCGTTCACCTGTGGGATGTTCCAAAGAAGTGTTTGATGAGCATTCCTAAACTGTCTCAGTCTTTGCTGCCACTTGTGCCAGCTTTTTTGAAACATGTTGCTGGCATCAAATTCCAAATGAGCTAATATTTGCAAAAAATGACAAAGTTTACCTGTTCGAACATTAAGTAACTTGTCTTTGCAGTGTTTTCAATTGAATATAGGTTGAAAAGGATTTGCAAATCATTGTATTCTGTTTTTATTTACAATTTACACAAAGTGCCAACTTCACTGGTTTTGGGTTTTGTATTTGTGCTCTGCAGAAGGGCTGTGATGGATTGATATATTTGTGCTTCGCAGAAAGGCTGTAGTGGATTGATATATTTGTGCTCTGCAGATAGACTGTAGTGGATTGATACATTTGTGCTCTGCAGAAAGACTGTAGTGGATTGATACATTTGTGCTCTGCAGAAAGACTGTAGTGGATTGATATATTTGTTCTCTGCAGAAAGGCTGTCGTGGATTGATATATTTGTGCTCCGCAGAAAGGTTGTAGTGGATTGATATATTTGTTCTCTGCAGAAAGGCTGTAGTGGATTGATATATTTGTAAAGCTGTAATGGATTGATATATTTGTGCTCTGCAGAAAGACTGTAGTAGATTGATATATTTGTGCTCTGCAGAAAGACTGTAGTGGATTGATATATTTGTGCTCTGCAGAAAGACTGTAGTAGATTAATATATTTGTGCTCTGCAGAAAGACTAGTAGATTGATATATTTGTGCTCCACAGAAAGGCTGTCGTGGATTGATATATTTGTGCTCTGCAGAAAGGCTATAACGTATTGATATACAAAACCCAAAACCAGTGATGTTGGCACGTTATGTAAATCGTAGATAAAAACGGAATACAATGATTTGCAAATCCTTTTCAACTTATATTCAATTGAATACACTGCAAAGACAAGATGTTTAATGTTCAAACTGAGAAACGTTTTTTTTTTTTTTGCAAGTAATCATTAACTTAGAATTTAAAGGCAGCAACACATTGCAAAAAAGTTGGCACAAGGGCCTTTTTACCACTGTGTTACATCGCCTTTCCTTTTACCGACATTCAGTAAACGTTTGGGAACTGAGGAGACCAATTTTTGAAGCTTTTCAGGTGGAACCCATTCCCATTCTTGCTTGATGTACAGCTTAAGTTGTTCAACAGTCCGGGGTCTCCGTTGTTGTATTTTACTCTTCATAATGCGCCACACATTTTCAATGGGAGACAGGTCTGGACTACAGGCAGGCCAGTCTAGTACCCGCACTCGTTTACTACAGAGCCATGCTGTTGTAACACGTGCAGAATGTGGCTTGGCATTGTCTTGCTGAAATAAGCAGGGGCGTCCATGAAAAAGACGTTGCTTCGATGGCAACATATGTTGCTCCAAAACCTGTATGTACCTTTCAGCATTAATGGTGCCATCACATATGCGTAAGTTGCCCATGCCTTGGGCACTAATACACCCCCATACCATCACAGATGCTGGCTTTTGAACTTTGCGCCTATGACAGTCCGGATGGTTCTTTTCCTCTTTGGTCTGGAGGACACAACGTCCACAGTTTCCAAAAACAATTTGAAATGTGGACTCGTCAGACCACAGAACACTTTTCCACTTTGCATCAGTCCATCTTAGATGAGCTTCAGCCCAGCAAAGCCGGCGGCGTTTCTTGGTGCTGTTTATAAATGGCTTTTGCTTTGCATTGTAGAGTTTTAACTTGCACTTGCAGATGTAGCGACGAACTGTAGTTACTCACTGTGGTTTTCTGAAGTGTTCCTGAGCCCATGTGGTGATGTCCTTTACACACTGAGGTCGGTTTTTGATGCAGTACCACCTGAGGGATCAAACGTCACGGGCATTCAATGTTGGTTTTTGGCCTTGTCGCTAACGTGCAGTGATTTCTCCAGATTCTCTGAACCTTTTGACGATATTACGGACCGTAGATGATGAAATCCCTAAATTTCTTGCAATAGCTCATAGAGGAATGTTGTTTTTAAACTGTTCGACAATCAGCTCACGCATTTGTTCACTAAGTGGTGACCCTCGCCCCATCCTTGTTTGTGAATGACTGAGCATTTCAGGGAAGCTGCTTTTATACCCAATCATGGCACCCACCTGTTCCCAATCAGCCCGTTCACCTGTGGGATGTTCCAAAGAAGTGTTTGATGAGCATTCCTCAACTGTCTCAGTCTTTGTTGCCACTTGTGCCAGCTTTTTTGAAACATGTTGCTGGCATCAAATTCCAAATGAGCTAATATTTGCAAAAAATTACAAAGTTTACCTGTTCGAACATTAAGTAACTTGTCTTTGCAGTGTTTTCAATTGAATATAGGTTGAAAAGGATTTGCAAATCATTGTATTCTGTTTTTATTTACGATTTACACAACGTGCCAACTTCACTGGTTTTGGATTTTGTATTTGTGCTCTGCAGAAGGGCTGTCATGGATTGATATATTTGTGCTCTGCAGAAAGACTGTAGTGGATTGCTATATTTGTGCTCTGCAGAAAGACTGTAGTGGATTGATATATTTGTGCTCTGCAGAAAGACTGTAGTGGATTGATATATTTGTTCTCTGCAGAAAGGCTGTCGTGGATTGATATATTTGTGCTCCGCAGAAAGGTAGTCGTGGATTGATATATTTGTTCTCTGCTGAAAGGCTGTAGTGGATTGATATATTTGTGCTCTGCAGAAAGACTGTAGTGGATTGATATATTTGTGCATTGCAGAAAGGCTGTAGTGGATTGATATATTTGTGCTCCGCAGAAAGGCTGTAACGGATTGATATATTTTTGCTCGCAGAAAGGCTGTAACGGATTGATATATTTGTGGTCTGCAGAAAGACTGTAGTGGATTGATATGTTTGTACACGCAGAACGACTGTAGTGGATTGCTATATTTGTGCTCTGCAGAAAGGCTATAACGGATTGCTATATTTGCTGTGCAGAAAGGCTGTAACGGATTGATATATTTGTGCTCTGCAGAAAGGCTGTAACGTATTGATATATTTGTGCTCTGCAGAAAGACTGTAGTGGATTGATATATTTGCGCTCTGCAGAAAGGCTGTAACGTATTGATATATTTGTGCTCCGCAGAAAGACTGTAGTGGATTGATATATTTGTGCTCTGCAAAAAGACTATAGTGGACTGACATATTTGTAAGACTGTAGTAGATTGATATATTTGTGCTCTGCAAAAAGACTGTAGTGGACTGACATATTTGTAAGACTGTAGTAGATTGATATATTTGTGCTCTGCATAAAGGCTGTAGTGGATTGATATATTTGTAAAGCTGTAATGGATTGATATATTTGTGCTCTGTGCTTCTGAGCTTTGTCCATCCTCAGTGTAGATGGGCTACATCGGCTCAGCGATCGCCCTGAGTGAAGGAGATGAGTCCTTCCTGTCCGGCCAGGAATTTTATTCCAGCATTAATCAGGGACTGAACTCCCGGGTAATGGCAGAGATGGATCTTGGTACTGATGCAGCATAACACCTCCTGAAAGAGCTCAGTCGGGAAGAAACTGCATCAGGGAGTGTAGGACATAGGAGGTGCTGATCTGTGATTGGCTCAGAAAACCAGAAGTTTTCAAGCATTGCAAACAGCCAGTATGCATTCAAGGAGGAATGACTTCAGCCATAGCATTCAGTTTAACCTTTTGAGCGCTGAATACATTTTCAAGGAATTAAAAATGTATTTGTCCTGAGCTGTTGAAAACCCATCATGTGGCAACTTGTTTAAAAGAGCTCCCTTGCAGATACTCTTTTTGAGTATCTGACTTTGATATCTTACATCATTGGCGCTGAAAGGGTTAAAGACCTGTATGGAACACAACCAGAGTACAGGCAAAACCTTCGGCAAACAATACGAGTGACATCATGGGTTTCTGTGCCATAAAGTGAGTTTCCTCCAGTCTCCCTTTCTGCTGGTGATCGTTGGTACTGCAGCCTCCAATATCAGACCAGTTTGAAGGCTTGGCCTCTGGCCTTTTCTAACGCTGCGGGCTGTTTGTGGGTTAGGCTGTTTTTCGACCGTGGTGCTGTTCTAGAGCTTTAGTCACACAGAGCACCGTGTAATGGCACCTGGCCTGGGGGTTTCACTGGTCCTGGCAGTGACGTAATGTGCCAGTGCTCTCAACCTTCCCTCAGCAAGTAGAGATCAATAAAAAAAAAACCTAAATCATACAGGCTTACAATTTACTCAGTACAACACCTGGGACATTCGTGTTCCGTTGAGTAAACACAGTGAACGGCCATATTTATGAATGTGATGAGTTTCTAAATTTGACAATTCTATCTGCCAGTATAGTATCTGAGTCAGCAGTAGAATTTGAATAATGCAGATTACAGCCAATTTCAGCCGTTTAGAGTTTTGCCTAAAGAACTCCAGGATGGGTTGAACTTGACACATCAATCTGTGTGTGTGGGGGGGGGGGCACATCTGTAACTTGAATTTGATTGGCTGAGTCGAGTCCAGACCGAAGCCTCACCAAAGAATTCCTGTGCTGAAACGCTGGCCGTGAGATTTCATGGCAGATCGAGCTCACCGGGGGTCAGCCTCACTCCTCATACATCCACCAACCTGCCGAACTGGGGAGCGGCCAGGATCTGTCATGTTATATGGAAAGATAAAGCGAAAGTGAGGAGCACATAAGTCCAGTCCTCTCTCAGATCAGGCTCTACGGGGGCAAACGGCTGGGAACTGCTAATGGGACGGTTATCAATCATTAATGCCCAGTTCCATACTCCCGTTTCACTAATGGAGACTGTGTCAAACAGGAGAATTAGGAGGGTCGGCATCGCTAGCCAGCAGTGTCTCAGAATGAGCGAAGAGCGAATGCTGTCGTCGCAGTTTTTTTGTATTAGTGGACGGTGTGTAATATACTGCATCTGTCAGAATCTTCCTGTTGGGTGCAGTAAAAGAGCGTTATTTATCAGCAGGAGCTGATAGAGTCACAGGCAGTTAACTGCAAACACACAACTTTATTTCACAACACAGTCATTTTCACTGGTACACAATTACAAACAGTCACTCATACACACACTAGCCTCGACTCCAAACATTACAGGGATTACTGACAAAAAGCTCAAAAACCGAGATAAGGCTGACAGTCTGAGCAACAGGAAATGCAAAAGGCAGGTAAAAAGGTTGATATTTCCTTTACTCTCTCAGGTCTTTACATTTATTCCAGCCAGCCAATAATGGCATCCCTGTGGCCCAACATGTGAACCAACCAGCCAATTATAACAGCCCTGTGGCCTAGTATGTGAACCAACCAGCCAATCGTAATAGCCCTGTGGCCCAGTGTCTGAACCAATCAGCCACTCATAACAGCTCTGTGGCCCAGTATGTGAACCAACCAGCCAATCATAATAGCCCACTGGCCCAGTGTGTAAATCAGGAAGCTGATCACTGCAGCCCTGAAGAGGCCTGTCATCAGGGCCTTAAAGGGACTTTGCCAACTGGGGCACATGCGTAGTAGAGTTCAGTCGATAAACACTTTCATACATGCAGTGCGATATCAAGGGAGCAGAAATACAAACCCCTAACTCAGTACGTGTGTAAAGCGAACTTTCGTCGCTGTTTAAAATACAGAAGATGGCCTGCGAACGCGAAGTTGCTAGAGTAACTGCATTTACTTTTGCCGAAACCCACGGAGAATAATTTATCCTATACAACCATATTTCTTTGGGCGAAAACACATTGAAAGTGTGAGGTAAGGTAAACCAGTGAATTCATGGTGGAGTTTCAATCTGTTTGCATAGCGTGCATCATTGAGAAGTTTGGGGAATTTTTTTTAAATCAAGCAACTGTCTTTAATGTTCGCAGAACCTGTTTGTCGCAATGTTTTTTCTGACATGCAGCTGTCATAGATCCTTTTGCGACCGCTTCCAGTTCGACAGCCGCCATGGGACGACATAACAATCAACTTAGGCTAACTTAAGCAATAATAACGCTACAAAAACCCAAACTATGACAAACTGATGCTACGAATAGGCTCTATGATCAATCAAGATTTTTTTTGGTAAAAATTTCAATAAACTTCTCAAGGATGAATGCGATATAAACAGATTGAAATGCTTACACCTTACATCTCCTGTAAACTTGAAATAGTTAGCCTAACGTTTTCAAGCTTTTCGCTTCGTCACACGCATGAGTCCCGGCTGACATAGTCCCTTTGAACACTAGCCTGGAATCCATCCGTATAGCTTTGGTCGCTCCCAACGGTCACTTGCTGATACGTCTGGCCCACAGATATATATAGAACACTAGATTGCTGATAGGGTACACTCAAGCGAAGCATCTGTTCTACGAGCCTATACACCCGGAAGTAAAATTCGCTCATAGACTCCAATTCATTTTAGCCTACTTTAAAATTACATTTTCAAAAACACTTGCGTGTGAGCCTGTTATTTTGGTATCACTGTGCAGAGCAACATTTTGTCTTCCTAAATATGTGCTTTTCAGAGGATGGAAAGCAGCACACTTTCTAAAGCGACGATCGGAATGTGACTCGTTAACGTTAAAATGCAACAGAGACGTGACGTTAACGCGACCGACGCTTTTACCTTTCATAAGATAATTGCTTGGAAGTTATCGCCGTTATGAGAAACGTTGATGAATGTCCGAATAGGTTATCAAATTACACTCTGGTTTCCTCACTTCATTGTACCCTGGTTGACTATTTGAAATCACCCGATTTAATGCCAACATTGATAAAAGGAAGCGCAGGTGCAGCCTTTCTCCCCACCTTGTCTTTTGGAGCTCTGTATAAAACAGACAAAGCGACTTGTCCACTGTTTTAAATATTATGCGAGTGAGAAGTATTGTCGTTGAATGTCAATTACAAGTAGCTAGCTAGCTTGTTAGTGGCAAATAAATTAAAAAGGTGGCTAAGTCAATGCAGTCCCCGCGACACCAAGGTAGCTCGCTGGTGACCGGTATCAATCGCTAGCGTTCGCTCTCAGTCAGCGGTCTGTTCAAGTCAATGGGACGGCTAATTAGCTAGCTTGCACGAAACGCGTTTTTACTATTAAAGTGACAACTTTGCTTTTATATGTTAACTTACGCATGAAACGTTTTATTATACCTCTTCAACTATTTATTGCTGCAAAAGGCAGCCGCACATCTCGGCATTTTCTTGCTTGTATCGACTTATTTGAAATTGGCCTAATTTGAAATTTTTATGAAGAAGTTAGGTGTATCAATATGGCGACCGGGTGCTTCACTTTGGATAATGTAAATATGACGACTTCAGCAATCTAGTGTTCTAAATATATATATCTAATGGTCTGGCCTGTCGGTAGGCTAGCATTTGTCTTTCAAATATTCACACAAAATCCATGCAAGATCTGTGATTGGCTCACAGTCAGAAGGGTGCCCCGCCCCTTCAGATAGACTTGCGGAGGTCCTGAATAAATTGATTCCAATGGGGAGAAGTGAACGTGAGCACAGATTATCACCAATTACTTTGCCCCATTGTCACAGAATTAAATACTGGACTTATTTTTCACAGGCCACATATCTTCCAAACATTCTGGTGCTGCAACGGCATTTTTAAGACTAACAGATCAGGAGAAAATGAACTTTGTTCGAGACCTGAGTCTCTCTCAGCAGCGGTTACGTAACATCTGACAATACAGAAATACAGTATGCGCTGCGGCAAACTATGAATTAAACTTTCAAACTGAAGTAATGCTTGTGTTTATATATTCACCGATACTGTTATTGCCATTGATGTTTAATCGTTTTTAAAGGTAAAAGGAATGTATTTGATTGCTATGATCTTGTACTGGATTGATACCAGATATCAAACAAGCGGGGGAAAGCTGCAAAATGAGCGTTGGCCATCCATGTAAAAAATGCCAAAACGTTGTGTAGCAATAGGTTGCAATAATAGAAACAAGCTATCTATCTTCTCTTTTCCGGAGAAAGTAGAGAGGCAAGGAATAAATTAACAACCGCCGTATCACATACCAGCTTCATCGGCTTAACCTAGCTGATGCAATCATGCCCTTCAAGCTACGACTAATGCCATTTACAGTGAAATACGTTATGTAATTTGAATATTATTTAATTTAGCCTTTATTAAACCGGGAAATCCCACTAATAAATAAAATGCAGATATGGCCAAACGTTATCCTGTTCAAAACCAAACAACCACTCCAAGAGTAAACGCAAGCGAGATACAATCTAATTTTTAAGCTCGTGAAATAACGAGCCAGCTAACTCATATTTGTCATGCTGAGTAAAGCTATTAGTTGTGTTGTAAAATGCCTGATGTAGCAAAGTAAAAGGAAATAAACACGCAACATGCAGATATGAAATAGATACTTGTATGTCCCAACATTTATTTGCTCGCCGACTTAGCTACCACTTCTGACAACAAGATGCGACAGATAACCCAGGTCACCCAATCAGCCAAGAGCAGAAAACATGAATATTTGCAGATCCAGTCCATTAGTGACGCAAGGGCTAAACGCTGGCCTACCGACTGTTAGTGTCCCTTTATACTGAGAGTGGCGACCAAGGTAGCTGCAGTGCGTGCATCTCAAAGCCTAGGCTGCAGTCCACTAAGGCTGCATTTTCAGGGGTCATCGCTTACTTCCATCCGCCAAACTAACACTTATGGTAAGGGACAAGGTTACATTTCGGGTTAGGTGGCTAGATTTAGGGTTTGGGGTTAGAGTTAAGGTTAAGGTTAGGGGAACCAGTTAAAACTCGCTTAAACCAACGCTGTTTAACGAAGATGAAATGATGTTATGCGACGGATGGAATTAAGTGACGACCCCTAAAAATGCAGCCTTCGAAGGATGCAGCCTGGGCTTTGAGATGCACTCATAGGGTACCAAAAAAGAAGTTGGTCACGTGAGCCGTAAATCTTGGCAATGGTGAGATGATGCCTCATGAAACGTAAAGGCCTCTCAGCCGAACAAACCACCAAAATGGTTCGACCTCAGAGCTCCAGATAAGTACGCTAGGGATACCTAGTGGTGAATGAAATTATGATGAAAGAAAAAGTTTCCAGTCATGCCCAACTCATATCGCGGAACAGTATCCCGGGATGAGGCCTAAACGTCACACGCAACGTCATTTCGCCAATGCGATTCACATCTCGACACGGAGCTTCGCTGGGGGGCGGGGTCAACATACTCGACACACACCTCGATGCCATCCATAACATCACAACTAGGCTAAATCCATTTTGTATCCATCAGGTTCATAAATTTATACTACTTCATTAGGAATTCTACTACATCCCTGCATTTCGTGTTTCGAAAACTGAAAAAAATGACTGGTTGTTGTGCCTTCAGGTGACCAAGAGATCTGAGAAGATGTTTAACATAATCTGATTTCTTTCTGATCCAGTGACATGCGGTCGGAGGGTAGTTTGGTGAGGCAGAAACCTCCTCTTTGCTTGATTGTAAATCAAACGATTCGGTATGTTAAGACTATTCGGCAGAATGACAGGCCTGTTTATGCGTCCACGGCGTTATTACTCAGTACATCGAACTTTAATTGCTCACGAAACGGCAGATTTGCAAGTGCTTGCTTACAGGAAGCCCAGAAACGTGCGGTGAGGTGAGGCAGTGACTCAAACTTTTATCACAGGATTTTGTGAACCTGTTCCCACGTACTGTTCCTGATTGACAATCAAAACAATTAAGACCAGGCCTATTGGAAGCCCGCATACTGATAGGAGATAATGACAGAAAGATTCATTCACATATACGCTTCAATTCGAGACAGCAAGGACGGAAATCTGAAAAATCAATTAGGAAAAATTATTGGCTCTCGGGAATTCTG
Organism: Gymnothorax reevesii; assembly: GCA_029721435.1. Taxonomy (NCBI): domain Eukaryota; kingdom Metazoa; phylum Chordata; class Actinopteri; order Anguilliformes; family Muraenidae; genus Gymnothorax; species Gymnothorax reevesii. Next base: position 57,327,613 of record CM056590.1, read on the forward strand.
TATATCGTTTAAACATCTTGTTAATCGGATTATGAAAGAAGACTGAAAACAAATGCCTGCTTTTTGTTTGGGTGTAAAAGCGCGTATTTAAAGGAGAATACATTGTGTATTGATTAAGCATTGAACTCTGCATAAGTCAAACTGTTTTAACATTTGTTGATGACGTTGCTTCGGCTTCCTAGAAGCAAGTACTGGGAAATATGCTGTCAAGTGAGCATTTTGGGTTCAATATACTGAGTAATAACGCCGCGGAAACTTAAACTTGCCCATCATTCTGCCGAATAGTCTTTACTAAACTAGATAATCGTCTGATTGCTAATTTCAATTTATTTGTATAGCGCTTTTCACAGATGAACTGTCACAAAGACGCTTTACAGTGAGAGTTTAAATAAATGAAAGGGCAGCGCCCAGCCTATTCCCCACTACAGCAAATGAGGTAAAAAAAAAAACTCCCAGTAGGAAGAAAAATCCTCAAACAGTGGTGAGAAAAAACTCCCCAGTGGGAAGAAATGTCAGGAGGAATTCGGATAATCAAGCAAAGGGAAGGATTCTGCGTCACCATAATAACCTCCGACCGCAGGTCACTGTTCTGATCTAAAAAGACGACAGATAGGGGAAATGAAGGTTAGCAGAGCCGACTGGAAACCCGCTTCATCTTCGTTTGTGCGTCAGGTAAGTTGCCTTGACGATGGAACACATTCGCAAATGTGAGTTACCCAAAATTTACTCAACCACTGTCATAACTTTCTCATTTTGTTTACAACTGAGTCGCGGAATTTCATGGAAAGCAAATGCAATTTTCCTGCGTGCCCAATGTATGTTAGCGCTGCGCTAATTAGCCTACATCGCTCTGCTCACTCAGTATCTGAGCCAGACATTCCTGGCTGAATAAGCAATGTTTTGTAAATTCAGTCAACTGAGTAGCTAGCTAATGTTTGCTCCCTGGGTAACGAACTAATATTAAATATTAGTTTTGAAAAAGTATTGCGTGCACGCTGTCTAGCTAAGTCACGTCAGTGGTGCTTAACTAGCGTCCTGTAGCGCTGAGCCATGCCGATTCAACCCATAGCTATACATAAACACTACAGGTGCTGGTCAACGAATTAGAATAATTTGAAATAGCGCAATCGTAAAATTTTCTTGATGCATTTTTTGTGCAGAAAGCAAATCAGGTGTTCACCGCGCCTGTCCTACTTGTTAGAGTAATCACAGAACTCGCTATCTGTAAAAAATTTGCTCAGCTGAGCTTTCCAAAAGGCCCATTTAGGCCATTTAAATGTGACACTGTTGTTTCATTGAATTAAAATAATTCATGCCATTTCATTGAATTACAATAAGTGCTCGAATTTTTGTTTTCTGTGAAGAGTGTTCACACTATAAAGTCAGGGTTGAGTAGAATTTCTAAGTTGTAAAATCAATCATGGGTAAGCAGCGCGACCTCTCAACGGGAATAGTGACTCAAGTTCAAGCCCTTCGCCAACAAGGCTTGACCCAAACTAAAACTGCTGAGCAGCTCGGCATCAGCCGGTCTTCCATCTGCAAAGCTCTAAAGAAAGACTGGAGCAAGCGCACCAACTGTTCCGGCGTCCGAAAAACTTCTGCTTGCGACAACAAGCGGCTGAGAAAGATCGCAGTCAGCAACTGGTTCAAGTCCACTTCCGAGCTCAGCAACTTGTGGAACGAGCAGACCAGCACTAACGTCTCGAGATCAACCACTTACCGTCGTCTGCGCGAACTCGGCTTCAAATCTCGCGTTCTTCTTCTTCTTCTTTCCTGTTTTGTGAGGTTTTACCCCCTGAAACATGGGGCATTACCGCCATCTACTGGGTTGACGGTTATGGCGAGAGATCAGGCAGTTACGGACTAAATTCCTGTTGCTCAGTATCTCCTTCTTAAATCCCCATTTTTAAACTTCACTATACTGTTATGGCCCCAATTTGTTATTACATTTATAACACAACAGCAACAGCAAGGGATGACAAACACAGTTTTAACAACTAAAACACATTTAATTTTTAACAAAGACAAAGACTAATAACAACCTACAACTAAAGACCAAGATTGATAAATAAGAAAATAACAGAAATAATTACAGTCCCTTCTTGGTGGGGTGGCTTGGTGATGGCCTGGATGAAGAAAATGCTCAAACACAGGCAAAGAAATCCACAAAAGAAACGTCACAGGTCTTGAACAGAATGGCAGGTCCGGTCATCTTCTTGCAATTTCTCCTACTACTACTGTCTCAATTCTTTTCCTTATATACTCTTTTGCAGACCCCACCCACATTTAGACCTCTTTTTTTTAATTTTCGGGGACTTGCCCCAGACATGTCTGGAAACATGTCCAAACATGACTCCAGTCTGAGCTTAACAAAAAAAAGGTAAATACTGCCATCTAGTGGCCTATTTTCACATTACACCTCCATTCCAAAAGGGAAAAATTTTGACTCATAAAGGCAAAATTTTTCTTTCCAATACAAAATGGTTAAGTGAACACTTGTCTATATATACATATCATACAATATTCAAACACATGATATATATATACACATTCAAACACGGGATAAGCAATCAGCAATTACATTGTCTGTACCCTTCACATGCTTAATTTCCAAGTCAAACTCCTGTAAAATCAAACTCCAATTCAACAATCTCCGATTCTTGTTTTTTCATCTTACTCAAAAACATTAACGGATTGTGGTCAGTGTACACAATCATTGGCTTTTGTCCTGTACAAACATAAACCTCAAAGTGTTGTAAAGAAAGGACCAGAGCCAACAGTTCCTTCTCTATTGTGGAATAGTTCCTTTGGTGGCGATTGAACTTCCTGGAGAAGTATGCCACGGGATGCTCAATGTCATCAGAGTCACTTCTCTGTAGGAGCACAGATCCACAAGCTTGGTCGCTAGCATCGACCGCGATGGAGAACGGTTTGTTGAAGTCAGGAGATTTGAGCACGGGGAAGTGACACAGCAGAGACTTCAGGTGATCGAAGGCTCTCTGGCATGCATCATCCCAGGTGAACTTTACGCCTTTCTTCAGTTGGTTAGTTAGACTGAGAGCAATCTCAGCAAAGTTCTTGCAGAACTTGCGGTAGTACCCGATCATTCCAAGAAAGCGGCGCAAAGCTTTTTTGTTGTCAGGAACTGGAAAGTCCATGATGGCTTGGACTTTAGCATTTATGGGTGCCACCTTACCCTGGCCTATGACGTAGCCAAGATAGGTGACAGTAGCACAACCAAAGTCACTCTTGCTCAGGTTAACAGTCAGGTTAGCCTGGGTCAGGCGCTGGAACAACGTCTCTACATCTTTTAGATGTTCTTCCCAGGAGTCACTCCATGTGATCAGGTCATCGATGTATGCACCCGTGTGTGGCAATCCGGCGATTGTAGACTGTATCGTCCTTTGGAACGTGGCTGGGGCATTTTTCATGCCAAAGGGTAGGACTTCATACTGGTACAATCCAGATAGTGTGGCAAAAGCAGAGATGCTCTTGGCCCTCTCAGTTAAAGGCACACACCAATAACCCTTCAATAAATCAATCTTGGTCAGAAACTTTGCTTGCCCTACACTATCAATACAATCATCAATCCTAGGTATTGGAAACACATCAGTTCTAGTTACAGCATTGACTTTGCGATAATCTGTACAGAATCTAGTACTTCCATCAGGTTTTGGAACTAGCACACAGGGTGAACTCCAATCTGAGTTGGAGGGTCTGATAATATCATGTTTTAACATGTACTCAACCTCTTTCTCAGCAATCTTTCTCTTTTCAGGATTCATCCGGTATGGATGCTGTTTTATTAGTTTGGCATCACCAACATCTACATCATGAGAGGCTATAGTAACTCTCTTTGGAACATCAGGAAACAAATCCTCATATTTCTTGATCAACCTTTCAAACTGATCTCTCTGTGAGGGTTCTAAGTGCTGGAGTTTTACATCAAGATTTTGCAACACTTCAGTGTTTGATAATTTACATGAAAGAACTTCAGCTTTAATTCTTGGTTCATCATCTTGAAACTCCCCCTCATCTTCACACGTTTCGACCATTGGAGAATCTGAAGTGACAGCTGCAACCCTAGCATTTCTGTCATGATAAGGCTTTAGCATGTTAATATGGCACAATTGTTTTGGTTTTCTCCTATCTGGAGTCTTCACAATGTAATTGAGATAATTGAGTTTTGTCAGAATTTCATAAGGACCATGAAATCTAGCCTGCAATGGATTGGACTGCAAGGGAAACAACACAAGGACCTTTTCTCCTGGTTTAAACTCACGGCTTCTAGCCTTATGATCATACCAAGTTTTCATTTTTCCCTGACTTGATTTCAAGTTCTCTTTGGCAAGGTCACAAGCTGCACGCAATCTTTCCTTGAACTTGCCAACATAGTCTAACAGACTGATATGCGGCTCTTTCTCTTGCCATTGTTCACTCAATAATAGCAAAGGTCCTCTCACTTCATGACCAAACACTAGCTCAAATGGACTGAATCCAGTAGACTCCTGCACTGCTTCTCTAGCTGCAAACAACAGCAAATGAACCCCTTCATCCCAGTCTTTCTCATGGTCATAACAATAAGTCCTCATCATTGTCTTGAGAGTGGAATGAAACCGCTCTAAGGCACCCTGACTTTCTGGATGATAGGCACTAGAAAGAATCTGTTTTGCACCTAGTTCATACACAACCTGCTGAAACAATCCTGAAGTGAAATTGCTACCTTGGTCTGACTGAATTTCCCTGGGAAGGCCAAACAACGTGAAGAACTTTATCAAAGCCTTTGAGATTGCAGTTGCCTTGATGTTACGTAGAGGGATGGCTTCAGGGAATCTGGTAGATGCACACATGATTGTCAACAAGTACTGATTTCCAGATCTAGTCTTGGGTAATGGACCAACACAATCAACAATGACCTTAGAGAATGGCTCCCCAAATGCTGGGATAGGCTGCAATGGAGCTACAGGTGGGTCTAACTGGTGTTTTCCAACTACCTGACAAGTGTGACAGGTTTTGCAAAAGTTGGAAACGTCTTTCCGAAGCCCAGGCCAAAAGAAGTGTTTCATGATCTTATCAACAGTTTTGTTAACACCAAGATGACCTCCTAAAGGTAAACTATGAGCCATTGTTAAGATCTCATTCCTATAGACCTTCGGAACAACAATTTGCCTGACCACTGCCCAATCTGCATTGGCAGGGATATCAGGAGGGCGCCACTTCCGCATCAACACACCATCCTTGAGATAATACCCAACTGGAACTGCATCTATTTCTTTTTCAGGAAGGGCTCTCCTCTTTAGTACACCAATTTCATGATCAATAGTTTGCTCCTCAATCAACCGCTTTCTGGACAGAGACAAGTCTCCAGACACATCAGAATCACCAGACCCATCCGGCTGGCTGAATAGAGAACTGATAAAAGTATCTGATAAGTCCTCAAACGGAGAAACCATAGTAGGCCAATCAGAGTCATGAGGCGAACCACCTGAGTCCTGACTATTCAATGTACTGGACGGCACCACAACATCATCTTCTTTAGCCTTCTTGGCCATAGCACGAGTCACTGCGCAAGAAGGATACAGAGATGGGTCCTCATCCCCATTTTCAGTGCTCGGCTGTGAAGTAAGATGTACAGGGGGAACTACTTTGCCCCCAGCCAGGTCATTGCCTAGCAACAGAGAAACACCCTTTATAGGTAGACTTGACATAAGTCCCACCTTTACCTGTCCTGTAACTAAATCTGACTTCAAGAATATAGAGCGCAGGGGTACAGATACAGTCCTCCCTTCAATACCTTGTACAAGTATGAAATCCCCTGAAGCGGTCTCATCGCGTAACTCCAAGGAGTCCATCAACAAAAGTGACTGAGAAGCTCCGGTATCCCTTAGGATATATATGGGGACAGGAGTAGTATGCTCATTCAGAGCCACAAATCCCTCTGACACAAATGGAAGAAATTCCTCCCTCACAAAGTCAGCTGTATTAGGCTTTTTAGCCCCACAAGAAGCAGGCAATTTAGCAGATTGGTTATCCACTACAGGGGTTTCTAACCTTGTTTTCACAAAGGCATTTGGTTTGGTATCCTTTTCTTTTTCTTTCTTAGCTTTCAGGAACCAACAGTTAGTTGTAACATGACCAGATTTCTTGCAATAACTGCAAACTAGACCACTTCTGTCACTGTCAGCTTTCACACTTTGATCAGACCTGTTACTGGATTTCTGAGCACCATCACCAGATTTGTCTTTGTCTTTGGGTGAGGAATCTTGGGTATCACCGTAACCCTTTTTCTGAAATTGGGACCATTTATTGTTACTGCTAGACTGAAATTTGGACTTATGAGTGAGAACATATTCATCTGCAAATTTGGCAGCTGATTGCAAATTCAGTGCTTGCTTCTCATTAAGGTAGGTCTTAACATCATCTTTAACACAGTTCTTGAATTCTTCAACTAACACCATCTCTTTTAGTGAGTTGAAATCATCCTTGACCTCCATAGAAGTACACCAGCGCTCAAAGCAAACCTGCTTTTCATTAGCAAATTCAACATAAGTCTGATTTTCAGATTTCTTCAGACCTCTGAATTTCTGTCGGTAAGCCTCTGGAACCAACTCATAAGCTCTCATAATAACCTTTTTGACAACCTCATAATCAGAGGAATCATCTGCAGACAAAGCCGAATAGGCTTGTTGAGCTTTACCCTTGAGGACAGTTTGCAACATCAGAGGCCAGTGTTCCTTTGGCCACTGGCAACTCTTTGCTACCTTTTCAAAACACTGGAAATAGTTGTCAACATCCTTTTCCGAAAATGGAGGCACCAGTTTTACCTCCTGGCTAGCCCGAAATTTATTTTCACTTTGAATTTTTATTTTTAGTTGCTCCATTTGGAGTCTTTCTTCTCTATCGAATTTCTCTAATTCAAAATCTCTCTGTCTTGCAAATTTTTCTAACTCAAATTCTCTTTGTTTTTCTTCTCTTGCTAATTTTTCTAACTCAAACTGCCTTTGTTTTTCTTTTTCTTCCCTCTCAAATTCCCTTTCTTTTTCTCTTTCCTCCCTTTCAATCTCTAGCATTTTTAATTTAAGTTCCATTTCTATATTTGGATTTTCCACTGGAAACTGTTCCAGATCTCCTGGTGCAAACACATTTTCATCAATGTAATATTCAACTATCTCTCTAGCCAGTCTTGCTTTTCGCATGGCTGGTTTTACCTCTGTCAACTCCAACTGTCTGCAAATTTCTAGCAGTTCTGTCTTTTTAAAAGACTTCAAAACCCCTACGGTTGGTGATGCCAAGAAATCATCCATTGCTGTTGTCAATATATATCTAGGAAAATTCACAAAAACAATTTCACAATTTGGAATGTTAGATTTTCAATAAATTACTCACACAATGGTCTATCCCGGACGAGCCCCCAATTTGTTATGGCCCCAATTTGTTATTACATTTATAACACAACAGCAACAGCAAGGGATGACAAACACAGTTTTAACAACTAAAACACATTTAATTTTTAACAAAGACAAAGACTAATAACAACCTACAACTAAAGACCAAGATTGATAAATAAGAAAATAACAGAAATAATTACAGTCCCTTCTTGGTGGGGTGGCTTGGTGATGGCCTGGATGAAGAAAATGCTCAAACACAGGCAAAGAAATCCACAAAAGAAACGTCACAGGTCTTGAACAGAATGGCAGGTCCGGTCATCTTCTTGCAATTTCTCCTACTACTACTGTCTCAATTCTTTTCCTTATATACTCTTTTGCAGACCCCACCCACATTTAGACCTCTTTTTTTTAATTTTCGGGGACTTGCCCCAGACATGTCTGGAAACATGTCCAAACATGACTCCAGTCTGAGCTTAACAAAAAAAAGGTAAATACTGCCATCTAGTGGCCTATTTTCACATTACAATACGGTCACCTGACCCCCGCCAAACCCTCTTTCCAAAATCCCTCAGTTTCTTCCCCTTTAACATCCATTATTCCTAAAAATTTCTGTGCAGCATCTATCACCATTTTGATTCTCTCAGTTCTAGTTTCCGGGTCAAATCGATGCCGCTGAGACTTCAGGCAGTCATACAGGCCAAGGGGCCACAAAATACTGAGAAAGTGATGATTCTAATTATAATAAAAATTATTCTAATTCAGTGAAACGGTTTCTCAATTATTCTAATTCAATAAAACAACATTGTCACAGTTAAATGGCCTAAATGGGCCTTTTGGAAAGCTCAGCTGAGCAAATTTTTTACGGGTAGCGAGTTCTGTGATTACTCTAACAAGTAGGACAGGCGCGGTGAACACCTAATTTGCTTTCTGCACAAAAAATGCATCAAGAAAATTTTACGATTGCGCTATGTCAAATTATTCTAATTCGTTGACCAGCACCTGTAGATGGCTCAAGCACGCTGCTAGCCAATGTGAAGTAACGTCGTCACAGGGAGGCCATCTTCGGACAGGGCTGCTCGATCACTCATAACATTACAGCCAATGGAGCACGGACTTATAAATAACTGTAAATTGCTCAACTCTCCCAAATTCTAGACTGATTTTCAAACAAACGGCTTGGTTTGTCGGGTAAACATCAGAGATGTAGTTATTTAACTGCATACTAAAGAATAATTAAAACCATTGAATTCGATATAAAAAAGTACATTAAGTAGATAGGTAAAGCAATAGCTATACACACACTGAAATTATATTGTCAATATTTAATAATGACAATATTTAAATAATAGACAAAATAAATAATAAAATAAAGAAATTATAAAATGAATAACACAAACAACTGTGCCACGTTATAACTCACAAATCATAGCCACGTCAATAAGGTTTGTAATAACCCAATCCGTTTGTAAATCCGTCAAGAATTCAGCGAGTAAATCATCCACCTTACCTCCGACTACAGCACAGCGCACCAGAGCAGTCCCCTGTCCTAAGATGGCCGACCAGTAACGACGCTGCTGACTCTGCCTTGAGCCATCTAGTGTTTATATATATCTATGATTCAACCAATGCTACACTCGGTATTCAGTCGGGCTTAATAGAAACATTGAGAAGTAACGCTAAGCGATTCCCCCCCACGCTCTCAGCCAGTGCGATTTTCGAAAAAGTGATACATAGGGTAATATCAAAAATATGTCATGAGCTGGACTATGGGAAAAATATTTCAGTAATTTCAGTAATGCGAAGGACTTAAGTTTAATTCATCGCTCATTAAGCTTGTGATGCAGCACAGATTTGGCTAAATTAGTATGCGAGGCTCTTTTTTGCAATAAGACATCAGAATCGGATTGTGGTGGGAAAATAATCTTAAATACTGTAAAAATGAAAGTATTACTATAATCACAGTTCAACAGAACGTAGCCGGGTTCATATGGCCCTTTAGAAACACTGAGAGGGAGTTTGGGGCTGAGAAAGAGGCAAAAACTCATAAATCTGTCAAAAAACCTGATAAAGACGCTTCTGCAGAACCTTCAAGGCCGGCCTAGTGAGCGAACCCTTCGGAATGACCACATCGGTCAGCCTGGTCCCACTACCTGAGCAAGCGCACCTGAGCGTTCTGGAACCATCCGTGTCCTCAGATAACTTGCTAAACTTTAGGAGAACCCAAGGTTTGGGGGACTTTGGTGTGGTCTTCGAGCGTCCCTTGCGACCGAAAATGGAAGTACACTATGATGTAATGGCAAACCTGTTGCTAAGGGAGGAGGGTCGCCATGGGACAATTTACCAATCAGAATTAGTAATATTAGGGTGGAGAGAGTCATAATTAATCCCACCTAAAGAAATGTGAAAAAAGGTAAATAAAAATGAGGGATTGGACAGCCGGAGGGCAGTCGGCGTGGGGTGATTGATGAAGAGTGGAGGCTGTGTGGTTTGCGCAGACCAGCCTGGGTGTCTTTGTTCTTCTTCTGGATGGATTTACAATAAACCCCATTACATCACACTCTGGGGAATGGATCTATTTTTGGAGATAGATTTGCATGAGTCAGTGGATCACTTTGTCCACTTGCTCGGACAAAGTATTTTCCAATAACAGGTTCTATATTCTGAATGTAATCACGGTTAAAGAGCGTTGGAAAAAGCTTATGTCTCACTGTTCCATATGTTTGCGCACTGAAAGACGGAAACAAGATGGCGTTCAAATACGGAGTTGTCGCTACTCTCAGTATAAAGGGACTCTAGCCAGACTATCCACAAGTTTCAGCAGAGGCCCGTAGGCGCTGCCATGACAGAATGCCCACTTCAGCTGTTCGGTTTTGTTTTTCCGGTAGCCTTGATGCCAATGACGGCAACAAACGGAGACAGCTTGCCCAAACAACAAAAAATGAGAATGATGACATCAATAGGATGTTCATCATATAACTACTCACTGCTGAACTTAAGCATATATATCTTCAGCAATGAAAGCACAATAACATCTTTGTAAATATATTTAATTGTTCCGATGTTTGGATAACTGAGCTTTGGTTTAATGAATAACGCTGCCTTCCACAGAATAGCTGCTGCATGACTACATGATTTCCCTAATCCAGCAAAACACGAGCAGCCACCTGTCTCCACCTCTCCACTGTCCCTCAGCATTACCCTCAGCATTACCCACGCTGTATGTTCAGCCTCCAGAACTCCACTGACCCTCAGCGTTACCCTCAGCATTACCCTCAGCATTACCCACGCTGTATGTTCAGCCTCCAGAACTCCACTGACCCTCAGCGTTACCCTCAGCATTACCCACGCTGTATGTTCAGCCTCCAGAACTCCACTGTCCCTCAGCATTACCCTCAGCATTACCCACGCTGTATGTTCAGCCTCCAGAACTCCACTGACCCTCAGCATTACCCTCAGCATTACCCACGCTGTATGTTCAGCCTCCAGAACTCCACTGTCCCTCAGCGTTACCCTCAGCATTACCCATGCTGTATGTTCAGCCTCCAGAACTCCACTGTCCCTCAGCATTACCCTCAGCATTACCCACGCTGTATGTTCAGCCTCCAGAACTCCACTGACCCTCAGCATTACCCTCAGCATTACCCATGCTGTATGTTCAGCCTCCAGAACTCCACTGTCCCTCAGCATTACCCTCAGCATTACCCACGCTGTATGTTCAGCCTCCAGAACTCCACTGTCCCTCAGCATTACCCTCAGCATTACCCACGCTGTATGTTCAGCCTCCAGAACTCCACTGTCCCTCAGCATTACTCTCAGCGTCACCCTCAGCATTACCCACGCTGTATGTTCAGCCTCCAGAACTCCACTGACCCTCAGCATTACTCTCAGCATTACCCACGCTGTATGTTCAGCCTCCAGAACTCCACTGACCCTCAGCATTACCCTCAGCATTACCCACGCTGTATGTTCAGCCTCCAGAACTCCACTGTCCCTCAGCGTCACCCTCAGCATTACCCACGCTGTATGTTCAGCCTCCAGAACTCCACTGTCCCTCAGCATTACCCTCAGCATTACCCACGCTGTATGTTCAGCCTCCAGAACTCCACTGACCCTCAGCATTACCCTCAGCATTACCCACGCTGTATGTTCAGCCTCCAGAACTCCACTGACCCTCAGCATTACCCTCAGCATTACCCACGCTGTATGTTCAGCCTCCAGAACTCCACTGTCCCTCAGCATTACCCTCAGCATTACCCACGCTGTATGTTCAGCCTCCAGAACTCCACTGTCCCTCAGCATTACCCTCAGCATTACCCACGCTGTATGTTCAGCCTCCAGAACTCCACTGACCCTCAGCATTACCCTCTGCATTACCCACGCTGTATGTTCAGCCTCCAGAACTCCACTGACCCTCAGCATTACCCTCTGCATTACCCACGCTGTATGTTCAGCCTCCAGAACTCCACTGACCCTCAGCATTACCCTCAGCATTACCCACGCTGTATGTTCAGCCTCCAGAACTCCACTGACCCTCAGCATTACCCTCAGCATTACCCATGCTGTATGTTCGGGTGAGGCGCTGTAACAAAATTGTCCTCGTAACTTTTTAAAACATCCGAACTGTGTCTCCACCTCCATTTTGTTTCCATTTGTATTAATTAAAAGTTGGCTTTTTCAGCAATGCAACTGTAAACAAGCACATCAACCGGAAGAGACGAACCGAGAGCCGCTATGATTTATGGGTAACGTCACAAAGTCATGAAAAAGGTGGATATCAGTGAGTGACCGTTGGGAGCGACCAGCACTTTATATGGATTCCTGGCTACTTAAAGGGATAGTTCACTTTTTTTGAAGTGGGTTTGTATGAGCTAGAAATTACGTACTACTTACATTAGATGCAGTAGAAAACTCTCTGATCTCCCCCAGGTAGCCGCCCCAGCACATAGTGCTGGGTGGAGATTTAGGCGATACACTGTTGTGAACGGTCCCAAAGTAACAGCGTATTTTTGCGGTTTAAAAGAGATCCTACCTGAAAAGAATGCAGCGCTTTAATTGTACGCTGTGTTACAACAATTTAGAGTGCTTCAGCTGCTCGGAAAAAAGACAGTTGCTCTTGAACTAACCAACTGACGTATTCCATGGTAGTAAACTGCGCACTTTAGCGATCAGCTGTTTGGGGCAGACTCTTAGTGGTTTGTGGCAGAGAAAGCATTTTAATGGCATAGAATTACAGATTACATTTCAAATTAAAAAAAAATCCCTATATTATAACCAGCACAGCAGATACACAGTATGTGGCTGCATAGGCCCTGCATGATATCAGTTTGTGCTGCAATCTTACATTAGACTTTTTCACAGGTGTTTCACACTCTTACCTGATGCTTGGGGACAGCAGGGCTCTTCAGTACTCTGTTAAGATTTCCCTGAATGTGGCCTCACAAAATCCTCTTTTGGAAAAATGAATGGTGCAAACATGGAGCTTTTTTAGGGATACGGGTGGCGCATCAATATCCATGTTGAATGCAACTAACCACAGCTGCCGAAGTCCGATATCCGCAAATGAATACGGTGAAAGCTAAATTATGTATGAGTATTTTATGTAAAGCACTGTATAACATTTGTAAATGGAGACTTGTTACATGCTGTTTTTGCTGCCTTGCTGGTCAGCCATTTATTTTGTTCTTCAGCACTCTCTGGTGGTGCGTCTGTAGCAAAACATGATCTGATGTAATATCACTTTCATCCCGCAGGGGTCCTCAAATCTGGACCTAGAATCCAAATCCAGCCCAGGTTTTCTGTTGTCCCAGGCAAGTAAATGAACAGTTAGTGCCTCTGATTGGCCGGACTGTGTTAACACCTGACTCCCAGGTAAAGGGAGGGTGGAAAACCAGCAGTCCTCGGACCTCGTAGGGTGTGATTTGAGGACTAGAAGCTTCTGACATCATCTTGCCTGGAGGGGGCAGGATTACCCAGGATTCCTGTAGATCTTTCCAGAATGTTGCTAGTCTATGTAAATGCTGTGATTTTGGTCAGAAGGGGCAGAGTTCTTGTTTTGGCAACATAGTGGGTTACATAGTGGCATGAGAGTGTTATTATAGGATTGAATAGTGGATTATTTGTCAAAGTTTTTTTTTATCAATGAAAAATAAATTTGTTTCAGTTATTATTGCTGATTTTCTTTGTTATGATTGTTAAGTCAACAGCTGTAAGTGCGTCAGGATACAGCTTTGCTTTCACATCCTGGAAAGCAACACACACGGACCATTTTCAAAATCTTTGCACAAATTTAACGACCGTCCGACTTCGCAACCGCACTTAAGCCACTTTCACTCTGGAAGCGAAACAAATTTTTTGCATGGCAGATTACATTCAATGCAAAGTCAATGCAAAGACGCGAATACACGCAAAACGCTTCACTGTGACCCACACAGCTGATCACTGCGGCGCACAGTTTACTCCATTACGCCCGTGCAGAGGAATATGTCAGTTGGTTAGTTCAAGAGCAACTATCTTTTTTCTGAGCAGCTGAAGTGTTGAAATTTTTGTTATATAGCGTACAATTAAAGTGGAGTATTATTTTCAGGTAGGACCTCTTTTAGGCAGTGAAAATATGCTGTTATTTTGGGACCGTTCACAACAGTGTATCGCCTAAATCTCCAGCCAGCACTATGCCCTGGTGTGGCTACCTGGAGGAGATCAGAGAGCTTTCTACTGCATCTTATGTAAGTAGTGGCAATTTGTAGCTCATACAACCCCACTTCAAAAAAAAGTGAACTATCCCTTTAAACACAGCCATTACTGCTTGGCAACAACCCCCTAGGGGGCAGTGCATCTCTGTGGGTGACCTGGTTCCTCAGTCAACACATCTTAATGACTGTAGCCACGCCCATAATCCAGCACCAGAAGAACAAACACTTTTTCAATAAACAAATGCAGCACTGATCATCTGATGCACACCATCTGTCAAACATGCTCACTCAAAATACACACTCCCGTTAGATCAGCACAGGAAATATACCTGATCTGGCACAGTGCCCAAAAAATATTATTTTACATTACACTATGTCCTGATAGTGCACACTGATTAAATCCTGTAATATGACAGGCTACTCAGAGCCAGGCTCACAGTGGAGATACACACCCTCTCAGCACAGTGTACAGGAAAGCACACAGCCTTCAGTGTACTCACTGCAAACAAACCTGGCAGGGCACACACCTGCCCTGAGGTGTATCCCTGCCCAAAAAAGTCACCGTTTGCATTTACATAAGTAAATGAATCCTATGAATTATCAGTAAATGAGCCTATGAATCATTACTGCAGAGGTGAAAACATTTCAGCAGGCAATAACTCTTAATTCTGACTGACTCAGTGCATAGCTTCTCATTTCTTTAAAAACCATGTCGGAAGACGCATCTCATTGTCATTGAAAAGACGTCACTGGGTTTCATAAGGGGCAAATTATTGGCCAGCATAAAGCAAAGAAAACGGCTTAGGAGATTGTTGAATTCACTAGAATTGGGTCATGAACTGTCCTACAATTTATTGAAACCTGGAAGGATAGTGGTCGACTTCCCAGAAGAAATGGTTTGGAGCAAAATCATGATCGATCCTGATCGGGTTTCACAAATATGCTTGATGAAGTCTCATCTCAAAAAACGAACAGCAGAACTCATGGCTAAGCTTCATGGTTATGAAGGGAAGAGCATTTCCACATGCATGATGCAACACAAACAGGTGGTATTGGGACTAAACAGCTGCTTGGCCAAAAGAAAACTCCTTGTCAGTGGGACCAATAGGGGAAAAACAAGTTCAATTTACAAGGTAGCAAAGAGATTGGACTGAGGAACAATGGAAAAAAGGTTTTGTGGTCTAATGAGTCCAGATTTACCATATTCCAGAGTGATGGGCTCATCAGAGTAAGAAAGGAAGCCCATGTACTGATGCACCTGTCATGCATAGAGCCCCCTGTACAGGCCTGAGGAGGCAGTGTAATGGTCTCAGGCTGCTTCAGTTGTTCAGGTCTGGGATCAGCACTGTTCTGCAGCAATTAAATTAATTCATCAGCCGACCTGAATATACTGAATGTCCAGTGACCCATCAATTAACTTTGTAATCGCTGGATAAAACAGGCATATTTTAGGATGACAATGCTGAGATTCATCAGGCTCAAATTCTTATTCATCAGGCTTTCACACAGTAATTGGCACCTCAGAGTCTGGACCTTTACCAAATGAAAGACTCTGGGAAGTGCTGGGAAGGCTTAAACCGAGTGGCTTGACCTGCCCATCATCATCAATACTATATGTATCGGCCAAAATTGAATGCAAATCTGGTTGGAAATAAATGTTGTACTATTGTGTAAGATTTTCACAATGCCATGACGAGTGTGTGCCGTGATGAAAGCCAAAGGTGGGCCGAGAGCATAAAGGGCGACCTTTTCTTTGGACAAGCACCCCCCCAGATAATTGGTCACATGACTGTGGATCAGTGAATTATATTATGCTCTGCCTGCCTCAGTTTCATTTAATTTACTTATTAATGTGTTTTTTCACGCAATCATAGTGATTAATGTTAAGGGACAAATATTAATTATTTAAGCATAAAAATAAATAAAAACTCACTCCCGCACTTCTTTCATTCACATTTTTTATCTTTCAACTTTTTTTATTCCGTTTGCCAGTCTTATGCTGAACAGGTACTTGATTTTTCTTCAGTCCCCAGACTTACACAACTCAGGCAATCAAGTCAAATCAAATGTACGCGTGACCCGTTTTCTGGGGTACCGGTGCACAACAGCATATTCATTCCAAAATGTGGCGTAAGCTCAAGTTCTGCGATGTGTGCAAAAAACAGTCCATCAAATGTCTGCTTTTGGCACAGCGATTTGTTACTTATCTTTTGAAAATAACTGCATGTAACTCACTAATACGAGTAATAAAAGTAAACAGTAGCAAAACAGTGGTCTAACAAACAAATTTCACAGACAATAACAAAAATCAAATACATTTCTGACCACACAATTAGACCCATTATAAAAACTGCCCACTCACTTTAAAAATAAAAAGTTGAGTCAACATTTGGAAAAAAGCCAACCAGCTGTAGCAAAAGCATTTTTGAAGTGGCTCAACTTCAAGTTTCAAGTTGTTTGAAAAATGCGTTTGGGCAGGACAAACACTTAGACTCGAAGCTGAGCAAACTCAAAACTGCTTTCCAGCTGGTTGCCTTAACTTTTTCTAATTTCGGTAAACATTTTATTTTTCACACTGTTGCCAATCCAGTAAGAGTTAGAGCAAGCCAACCCAGTGCAGGAAACACCCAGGCCAGTAACTAAAGCTCCGAATTAGTGTTGCCTCTCCTTCCAAAATACAACATTTAAAAAAGATCTGCCAGCATGTTTTTTACGGTCTGTGTGCACAACACATTAACTTTCCCAATTCAGTCCCTCATGAGCAACGATAATTAAACCCACGCCACTGTTAGCCAAACTAGAATCACCGTTACCCTCAAAGAACTGTAGTTCATTCCCTGTAAATAAAACTGGGAGATAATTCAAGTTATCTGAATTTATGCAGTTTGCTTAAGAACCAACTTAGTTGCCAGATCGGCAAAACATTTCCACGGAGGCTACGCAATGCATCCCAGCAGTAACGCCCACGTAACTGGATTCAAATAGTGAATAAATGTAATAATTTGCTCATAATTAACTACAAAAAATCATCAGTATAATTATGCAGAATCCTTTCGAGACATCCATTTTTGATAAATAAGTTCTTGTTCCGGGTAAAATATCACATTAATTAATCAATCGATCAAAAAACTGACAGTGGCCTTCGCTTACCTATTGAAGGTAGATGCTTCTCCCCGATACATACATGCACTGGTAAGCGATAGAGAATCTTGATAATCCACAAAACCTGGTTTCAAAAAATCTTAAAGCAATTAGGCTTCAATAAAAACGGTGTGAACTTTTAAAATGCATGGTTTCGTTTAATATGATTTCCTGAAGACAACCGGCAGACACAATGCAAGTCACACTAAATAGCTACATCAGAATTCCCCCAGGGGCAAGGAACCTTCCTCACAAACACGCTTAAACTGAAAACTGATCGCTTCCACGGTTACTTACACATGGTGTCACAGGAAGTCAGCCATGCAAGTGGTACAAACATGAGCTCACGGTGTGTTGCCAAAGCGGTTCAATAAGGCATTCGGTCATGGTTCTCGACGTTTGAATTTTTACACAAATTCTCATGATTTATATTTGTGCAGCGAAGCGATGTAGTGACACTACCAAAAAAACACAAAGGCCTTTTCACATTTCCGTTACTCATAATGAAGAGAGGAGAGAAAGCTTGTTGGCCGAGTGAGTGGTTTACTCCGCAGGTACAACCATCTCAGTCCCGTATATTGGCTTCATTAATATGGCATCAACCCATCAACAGACAAAAAAAAAAATTGTTGGCATCCATGGACTACAAAGCCTCCATCTGTTGGCCAGCAGTCCACAAAGTCTGAAGCACCGGGGGGTGTACTACGAAGCTGGCTTTGGGACTAAGCCTGACTTTAAGCTTAAGTAAAACCCGGAGCAGCTCCTTTTACTTTAGTCCATGTTCCAGATTTGAAGAGGTTCCTGGTTTTACTAAGTGCTGAAGTCAGGCTTAATCACAAAGCCAGCTTCATAGTAAATCCCCCAGGTGATATAGATCACTTGCCGATGGAGACAGGACGTAAACCTTGTCTGAAGCTGAAAGTTAAACTAGCTAAGGCTAAACTATAGCAAGCTGACAACTGAGACGAGGCGCGTGGTACTTTTATCGTCCGGCCATCTGTGCTCCAATTTCTTCCTTCCTCACTGAAACCAGCTTTGACATTTAACAAGAATATAGACTACATTTGTGAAAGAAACCTCTGTCATGGTGTGGGAGAGTGTCAGTGCACTTGGCATGGGAGACTTGGACATTTAACAGCTCACAATTAATGCAGAAATTTATTCATGAGTTTCAGAGCAACATAAGCTGCATGCCACCTGTCTGCTCCAGAGACATTTCTGCATCCTCCAGACCACATACTGCACAGATCACAAGTGCGTGGCTGCATGAGCAGAGAGGTGGGGTGTTAGATCGACCTGCCTGGAGTCCTGATCGGTCTCAGATTTGAAACTGCTCTCTTAAGTGGCCTAACACTTAATGAGTGTGATTGAAAGAAATGACTTCACGCAGTGCTAGACAGCTAACTGAACTTCCTTAAATTCAGCAGCTGTCATCATATCATACGTTTTCAGTAAGAGTTTAAATGCACATTAACTTTAATATACTTATGTGTTTTTCTGTTTTTATTATGCAGTATGAAAGGGTGATTTTATTAGCATTGTTCATGATGTGCAAACTTTATCTGGATTGGAGTTTTACACGTCCGCTGGTTTGAGTTGAGACAGACAGATAAAGCCCAGTGGCCAGAGCTGAGGTCTCTGTCCTGATGGGCGGCTCAGCCTCGGAGCTCGGAGCTGAGGGAGCGGATTCACCTGCTGAAGAAGGCTTGACCCAGATGAGAATGTACCCAAACTGCTCTAGAGGAGCTGAATCATCTTCAGGCAAAACACTCTTGATATCAAGTGAAAAAGTAAGGAGAGCTTACCAATACCCCCAAGGTCCCCAAACATGCTTTTTCCATCGGTGATTATATAAATATTCACTTTCTGAAAATCAATTTTGACAAAAGTAACACATCTATGACACTTAACACTGCAGCTCTCCATATGTTGGAAACTATGTGTGGCAGATTTGAAAATAATCTATTAAGTAATATTTGAGATATTACAAATAGAAATTTTCAAGTGGTTTCAATGTCAAAGTCCAGTAACAGGAAAACGGCAATATTTTTGTGAAAAATCATCCCACATGGACGACACTTTGCACTGCACCTCTCCCTGTGGTAGAGAATGTGTGTGCCGAATTTGAAAAGAATCCAATGCATAATAATCGAGATATCTGTCAAATAATGTCTTCGGATGGAATTCTTGGTATATAGCCATATATTCCCGACATTTCTTCGCCGGGGGTATAAAAATGGCAATATTGATCACACCATACCCACTGTCTCAATATCAGATATCAAGGCTCATACATTCCTCACATCTAGAACTCGAGTCCTTAAAAATATACTTTAAAAAAGACACACAAACACACACAGAAAACACTCTCCTGCCCTCGGGATTTTGGGAGTGTTTTATTGCAGGGTTTTGAATTTACAATTTACTCAGGAGCAACAAAAAAGTCCTGTCTACTGTAGGGAAAGCGAAGTCGAGTTGTGGAAGGCTAGACCGTACTCGTATCACAGCAAGTGCAATTTCATACTATGTAACAGGTGATTATATTTCAGCGAAAACCAAACTTTTGCTTACTGCATGGCAAATGGGAGTCACAGAAGTTTATCCTGAAAGTCAAACATGCGGAAATGGCAAATAAACCAGAATACTGTCCGTATCCCAGTACAAAAAAAAAAAGTGTATATATTATACCAGACTGGAATGGATGGGACTGAGATGTCATTTTATATTACACTCTTAAAAACATGTATAAAATGTGTCCTGCTCCAGAACGAAAGGCACACAATCTCTTGGTTCACGATCTCTGTGTTTTGTGTCAGGCATTCTCTATATAAAAACACACCCAGAAGTTATTGAGGTTAAAATTTTATCCGAGCAGCAAGACAACCATGCAAAAGGACTGAAGGGGATAGAGAGCTTCAGTAGTAGGTCTCGCGTTCCACCCAACCTGAAAGACAGGAGAGAGCATACAGGGTTTGAGTAAACTCATCATGGATAAGCGGCTAGTCCACTGTTTCCCAAACCTCTTCTCAAATACCCGCAGCTAGAGTTTGTTCTGTGACTCAAGCACATGGTACAGTTAACTCAAGGGCGTGATAAGTGGTTTCAGATGAGCCTGAGGTGGAGAAAATCTAATACTTGGTTTCAGTCATTAGGCCAGGGGTCGTTTAGGAGAGGTCTAGGAACCACTGGCCATGACAGAGTTAACACAGCACATGTCAATGCTAAGTAGAGTTAAATTGAAACTATGATGCAATTTCTGAATATCCGGAGAGTTGAGGCTTGTAACTTTTCTGCCCCTGATCTGATCCTTACCACCAGGGCTGCGTCGAATGATGAGCTTTCGGATTTCATCATAGATGAAGATGAGCAGAGAGTAGGGAAAGGCGCAGAACCACCAACTCGGTCTGAGGAAACAAACAAACCAGAATAAAAATCTCAAGCAAGACGAAAAGGAATAAAAATAAGTTTAGTGTTGTTGGTAGTGGACACCAAACAGGCCGTCACAACAGGGATGGAACCCAAGGAAGATTCTCAGGACTCAGAGAAACTCCAGCAAGTTGGAGAATACAGAAGTTGATATTCTTTCAGAGCCGAAAATGACCAGCTAAGCTCCTGAGTGTAAGGTCATGGGTTGCCTACGCAGAGCTGAGCCCTGCAGAATGAGTACACAGAATATTGTACATCCTAAGGGGCTACAGCACTCACTTAAGAGGGTACATCCTCAGGGCGATGTCCATTCCTGGGCAGTAGGAGAGGAAGGCCGCCAGGGCCGTTTCCTCAAACAGTCCAAAGATGAGAATTTTATTCCTGAGAGGGACAGACATGACGTGAAATTAGCTGTATTCAGAGCCCTCCTCCCCAATTTCTCAAATCCAGGTCCTCATCGTCAGACTTGTGGACAGTTTAGGCCAGGGCTCCCCAGTCTTTCCCAGGAACGTGTCATGTACAACCGAGCATGTACACACACCTGATGCTACTAATCAACCCCTGGACTCTTTGCTAATAACCTTGATTGGTTGCATCAGGAGTGTTCCTGCTTGGTTGCAATGAAAACATGCGCCCACACTGGCCCTTTCTGGGAAAGATTGGGGGACCCCTGGTTTAGGCAATTAGTGAAAGATCAGTTAATTTGAAATCACTCCTTCAATCAAACTGACTTGACCAACATTAAAACTGTACTCTCCGGTTGATGCTTGCAGTAGCAAATGAACTGATACTCTACATGAATTTGGTACCTTATTTTACCTATTTCGTAACTATTCCAATGACCTTTTGGTTTTGGACATAATAAATTTTATGTGTTTCTTAATTACCCAGGAGAAAGGGGGGGGGGGGATCACTGCCAATTTTGAATTTGAGGGCCAAACTTCAGGATCGCTTCTCCACTTACTTCATGCCCTGCTGGAAGACAGAGTTCCTTCTGGTTTTGCAGATAATCAGGTCAGCCCACTGCACAATCACAATACTGACGAAGAAGGCGGTGTGGCAGGTGTATTCAACAATCTTCCTCTGTTCATACGTCTGGGATAGAAAGAGAGAGAAGGTTTAGTTTTCCATCTTTTTCCTGAAGCACAGAGAGGTCCGCGCCATCAAGTACTGACCCACTGCTGCCCATAGCTGTCCTCCAGGTCATTAATGTTCTTGTTATCCCATTTCACACGGATTCCCAGCAGCGTGGAAGGTAGGAACCCATTCTCAGCCAGGATGACAAAGTAGGTGAAGAAGCCTGCAGTGGCCTGCATCATGCCTGGGGAGATGGAGAACATGAGGGACCTGAGAGACATTGACCAGGGCCCTGCTCTTCCGCACCTACAGATATCCACCCTCGTGACCTCAACAACAATTCTAGAAGAGTGAGCAAAGCACTGATAATGTCAAGAAGTCTTTGCTCCTACCAATTTGTCCGTAGGCGATGCTGATCAGCCTCTCATTCACTAATTTGTCCGTTTTGGGGTTTCTGGGCTGTCGCTTCATGATATCACTCTCAGCTGCTTCATACGCCAGAGAAATAGCAGGAACCTTGAAGATGATCAAAGGAGTCCAGTCTTAGCAATCAAACTCAGAACACATCTTACATGACAGAAAGTCATCTCATAAATATTGCCCACTGCTCATACCATGTCAGTGCCCAAGTCGATGCAAAGGATGGTGACCGTGCCCAGAGGCAGGGGGATGTTTGCGATGATGAAAAGGAGGAAGGGGGTAATTTCAGGGATGTTGCTGGTCAAGGTGTAAGCGATGGACTTCTTCAAGTTGTCGAAGATCAGACGACCTGGAAAGAGCAGGGCCAGTATTAGCAGACGTCCATGTTTATGGAGGCGCTCTTGAAACACCTACATTGTGAGGCCTTATTGCTTTACCTTCTTCCACTCCTGTCACGATGGAGGCAAAGTTGTCGTCCAGGAGGATCATGTCGGCAGCCTGCTTGGAGACATCAGATCCAGCTATGCCCATGGCAACACCGATGTCGGCCTTTTTCAGAGCAGGGGAGTCATTCACACCATCACCTGTCACAGCCACGATCGCGCCCTGAGTTCAACGAGACACCGAGATCATCCAGTGATAGTAACTGTAACTTGTAGAACACAATACACACTGTAGATAGAAAATACTTCTTCACTGAAGATTGTCTCAAAATTACCCGTTGCTGAAGTAATTGGTAAAGCAATTTTACAGTAAGAATATTTCTCTTTAAAGGAATGAATGAATGAATGAACATTGCATTCATACAGTGATTTCTCATAGAAACAGTATTGAAAGCACTTTCCAGTGATATGGAGCAAACTCATCTCATCAGGACTGATGTGTAGCATGGCAACCAACCATTTTGCGCCAGAATGCTCACCGCACATCAGCTGAGGTGGAGAGGACAATTTGCATAGCCTCTTACGCTAGGGGGTGATTAGGCAGCAGGTTGGAAATTTAGTCAGGACACTGAGACCCCAAACTCTAATACAAAACCCAAAACCAGTAAAGTTGGCACGTTGTGTAAATCGTAAATAAAAACAGAATACAATTATTTGCAAATCCTTTTCAACCTATATTTAACTGAATACACTGCAAAGACAAGTTACTTAATGTTCGAACAGGTAAACTTTGTAATTTTTTGCAAATATTAGCTCATTTGGAATTTGATGCCTGCAACATGTTTCAAAAAAGCTGGCACAAGTGGCAAAAAAGACTGAGAGAGTTGAGGAATGCTCATCAAACACTTATTTGGAACATCCCACAGGTGAACGGGCTAATTGGGAACAGGTGGGTGCCATGATTGGGTATAAAAGCAGCTTCCCTGAAATGCTCAGTCATTCACAAACAAGGATGGGGCGAGGGTCACCACTTAGTGAACAAATGCGTGAGCTGATTGTCGAACAGTTTAAAAACAACATTCCTCAATGAGCCATTGCAAGAAATTTGGGGATTTCATCATCTGCGGTCCGTAATATCGTCAAAAGGTTCAGAGAATCTGGAGACACGTAAGCGACAAGGCCGAAAACCAACATTGAATGCCCGTGACTTTCGATCCCTCAGGCGGTGCTGCATCAAAAACCGACATCAGTGTGTAAAGGACATCACCACATGGGCTCAGGAACACTTCAGAAAACCACCGTCAGTAACTGCAGTTCATCACTACATCTCTAAGTGCAAGATAAAACTCTACAATGCAAAGATCACCAGCACCCAGAAACGCCGCTGGCTTCGCTGGGCCCAAGCTCATCTAAGATGGACTGATGCAAAGTGGAAAAGTGTTCTGTGGTCTGACGAGTCCACATTACAAATTGTTTTTGGAAACTGTGGACGTCGTGTCCTCCGGACCAAAGAGGAAAAGAACCATCAGGACTGTTATAGGCGCAAAGTTCAAAAGCCAGCATCTGTGATGGTATGGGGGTGCATTCGTGCCCATGGCATGCGCAACTTACACAAATGTGAAGACACCATTAATGCTGAAAGGTAAATACAGGTTTTGTAGCAACATATGTTCCCATCCAAAGCAAAGTCTTTTTCATGGACGCCCCTGCTTATTTCAGCAAGACAATGCCAAGCCACATTCTGCACGAGTCATGGCTCCGTAGTAAAAGAGTGCGGGTACTAGACTGGCCTGCCTGTAGTCCAGACCTGTCTCCAATTGAAAATGTGTGGCGCATTATGAAGCGTAAAATATGACAACGGAGACCCCGGACTGTTGAACAACTTAAGCTGTACATCAAGCAAGAATGGGAAAGAGTTCCACCTGAAAAGCTTCAAAACTTGGTCTCCTCAGTTCCCAAACGTTTACTGAGTGTCGTTAAAAGGCAAGGCGATGTAACAGTGGTAAAAAGGCCCCTGTGCCAACTTCTTTGCAATGTGTTGCTGCCTTTAAATTCTTAAAGTTAATGAATATTTGCAAAAAAAATAATAAAGTTTCTCAGTTTGAACATTAAACATCTTGTCTTTGCAGTGTATTCAATTGAATAAAAGTTGAAAAGGATTTGCAAATCATTATATTCTGTTTTTATCTACGATTTACATAACGTGCCAACTTCACTGGTTTTGGGTTTTGTAGAAGCGCATCATTGGATCTCAAATGGCCACAGAGTCAGGACCGCAGTTCAAAATCTCGTCCAAAAGACGGTGCCTCCTACAGCACAGTCCCCATCATCGCACTGAGGCATAGAGGGTTATTTGACCAGAGGTTCGGGTTCAGGTTCTCTTTATTATATCCACAAAATACGAGTTTTGGGGATATCATTGTTTTGCCCCACCCGCCACCGGGTCCGCAGATTTTAGCCGTTAGCACAATTACTCACAAAATACTTTACAATGGCATCTCTTTTTTAGCATATGGGTAGATATAGTTGAGAGGATGAACTGATTAGATTTTGGGCAAGTATGCACTCCTAGGTTTGCCACCAGGTGGCGCTATATATTGAATAAATCTGTTTTTTTAACCATATCTCTGGAACAATTACTTACACAGACCTCAGATTTGCCTCATATTGTAGGTGTTGTAAAGGGGAATCTAATAAAGGGGGCTTCCAGGATTGAGGAATTTCGGGGATATACCTCTTGCTGTCGGCCGCCGACAGCGTTGGCCTAGATTCTACCCGTATGTAAAATTGCCGTGCAGTTAAATTGGTAAGGCATCCAAATCACATTGCAGCATGCACCACAGACAACAAAAAAGTAAGATAAACAGTTAAAACAATTTAAACAGCTAAGGTGCTCCAGTGCTCGTCAGGGCGCTAAATTCCACCTTCAAGCTCACCAACACCACTTCCAGCAGCAACTTAATTTTCCCAAGTGGTCTCCTATCCAGGTAATAATTAATCCCACACCTGCCTGAACCACTTCAACCACACCACTGACACTGACATTGGTGGTGATGTCAGGATTATGGCACAGATGATGACAAAGATAATGATGCCAACTACTATTATAATGAACATTATAATGATTATTAAACCTTCAGAACTAGCATCTATCAAACATTAAGGTCTGGTGCTTAAGTTTTAGAGACCATCAATTATTGGCATTAAAGCAAACAAGTGAACACAAGTCTTAGTTCAAAATTTGCTTGCTATATCTTGTTCAAACTTCCTAATAGTAAACATAAAAGTATTTCATTGCTCATAACATAGCTGTGATTAAACAATAAAATTTCAGCCATATGGACACTTGCATTAGCAGAATGCAATCCTTACTTGCAGGCATATTTATTATTATTATTATTGTTATTATTATTATTATTATTATTATTATTATTAGTAGTACCTGTCTCTGGCAGCCTTCTACGATGATGAGCTTCTGTTGGGGTGATGTCCTGGCAAACACAATCTCAGTGTGGTGCTTCAGGACATCGTCAAGCTGTTCTGAGGTCAGGTCCTTCAAATCTCCACCATGGATCACACAGGCTTTGGCATCTCTACAGAGAAGGAAGCATAAAATCTCGATCAGAACAGGCAGCCCAACTTTCACCGCACTTACAGACTGGAGGCTCAATTGAACCAAAATATCAACTGGTCTGCCACCCTGCTGTGGCCATTTGGGAGAGGGTTACAAGGCTGAAATTGAATAATAAACTAGATCACTTCCTAGAGATGCTGTATGCAAATTGTTTACAGACAATAGACAATGGAGTTAACACCAGAGTTTACACCAGTGGAGTTAAAAAGGTTGACAGCCAGGCAGACCTCAAGGCTTCTGCTTGGCGAAGTCTATTTTCCTTATGAATCTCAAAAGAACTGCAGAAATGTGTGGAAATGACCCCATACAAGTCCATAATTCCTTCAACATAGAAAATTTGGTTTATACCACAAAATTTATGAGAGAAAATACCCATTAAAAAGGTCAAGTTATACTGCCCAAACCCATGTGTAAAACCTTAAATTTCTCAAAGTTACACATTGATTTTGATCTCAAGTGGGAAATACCAAAAATCAAGTCCAACCCTGTGAAACCATCACATACACAGTAACAAATAAATGATGACATGGGGCTCACCTCATTTTAGAAAGTGATCAGTCTCTGATTTTCTTAACTGCAAAAACTAGGCCCTCTCTTCGGATTATAACTGTTTAATTTGTCATATTCCTCTGAGGTGTCATTATCCTAGGACAAATGGAAGCAATCTCGGTTCCTGAAAGGGATCTAGAGGGTTTCATATTTCACGTTTGTGTCGTTCAAGAGTTCTCGTCCAAACAGGAATAGCTGGTCTGGTCAGTGCGGATATCTGGCAGCCATCTTTTTCCAAGTTTTAAGTTTTAACCCATCAGCCTGCTCATGGCTCCCAGAACACCAGTGGTTAACTTTAGTAACTGGGAACTTCATACCTCGGGTTGACTTCAGTAACTGGGATGTTGAGGCGAGCAGCAATGTCTTCCACGGTCTCATTGCCCTCAGATATGATACCCACGCCCTTGGCGATGGCCTTGGCAGTGATTGGATGATCACCAGTTACCATGATAACCTGAAATTGGAAAGATAACAGTTGACTTGAGGCCTGTAATGTATCCTTTGTTTGCCGGTGAAAAGTGTTTGTGGGAGAGGAGAGAACGCGGCAGGCGCACCTTAATCCCAGCGCTCCTGCACTTTCCCACGGCGTCGGGTACAGCCGCGCGAGGCGGGTCGATCATGGACATGAGGCCGATGAAGCACAGGTTCTCTGTGGGGAAGTTGACATCGTCAGTGTCGAACTGGAAGTCCTCAGCAAACTGGTCGTCCGGGAGACAGAAGTGACAGAATCCTGCAGGATTAAGTAAAAGGGTGACAGTGAAAATGGCGGCACAGTTCTGTGCAGAGACAAAACTCCAGGCAGAGACCAACTCTTCAGTAAAATATATCTCAGAGAGCAAACACGTATTAACTCATCATTTCTATTATGAGCTTTCTTGTCATAAGGTAGCCCCATTGCATTGTGGGAACAAACTTTACCCAGAACTCTCTCTCCCAGGCCACCCAGCTCCAGGTAAGCATTCTGGAAGGCATCCTTCATTTCATCATCGAGAGGCTGTTCTTTGCCGTGGATCATGATAGTGGAACAGCGATCGAGAATTCTCTCAGGAGCACCCTTCATCACCAGCAGGTGCTTGGTCTCGGAGGGGGTGGTGTTCTTGTGGATAGAGAGCTTGGAGAAAGGAAAGATGAGGAGGACATCAAGTTTTTTTTTTCCATGAAGATCTGTTTAAACTCTCACTGAACCTTGAGGGAGTGGCACGGTTGAGTGAATGGTCCATATACCTAGAATCTCTCTTAAATAATCTGTTCAAATCATTGCTCTGAGCGCAGTCCAGCTTAAATATGAATCAGTTGGGTCTTAGAGAAAAGCATAGCATGGTTTATGCTGCCATTCTTGTTTTGAATGATATTATTTTGGCTTTGGATGTCTGTCCAGCCCTTTTTATCAATTTTTTGAAGGCATTTAATACAGTCGATCATGCTATGCAACTAAACAGACAGCATAATATCGGATTTGATGAAATTGCATATAAATGATTTCAGAGTTTGTATGTTAAGTCAACAATGTGTGACAATTGGAAATGTGAAATCTGATTTTTTTACAAATCACAAAAGGTATCCCACAAGGTTCAACTCTGGGGCCTGTTCTGTTCTCTTAGTATATAGATAATATTGTCTCTTCTGTAACCGTGTAATATGCATCTGTATGCTGATGAAACCATTTTGCACTGTACTGAGGATGCTGTACATTCTGCAAATGAATCCCTACAGTGTTGTTTTGCTGATTTGCAAGATGCACTCAATAACCATGAATTGTTTCTTAATGCAGATGTTTTTCTCCAGAGCCAGAAATATTGGTTATGATGAGCTGATCATCTCTACTAATAATGGTGCAATTATTAATAATCAAAAGAGCCATGGAGTCAAATTGGATTGATGAGAGGATAACTTTTAAAAATCACAAGGAAAAATATGGCAAGGACGCCAAGGAAAAAAGTTAGTTTCTTTTATAAGGGTTGAAACATGTTTCCCTCTGCACTGCAGAAGGATGCTTATGAGGCAACTTCTAGTATTGGATTATGGTGATACTGTGTACAGGCATGATTCTGTCACAACTCTGAAACCCTGGAATGGTGTTTATCACTCCGTGCTGATTTATTACCGGGGTTGATTATAATACTCATTGTGAGCCATTTGCTAAGGCTGGATGGGCCTCGTTTGCTGTCAGGTGTGACAGATATTGTTTTTTTTTTTATTTATTTAAAAGAGGAACACTGGTTTGACCCC
Organism: Gymnothorax reevesii; assembly: GCA_029721435.1. Taxonomy (NCBI): domain Eukaryota; kingdom Metazoa; phylum Chordata; class Actinopteri; order Anguilliformes; family Muraenidae; genus Gymnothorax; species Gymnothorax reevesii. The sequence goes on from CM056590.1 coordinate 57,356,549, forward strand.
CTTACATCACTTCACTGCTGTCTGTTCACTCAGCTATACAGCAAATGAGGCATCTACCTCAATGTATGTCCAAGTCATAGTAAAGGATGTATGAATGAATGAATAAATGAATTTCTGAATACCTGGTACTTGTTGGTGGAGTTGAAAGGGATTTCTGCGATCTTTGTGTACTGGTCCCTCAGGGCTTTCACAGAGCCACAGCACAGCTCGATGCACTTCAGCAGGGCCGACTCGGAGGCGTCTCCAGCAACGTCCCTCTGTGCAGGAGAGAGGCAGGACTCATCGGGGACTGAGCCGGATAAGGACTCTGTCGAACACCAGCAATGCTCTGGGTCCATGGGGGGGATCGTCTCCATAGCAGCAGGTCAGGTGATGGCCCTTTGCCATGAAACCCATGGCTGCTACCAAATTCCCCTGTGACACAAATCTACACCTCGCGACTCCTCTTAATTACACCGACGTATCCATATTGCCTTATTTTCCATTCAGAGACTCTTAGTTTCCATTTTTTTTTTTGTCTTGTTGATTTTGTCTGAAGATGTGGTCTTGAACAGACTTGCGATAATTCCCTACTTAATTTGGAAAAAAGGGAACATTTGCATGGTAAATTTTTTAGAATCACTGGATCTTTCATTGATCGAAATAGGACTCCAGCAAACAGGCAACCGGCAGAATCATAGGAGACACGGACACCGCTGGAGGACCAGAAGATGCAGGAAATTACTTACTGTCCATCTAAACGAAGTGACTCTTGAAATCTCTCGTAATGTGTAGCAGCTTGTGCCGCTATAAGATGTTCAACTCCTTCATGCTACCTCCCACACGCCAATTCAGAAGAAAAATCCAGGATAAACTAGATTTAGTCTGTAAGCATGGCTTACAGGATACCCCCCGCAACAACAAGTAGTCGGGCAGTACCACAGTCAATAGACCTTCCGGCAAGAAAAAAAAAAATTTTCAAAATCGGATGAGTAGGTTATGAGATCTAGGTCCAGACGCACAGACGCACGCACACAAACACAGACACAGGCACAGACACACGCACGCACACACGGACGGACAACGCAAATCCAGTATATCCCCCTAAACTTCGTTGTGGGGGGTATAATGAAAGTGACGGTCTCTTTCTGTGCTAGTGGCAGCAGGTATCTTTATCAGGACAAACCGTCCGGATGGGAACGTGGCTCTGCAGTACTGTTATGGTATAGTACAGTTATAGTATAGTGCAGTTACACAGGAGAATCAGAGAAGTCACAGATCTGCCCTCCGCTCCTCATGTTTGCAGGTTTGCAGTGGCAGCTACTAAAATTTTACTATAAAATCTGCAATGAAACATAGACTGAGAGGATACATCAGGCTGGCGTACCTTCAGGATGGGCACGTGGCTCTGCTCGGCCAGAAACACAGCTCGGTTGCACAGACCCGCAATGCGAGCCAAGGCCGTCCAGGTCGCTGAGGTCCTGTCAAACGAGGTTCCAGACTGGTTTTCCGTAGTGTCAGCCTCGTGGATCTGGTTGTCGAACCACATGTGCGCCACGGTCATGCGGTTTTGGGTGAGGGTGCCAGTTTTGTCGGAGCAGATGGTGGAAGTAGAGCCCAGGGTCTCCACAGCCTCCAGATTCTTCACCAGGCAGTTCTTCTTGGCCATGCGCTTGGCCGTCAGAGTCAGACACACCTGGGTTGGATGGTGAAGAATGGTCACATGACAGTTGAGATTAACTCCTCACACAATCTGATTTCTTCATAGTAATAACCGTTCCTGGCACAAAATTTTTGAAAGGACTAACAGCCAAATTAAACTGCACGCCCTTCCATGAACATCTATACATGTTCCTCAAATTCTACACCAGACTCTGCCCAGACTGACATAACTTGTTGCCAGTAAGTAATCAAACTGGAAGGAAATCAAAACTTCTCCATTTTCTATTGTGCCAGCAAAATTAATTTCCTCATCTAAGAAGTCCAATTACAACTCTCCTCTTGAAACTACTTTACAAAAACATTATTTTTTTTCTACTCACTGTCACAGTGGCCAGCAGACCCTCAGGCACGTTGGCGACAATGATCCCGATGAGGAAGATGACGGCTTCCAGCCATGAGTATCCCAGGATGAGGGAGAGGATGAAGAACGAGACGCCCAGGAAGACGGCCACACCAGTGATGATGTGGATGAAGTGCTCGATCTCGATGGAGATGGGTGTGCGTCCCACTTCCAAACCGGAAGCGAGGGTGGCGATTCGTCCCATAACAGTTCGGTCACCGGTGTTGATCACAATACCGCGGGCAGTGCCTGACCAAATAATACAAACAGCAGTAAGGACATGATGCACAGACAATGTTTACATATTGGAAAATAACATCACCTGATCAGCTGTGAGCATCACAATTTCTACATAATTCTGATGGCTGGCTTTAGTCATGATTAGGATGTTACAGGCAGTTTTTGTGCTCCAGAAGGTAATAACCCAGGTCAGTGGTGGGAAATCCCTGTTCTGGGAGATCTTTCATCCAGAAGACCTTTCTCTAAACCCAGATAAGGGACACCAGACTGAATGAGAAGCTGACTGTGGAGGAAGGAAGCATTGCTTCCCCCTCTCCCATCATTCTGTATCTGTAAAGGTTTCCCCCAGGAAAGTAAAGTCCATCCTGGGGTCTCAATATGAACTGTACAGTGAAGAGCAGTAAAGTTCATCCTGGGGTCTCGTTTCTGGTACCAGGGAGGCCTAAGACATCAGCTGTCCATCTGTAACTGTTACTAAATTCATTCCTTACATTTTTACTGGCAGAATAAATTTCATAAAAGACTACCGGCTTTATCATTCAGTTCAATGAAATCACCGAGACCTCCAGTTGTAGGAGGAGGTTTATTCTGAAGAGAGAGGAGAGAAATCCTCATTACCTTCCACACAGTGAGTGGAGAAGAAGGTGATGTTCCTGCATCACCTTCCACACAGTGAGTGGAGAAGAAGGTGATGTTCCTGAATTACCTTCCACACAGTGAGTGGAGAAGAAGGTGATGTTCCTGCATTACCTTCCACACAGTGAGTGGAGAAGAAGGTGATGTTCCTGCATTACCTTCTACACAGTGAGTGGAGAAGAAGGTGATGTTCCTGCATTACCTTCCACACAGTGAGTGGAGAAGAAGGTGATGTTCCTGCATTACCTTCCACACAGTGAGTGGAGAAGAAGGTGATGTTCCTGCATTACCTTCCACACAGTGAGTGGAGAAGAAGGTGATGTTCCTGCATTACCTTCCACACAGTGAGTGGAGAAGAAGGTGATGTTCCTGCATTACCTTCCACACAGTGAGTGGAGAAGAAGGTGATGTTCCTGCATTACCTTCCACACAGTGAGTGGAGAAGAAGGTGATGTTCCTGTATTACCTTCCACACAGTGAGTGGAGAAGAAGGTGATGTTCCTGCATTACCTTCCACACAGTGAGTGCAGAAGAAGGTGATGTTCCTGCATTACCTTCCACACAGTTAGTGGAGAAGAAGGTGATGTTCCTGTATTACCTTCCACACAGTGAGTGGAGAAGAAGGTGATGTTCCTGTATTACCTTCCACACAGTGAGTGGAGAAGAAGGTGATGTTCCTGCATTACCTTCCACACAGTTAGTGGAGAAGAAGGTGACGTTCCTGCATTACCTTCCACACAGTGAGTGGAGAAGAAGGTGATGTTCCTGCATTACCTTCCACACAGTGAGTGGAGAAGAAGGTGATGTTCCTGTATTACCTTCTACACAGTGAGTGGAGAAGAAGGTGATGTTCCTGCATTACCTTCCACACAGTGAGTGGAGAAGAAGGTGATGTTCCTGCATTACCTTCCACACAGTTAGTGGAGAAGAAGGCGATGTTCCTGGTCTCCAGGGGGTTCTCGTTGGAGAAATCGGGAGAGCGAGTCTGGGGCTCCGATTCTCCGGTCAGGGAGGAGTTGTCCACCTGAATGACAGACATAAAGGGAGAGGTGGTGAGCAGAATGAAAAGGAGGTGCCGCTGTAGGGTTGGGGACCCCTATAGCAAAGTTTAGGGGCCTCACCTTGCAGCCGTGAGCAGAGGTGATTCGCAGATCAGCTGGGATCCGATCCCCTCCCTTCACTTCTACCAGATCTCCCACCACCACATCCTCAGCATTGATGCTCTTCTTTTCGCCATCGCGGATCACCAGGGCTTGCTAGCAGAGACAGCAGGCCACAGCCTGGTTACGTCTAATATGAAACCTGCTGTCACTTCAGGTAAGTTTCAATGATTGACCATTTCCTGTTAAGAGACTGAAGTAGGATTTTTCAAATATATCCATAATGAACAGAGGATCACTAATCTGATTGTGCCATTGGGTATTGAAGGGTTTCACCTCTATTCAAGGCCGGACTGACAAGTTTTGTAAAAGGATTCAAGGATTCAGATGAAACTGACATGTTCAATTACTCTCTATAAAGTAAGGGACAGTTTACTCAGCTGGTGTTTACAATTTACTGAAACAATGCTATTTTCATTAAGCTTTTCAATGCAATGACAACAATAGAGTCCTACCTGAGGGACGAGGTTCTTGAATGAGTCCATGATCTTGGAGCTCTTGGCTTCTTGATAGTAGGAGAAGCAACCAGTGATGATGACGACAGCGGAAAGCACTACACCCAGGTACAGCTGCACACAGGTGAGCACATATTACTAACAAATACCTGCACACTTAGGCACAGCAAAGGAGGAAATTAGTAAGAGATCAATATCACGAAATAGAATCGTGTCCACAGCACTAAAAGATCTTACTCTTACAGTGCAGTGTTGTGCAGGGGAGCTTTAAGTTATCATTGGCTGCCTGGTGAGTGGCCTGCCATCATTGCTGGCTGGCTAGTGAGGAGGCCTATGTTATCACTGGCTGGCGAGGAGCCTTACGTTATCATTGGCTGGCTGGTGAGGAGCCTTACGTTATCATTCGCTGGCTGGTGAGGAGCCTTATATTATCATTGGCTGGCTGGCGAGGAGCCTTACGTTATCATTGGCTGGCTGGCGAGGAGCCTTACGTTATCATTGGCTGGCTGGTGAGGAGCCTTACATTATCTTTGGCTGGCTGGTGAGGAACCTTACGTTATCATTGGCTGGCTGGTGAGGAACCTTACGTTATCATTGGCTGGCTGGTGAGGAACCTCACGTTATCATTGGCTGGCTGGTGAGGAACCTTACATTATCTTTGGCTGGCTCATCCTCCATGGCAGCCTGGATGCCGTAGGCCAGGAAACACAAGATGGCGCCTGTCCAGAGCAGGATGGAGAAGCCCCCAAACATCTGCTTGCAGAACTTAACCCATTCTGGGGTGGTGGGGGGAGGCGTAAGGGCGTTAGGACCGTCCCGGGCCAGAATCTCGGCAGCACGGGCATCTGTTAGACCCTGAGGCATGAGGAGGGGAGGGAGGTTCTTTTAAAATATGGCATTTTACGCCTTTTTTCACAAGGGGTCAAGGTTTTTACCAAGGTCCAGGTTTCTTGTTTCCCAACAAAGCCTGGGAAAAATGTCACAACAGTCACAGGCATCCTGAATAAAATCAAGAAATGATTAAGCAGGGGCTTAAACGGCCAACAGGCTCTCCAGCAGGTGAATATTTATCCCGTTCAATTCTCCTGACCTGTATAAGATCAATATGTACACAGGCAACACTAGATTTAGTCAGTAAACATGGCTTACAGGATACCCCCCACATGTATATCAGTACATTCACACTGAAACCATCAGACCTACAACAAGTAGTCATTCAGCACCACAGTCAATAGACCTTCCACCAAGAAAAAAAATTCAAAATCGGATGAGTAGGTTGTGAGATCTAGGTCCGGACGCACAGACGCACAGACACACGCACGCACGCACACACGGACGGACAAAGCAAATCCAGTATACCCCCCTAAACTTCGTTGCGGGGGGTATAATAATCATTCAGAAATGCTTAATTAATGCTAATAAAGCAACATTAGGCAACCAAATTACCCTACAATAACAGCATCAAAATCATTGTTAAGTAACTGCCTTGTAATAGGGAGAATGGTGCCTCTTTCATTCCCACTCTGTACCCCCAAAGCCTTTTCTTGCTCTATGGAACTGAAACTGATTGAGTACAATCACCTGCGAAAAGTGCATAGCGCTTTATGGGACTAGCTACGTTATACCACCAACTATGGGCCTTCAGCTGGCCATGAGATGAAGTTAACCGAGTATTCTCGGTGTGGACATTATGGATGTGGTGAAGAGAATGAGAAGAATGTTTACGAAGAAAGCACAGAAGAGAAAAGGGCAGAGTGGCCAAGCAAGAGGTCGGACAAGAGTAAATGTCAGACTGGCTTCAAGTAAGAGCTATGCAAAATAATACACTGCAAGGCAGAAGTCAAGCTAGTAAGTAACATTACCTAGCTAGCCACGTCGTGTGTTGTTGCATTTGCTTTACGTTTGGCCATGTATGCAAAGTTATTAAATCTCTAGTTGTTGATCCGTATCCAAGTCATCTCATTTAAGAGATTTCAATGACAGCTAACCCTCTCCCCAACATTGATACTGTTAATAAGCACACGTGTCGGTTCCTGTCTAGCTAGCCATGTCGGCTAGCTTGCCACCCAAGTTTGCGTCACGTTGTGCCAAAGGAACCAAAGCTTTGCAAGTTCATTTTAATTGACTATTTGTTTTGAGTCACTTAGCATTCCCGAGCATTCCTGTAAGTCATAGGCTGGTGTTAGCAGCATATCTTTCGGTCTTAAAGCTAACCAGATAACAATGACAATCCCACAAGAGCAATTTAATTTCAATTGTCTTTAGCAAATACATTGGAGACTCAATGGTGATTGACAAAGAAATTTAAAAAGGACTGGGCCAAAAAATTGATTTGTATTGACTGCACAAGAACATTAGCTTTAAACTATTTTCTGGAATACCAGAAAAAGACTAGTCCAGAGTGCAAAAGTGTTAATCTAGGTTATTGCTGTTGCTAGGCAACAACCGGTTGCAGTAAAACAGGGCTGCGTGTTCGTATGAAAGTGCTGAAATCCTCCAGGCAAGTTTCTGTGGTGAATTATTCAGAGGTTGTGAACTGCACAGCTGTGTGCCACACTTCATTGAAGTAATCCCTGAAGATAGCCATGTTGTACAAAAATAGCACACGTTTACACAGGTCAAACAGATCACCAATTTTGGTTTAACGTTTACCGACCGATGCAGGAAGAACAGCAGTAATACACATCAGATTGCGTCATCAGAGAAACTCATTCTGTTCAGGCCTGTATCCTAAAGTATCAAATAGTAGCTCGATCTAGAGTCATAGAGGATCAACATGACACAGCAATGATTTTCCCAGTTTAGATTAAGTCAAGATTACATCCAACTGCCACATTTATCTCCTTGGATTCCAACAATCCATCCACTATAGATCTACTGGATCAGGCACACTAGAATTTCCACAGGATCACCCATTACCGTCAGCCCAGCCATTAGCCACTCAGCCTCACACTCACCCTGGTCAGGTCTGTGCCATACTTGCGGTTCAGTTCTTCCAGGGTAAGCTTATGGTCATCCTAAAGACAGGGCGGAAGAAAGACAGAACTCAGTTAAGCCCTAAAAGCACAACATAAACCGTCAATTTTTTCTTGCTTAACAACTCCGACACCAAACTGAGAAGACGGTTTCAGTCACAGGTGGATTACTGCACCATTAGACGAGGTTAAAACTCATGGTTAATACAGCAGAGCTCCAGCCACACAGTGATAGATTCAGTGTCACACTGACTCTCACACAAACCCCAGTGAAGCCGTTACTCTGTACATCTGCACTGCGGACAGTATCTGACCATGAAGAGGAGCCGTTACTCACCAAATAACTGACCATGAGAGTAAAACTCCAGATGACTCACCAAATCCACCTCTTTCTTCAGCTCATCCATGTCCTTCTCCTTCTTCTTGGATTTGGACTTCTTCCCCGCCTGCTCCGACGTCGCCGCCAGCTCATATTGATCCCGTCCTTCCTGGAAAGCAGCAAACAGGTCGTTCCAAACACTGATTAAGCGCACAGGTGCCAATCATGAGGTTCATAAGTATTGGAACAGAGTCACAGTTTTAAAGGGCGGTAATTCTATAAGGTTTCACTCCACACAGATGTGCCCTTTAATGAGAGGACATGCAGCTGCATCCATAACGAGTGAACAGTGTCAGCATTGCAGCACTCAAAAATTTGTGTCGCCGTCCAGATACTTTTGGCCCTGCATGTATGTCTTTAATTCAGGAATGGAAAACCACACATCTAACATTCGACCCACGCCAATTTGCTCTGGGTGGATTTCACCAAGGCCCATGTATTTCAGCTCACACTTACTCCAGGCCTGTCCTTGGTTTCACCCGTCACTGGGTCCCGGCGCAGTCACAAGCGTACACCTTACCCACTGTACCGTCAGCGAGAACCCAACCTGGAGAACCTGCTCAAAACTAAATGTTCCCATCTATGAAGGGCCCTGGCTCTCTGAAGAGCAGGCCTGGTTTAGGGGGGAGAAGCATAGCTCTGCTGCTCTCTCTGAAGAGCAGGCCAGGTTTAGGGGGGAGAAGCATAGCTCTGCTGCTCTCTCTGAAGAGCAGGCCTGGTTTAGGGGGGAGAAGCACAGCTCTGCTGCTCTCTGAAAAACAGGCCTGGTTTAGAGGTGAGGAGCACAGCTCTGCTGCTCTCTCTGAAGAGCAGGCCAGGTTTAGGGGGGAGAAGCATAGCTCTGCTGCTCTCTCTGAAGAGCAGGCCTGGTTTAGAGGGGAGGAGCACAGCACTGCTGCTCTCTGAAGAGCAGGCCTGGTTTAGGGGGGAGGGGCACAGCTCTGCTGCTCTCTCAGAAGAGCAGGCCAGGTTTAGAGGTAAGGAGCACAGCTCTGCTGCTCTCTCTGAAGAGCAGGCCAGGTTTAGGGGGGAGAAGCATAGCTCTGTTGCTCTCTCTGAAGAGCAAATCTGGTTTAGAGGGGAGGAGCACAGCTCTGCTGCTCTCTCTCTCTCTGAAGAGCAGGCCTGGTTTAGAGGGGAGGAGCGCAGCTCTGCTGCTCTCTCTGAAGAGCAGGCCAGGTTTAGGGGGGAGAAGCATAGCTCTGTTGCTCTCTCTGAAGAGCAAATCTGGTTTAGAGGGGAGGAGCACAGCTCTGCTGCTCTCTCTCTCTCTGAAGAGCAGGCCTGGTTTAGAGGGGAGGAGCACAGCTCTGCTGCTCTCTCTGAAGAGCAGGCCTGGTTTAGAGGGGAGAAGCATAGCTCTGCTGCTCTCTCAGAAGAGCAGGCCTGGTTTAGAGGGGAGGGGCACAGTTCTGCTGCTCTCTCAGAAGAGCAGGCCTGGTTTAGAGGGGAGGGGCACAGTTCTGCTGCTCTCTCTGAAGAGCAGGCCAGGTTTAGGGGGGAGAAGCATAGCTCTGTTGCTCTCTCTGAAGAGCAAATCTGGTTTAGAGGGGAGGAGCACAGCTCTGCTGCTCTCTCTCTCTCTGAAGAGCAGGCCTGGTTTAGAGGGGAGGAGCGCAGCTCTGCTGCTCTCTCTGAAGAGCAGGCCTGGTTTAGAGGGGAGAAGCATAGCTCTGCTGCTCTCTCAGAAGAGCAGGCCTGGTTTAGAGGGGAGGGGCACAGTTCTGCTGCTCTCTCAGAAGAGCAGGCCTGGTTTAGAGGGGAGGGGCACAGTTCTGCTGCTCTCTCTGAAGAGCAGGCCTGGTTTAGGGGGGAGGGGCACAGCTCTGCTGCTCTCTCTGAAGAGCAGGCCTGGTTTAGAGGGGAGGAGCATAGCTCTGCTGCTCTCTCTGAAGAGCAGGTCTGGTTTAGAGGGGAGGAGCACAGCTCTGCTGCTTTCTCTGAAGAGCAGGCCAGGTTTAGGGGGGAGGGCCACAGCTCTGCTGCTCTCTCTGAAGAGCAGGTCTGGTTTAGAGGGGAGAAGCACAGCGCTGCTGCTCTCTCTGACGAGCAGGCCTGGTTTAGGGGGGAGAAGCACAGCTCTGCTGCTCTCTCTGAAGAGCAGGCCTGGTTTAGGCGGGAGAAGCACAGCTCTGCTGCTCTCTCTGAGGAGCAGGCCTGGTTTAGAGGGGAGAAGCACAGCGCTGCTGCTCTCTCTGAAGAGCAGGTCTGGTTTAGAGGGGAGAAGCACAGCGCTGCTGCTCTCTCTGACGAGCAGGCCTGGTTTAGGGGGGAGAAGCACAGCTCTGCTGCTCTCTCTGAAGAGCAGGCCTGGTTTAGAGGGGAAGAGCGCAGCTCTGCTGCTCTCTGAAGAGCGCAGGACTCTGGTACGGCTGAAGCGCATGTATCCGGGGGAGGCTCAGAGTGAGTCACTGAAATAGCACAGAACAGCCCTCAGTACTAGCAGAGAACCTCCCACTGACTCACAGTTCATCCTAATTATAACATCTCTGCTCCCGCCTTCCCACTTCACAGAGCAAATATTCTCCTTTAATTAAACCTTTTTTTTTTTCCAGCCTGAATAAAAGCAGCACATTTATGTTGGCCAAAAAAGCAACATAACTGAGTGACTGAGCCGTGCTACAGCCATAATCCTCACTCAATGATACAGAAGAGGCAGAAAGACCTGGCATCTCAGCGGCGTGTCCCAGAGTCGCAGTTGGGCTTATGGATGAAAATAAACCACACAGGCTAAGCAAATCACACCAGACGAAACCAGACAAACATCAGGGCGCTGCGCTGATAACCCATCCAAATTAAAACAGCAGCTAAAATCCAGGGCTGGGACCAATCGCAAATGGGACGCAAGAACACCCCCTCCCCAAACCATGGAATAACAGAGTCCTGTCCATTACACTCAGTGCCTGTGTCATACAGGCGCATGTCTGCATGATGATGTGACTGCTCTCATGAGCAGGCGAGATGCACAGAAGTAATGAGACACCAAGTTTGGCACTTATGTAAAGTACGAGGGATAATAAAGCACGAAGGCAGCATCTATGCCCAGCTGTTCAGTCTCAGGACTGGAAACTCGACAGACCGGTGAGGACGTACCCTCAGTCTTTGTCCAACACACACGTTACAGACCAGAGCCTTGACTCGCTGCTCACTCACCGTGACATAAGATAAATGGGCAAAACGTATCCAGCGACCCGACTGCAGAGCAGGCGGCTGTGTACTCCTGATGCGCACAGCGCCTCAGCCAATTAACGCTCGGCTCAACCATCCAGCCCGAGAGGCTGCACGACCCCACACATCTGTTGACGCAACAGCGCTAACTCCGCACTGCTGCTACTATGGTGCAAATGGCTATGACCAGCATGATGCAAGCTGTGCAAAGCTCCATTCATTCCAATGGGCCCCGTGGACAGACTTCGGTCTGCTCCGTCACTGGGTGCAGCAGTTTTTTGTCGGACCTCTTTCATGACTGTCAAGTGGCATTAATTCAGACTGCAGTAGGAAGTCGCATTATTAAGGTTGCAGCCATTATCACAAGCAGCAGCCTGCACTAATGACCAAACAGACCAAGACTAAATTTCAATAACTACAGAAATGAACAAAAGAGCAAACCCACACTACAGTGCAGGTACCTATGCCTAAACACAACAAACCCACACCACAGTTCAGGTACCTATGCCTAAACACAGCACACCCGCACTACAGTACAGGAAACTATGCCTAAACACAGCACACCCGCACTACAGTACAAGTGCCTATGCCTAAACACAGCACACCTGCACTACAGTACATGTACCTATGCCTAAACACAGCACACCTGCACTACAGTACAGGTACCTATGCCTAAACAAAGCACACCTGCACTACAGTACATGTACCTATGCCTAAACACAGCACACCTGCACTACAGTACAGGTACCTATGCCTAAACACAGCACACCTGCACTACAGTACAGGTACCTATGCCTAAACACAGCACACCTGCACTACAGTACAGGTACCTATGCCTAAACACAGCACACCTGCACTACAGTACAGGTACCTATGCCTAAACACAGCAAACCCACACTACAGTACAGGTACCTATGCCTAAACACAGCACACGTGCATTACAGTACAGGTACCTATGCCTAAACACAGCAGACCCACACTACAGTACAGGTACCTATGCCTAAACACAGCAAACCCGCACTACAGTACCGGTACCTATGCCTAAACACAGCAAACCTGCACTACAGTACAGGTACCTATGCCTAAACACAGCAAACCCACACTACAGTACAGGCACCTATGCCTAAACACAGCAAACCCACACTACAGTACAGGTACCTATGCCTAAACACAGCAAACCCGCACTACAGTACAGGTACCTATGCCTAAACACAGCAAACCCGCACTACAGTACCGGTACCTATGCCTAAACACAGCAAACCTGCACTACAGTACAGGTACCTATGCCTAAACACAGCAAACCCACACTACAGTACAGGTACCTATGCCTAAACACAGCAAACCCACACTACAGTACAGGTACCTATGCCTAAACACAGCAAACCCGCACTACAGTACAGGTACCTATGCCTAAACACAGCACACGCGCACTACAGTACAGGTGCCTATGCCTAAACACAGCACACCTGCACTACAGTACAGGTACCTATGCCTAAACACAGCAAACCCGCACTACAGTACAGGTACCTATGCCTAAACACAGCAAAACCACACTACAGTAAAGGTACCTATGCCTAAACACAGCACACGTGCACTACAGTACAGGTACCTGTGCCTAAACACAGCAAACCCACACTACAGTACAGGTGCCTATGCCTAAACACAGCACAGGCGCATTACAGTACAGGTACCTGTGCCTAAACACAGCAAACCCACACTGCAGTACAGGTGCCTATGCCTAAACACAGCACACGCGCACTACAGTACAGGTACCTATGCCTAAACACAGCAAACCCGCACTACAGTACAGGTACCTATGCTTAAACACAGCACACGCGCATTACAGTACAGGTACCTGTGCCTAAACACAGCAAACCTACACTACAGTACAGGTGCCTATGCCTAAACACAGCACACGTGCATTACAGTACAGGTACCTATGCCTAAACACAGCAAACCTACACTACAGTACAGGTACCTATGCCTAAACACAGCACACGCGTATTACAGTACAGGTACCTGCGCCTAAACACAGCACACCCGCACTACAGTACACCCGCACTACCGCACTGCAGTTCATTAGATGTTAGTCTGGGTTCTTTATGGACTTCCGAGATGAGCTGCTGATGCGGTCATGGAGGAATACTGAGAGGTCGGCCACTCTGGAGGAGGTTCAAAATAGTTTTGTGTTTTCTGTATTTGTAGATAATAGCTCTCACCATGGTCCACTGAATTCTCAGAGCCTTAAAATGGCTTTGCACCCTTTCCAGACTAGTATATGTCAACAAATTTGTAACTCATCTGTGCTGAATTTCTTTAGACTGCGGCATTATGTGCTGCTTTTTTCCCCCACTTCAAGTTGCCAAAGAAGTTCTATTTAGGTGATGTTTAGATTTAACAACACTGGCAGTAATCATGCCTGGGTGTGTCAAGTTAAATTGAAACCAATCAATCAGATTTGTTTAATTGGTTAAAGAACATTACTTTTTCACATTGGCCAGGTAGCATTTGATAGCTTATTTCATTCAATAAATGAATTTATTTAAAAACTGCATTTTGTGTTTACCAGGGTTATCCATGTACACTACCAAAATTTGTTTGATGATCTGAAACATTTAAGAGCAACAAATATGCGAGATAGAAGAAATCTGGATGGGTCAAATACTTCCTCATAGCACTGTACTATCAACTCTCTGAATCCTGAGAGTCATCACTGTACACCTCCACCAATAGATCTAAAGAGTTACGAATCTTCTGAATCAATGTCTTGAGGGCTAAGTTTGCCCATCTGAAGCAGGGTTCCCGCTGCCGGTCATTTCTCGTCACAGTGGCGAATGTACCTGTATTTGTTTAATGAGGAATAAAAATTCAACGGCAAATAGTGGCTTTGTCTGCCCAGAGCATTCGAGGCTGTAGCACCATATGTTTCCTTTAGCCCCATATACTTTACATGAATGCATAAATAAAATAAATAAATAGTTCTGCACTTTGGGCAGTTTATTAGGTTACTGAATGTCCGTAAAACAGGACAGCACTTTCGTAATGTTTTATCTTCAATCAACAGAGCCAAGAAAGACCGATTAGAGAGGGGTTTTACGAGAAAATACGTCCAAATGCCGTCTTATTGGCCGACAGGTCTCCGTGGGGTTGAAAAACTGAATGATGTCACCAGGCAGTCAGTCATGTGAGGGAGTGAACTTTCGCAGATTTTAGTTTTACCTGTAAAACCGTGGCAGCTGAAGCACAATCGTCCCCTCATGGAAAACATGGTGTGTACATTTCTGAGTCCCTAGTTACGTAAACGTGATTGATATGAGCGCATCAGTTTGATTAGTCTTTGACTTAACAATCGCTTGATGCGCACAATCATGTCATTTGTTGCCATGTTAACTACCACAGTGTGACAGGCGATTTCTGAGCAACGTTATGCAGAACATGGTCCATCCAAGTTGGCTTTAAAGGCACAAGACAGTGCTGTACAATATCTGATTCATCATCAATGATGATAAAGACTTTGTATTGACAACAAACCCGTTCCTACACGGCTGGGTTAGTTAGTCTGTGAACTCATCGCTGTTAAAATATGCTCAGGCCAGTGCTGCAGTTCGCCAGTAATGTAGTTTGCTGAAGCCCAACTCCGCAGTTCCCGAACTCGGTCCAGGGGTGAACGCTGGGTGCGATGCTTTTTGCTCCGACTCAAATTGCTATCGCAGAATTGCGACGAGCTCCAAACAATTATTTTTCTTAACGAGTGGCTTATAACGTTAGAGGGGCGTTTCACCCTTTTGTTTCGTAAAAATAGACGACACCTCACGATCGAATGGACGCCAAGCTTTTGACCAACAACAACGTGTTAATCCGCTAGGCGTGGTGTTGTAATTATGACTGAATGTAAATGTAAATCCCGTAGCACTTGCTACCGCTGGGGGGCTTCGGGTTTACCAGTTTAGCATCACACGGTGGTTTCGGACAGTCCAGTAACCAGAAAGCTCTCCCTACAGAGAAGAGGATGAGGGCGCCAGTACTGAGACTTGTTTGTTGCTGGCATCAGAATTAGTGATCATCTGAGATGTTCAACATTTGAAACCGTAAACATCTGAGATTGACATTAAGTACTCCAATAAATTGTGCACAAAACACTGAACTCACCTAAATTTCAATTTGGAATATGTTAATAGAAATCTTAAAGGTTAACATAAAAACAACAACAACAACATTTGACAATTCCACAAATTCTGATTCCGACAGCACAAAATTTTGAGCTCACCCAAAGTCCAATTTAGCATTTTTGGCAGGACTCTCTACTGCCCTTAAAGGGTGTGTCCCTTTTTAATTTTGGGATTCCAAAAATGGCTGCATTTATAAAAATGTTCAGGGGGAAAAAAAAGAAATTAAGGGTTTAAAGGGATTTCTATTGCCAGTCTTATGAATAAATTCCATGATAAATACTCAAGAGGTTTTAATTTAGCTTTTATGGTCCAGGGTCGCCATTATTAGAGGCTGGACTTGAATAAACCCAAAATTATACAATCCCAATTCCTAAATAGTTAGGACGATGAGTAAATTGTGAATAAAATCAAAACGCAATGACTGTCAAATCACACCAGCCAGTATTTTATTTACAATAGAACAGAGAGAACAGCAAATGTTGAAACTGAGAAATTTTACAATTTTATCCACAAAATGAGCTCGTTTCAAATTTGATGGCTGCTACAGGTCTCAAAAAAGTTGGGATAGGGGCCTGTTTACCATGTTGAAGCATCCCCTCTTATTTTTAGTAGAGTGGAGGCGTCTGGGCATTGAGGAGACTAGGTTCTTGGGTTTAGCCATTGGAATTTGATCCCACTCTTGTTTAAAACAGGCTTCTAGCTGCTGGAGAGTTTTGGGTCTCCTTTGTCGGACTTTTCATTTAATTATGTGCCAAATGTTCTCAATCGGTGAAAGATCAGGACTGCAGGCAGGCCAGTTCAGCACACGGACTCTTCTACTACGAAGCCATGCTGTTGTAACAGCTGCAGTATGTGGTTTTGCATTGTCCTGCTGAAATACACAAGGCTTTCCCTGGAATAGTTGTCGCCTGGAGGGGAGCATATGTTGCTCTAAAACCTTTATATACCTTTCAGCATTCATGGTGTCTTTTAAAACATGCAAGTGTCCTACACCATATGCACTAATGCATCCCAATACCATCAGAGATGCTGGCTTTTGAACTGAACGCTGATAAGAGGAGGGGTGGTCTTTCTCCTCTATAGCCCGGAGGACGCGACGCCCATGATTTCCAACAAGAATGTCAAATTTAGACTCGTCTGACCACAGGACACTTTGCAGCAGTCCATTTTAAATGAGCCTTGGCCCACAGAACACAGCGGCGCTTCTGGATCATGCTCAACAATGGCTTCCTTTTTGCATGATACAGTTTTAGGTGGCATCTGTGGATGGCACGGCAGACTGTGTTTACAGACAGTGGTTTCTTGAAGTATTCCTGGGCCCATTTAGTAATGTCAATGACAGAATCATGCCGGTGAGTGATGCAGTGGCGTCTGAGGGCCCGAAGATCACGGGCATCCAGTAAAGGTCTTCGGCCTTGTCCCTTACGCACAGAGATTTTTCCAGTTTCTCTGAATTTTTCGATGATGTTATGCACTGTCGATGATGAGACCTTCAAAGCCTTTGCAATTTGACGTTGAGGAACATTTTTTTTAAAGTATTCCACTATATTTTTACACAAGCCTTCACAAGTTGGAGAGCCTTTGGCCATCTTTACTTCTGAGAGAGACAGCCTCTCTAAGACATCCCTTTTATAGCCAATCATGTTACACACCTGATGCTAGTTAACTTAATTACTTGCTAAATATTCTTTCAGCCAATACTCATATATTAATTGCTTTTTTAGCCCTTTTTTTTTGCCTGTGTCCCAACTTTTTTGAGACCTATTGCAGCCAGAAAACTTGAAATAAGCTAATTTTCTGGATAGAAATTTAAAATGTCTCAGTTTCAACATTTCAAATGTCATCTATGTGCTATTGTAGATAACATATTGGCTCATGTGAAAGTCTGAAAGTCATATCATTTGGATTTTATTCACAATTTACACTTCGTCCCAACTATTTTGGAACTTTGGTTGTATATACAATCAAAAGTACAATGGAGAGACCTGTTAATGCAAATATTTGAGGTTTGACCTTGTTCATGCTGCATGCACTTTGTCTGGTTTGATGGCTTTTCAAAAAGTTTTATATAGTCCATGAGTAATAAAAAATGACGACTATGATAAATTGAAGAATTTTTTTACTGTATTTCTCGAGGGAGAAAGTGAATATTTTTCAGAACCCAGGGGAACCCTGGCTGCACAGCAAGACAGACGCGTCTCCTGCCGAACAGAGCTGGGGCTGCGCTGCATCCGCTTCAGCGAATTACTCCGTCACATTGATTTCGCACACATCATCCTTTAGCCTCGTTAACGTTCAACATGTCGGCCTTCACACTGGGCAGAACAGGCGCTGAACAGCAACAGACTGCTCCGACCAATTCCTGGACTCATGCCCTCATTTTGACGCAGTCAATTCGCCAGTTAGTCAATCAGGACCAATGTTTCAAAAAGCTGCTCAGTGAAAAGAACTAGATGCTTGACATCCAGAGGGACAGAAAGAGGCCGACAGATTTTTTTTTGACACAAATGTATGAGGTCAACCAGAGTCTAACTCGGGCAAACTCTGCATATGGTCCGACTATGACTTTCAGCCACAGAAGTGTCGCGAGTTGCTTTGTGCTGTTCTTCATATTGCAACTTCACAGCATTCCTCTGCTCTACAGTGGGAAGGGGCTATAATGAGCCAGTCTGGTTCAGCTCTACAGTTGGAAAGGGCTATAATGAGGCATCCTGGTTCAGCTCTACAATGGGAAAGGGCTATAATGAGCCAGCCTGGTGCAGCTCTACAGCGGGAAGGGGCTATAATGAGCCAGCCTGGTGCAGCTCTACAGCGGGAAGGGGCTATAATGAGCCAGCCTGGTGCAGCTCTACAGCGGGAAGGGGCTATAATGAGCCAGTCTGGTTCAGCTCTACAGCGGGAAGGGGCTATAATGAGCCAGTCTGGTTCAGCTCTACAGCGGGAAGGGGCTATAATGAGCCAGTCTGGTTCAGCTCTACAGTGGCACGTAGGAGTTGCATTGTAAACCTCAGCAGATTTAACAGATTGCTACAGAGCTTTGTGTCAAATGAGAATAAAGAGCAGCAATAACAGTATTGGCCTTTAGGTTAGAAATACTCCTTTCTGCCAGATGCAGACCTAGCCCAGTTGCCATGGTGACAAAGCCACACCTCTGGCTATCTGACAGAGGTTGAGGTGTCCCTGCCCTCTGTCTGTTAAATGTGTTTGAATGAATTTGCCATTCAAAAGGCAAGCCCATGCCTGCAATGTAATAGGTAAATTTTCACTTAGACTTCTTTGCAGGTAAATCGGTTGAACTCTACAACAATGGGACCTTACAGAAGTAGTAGCTGTGGGACAGATGCTCTGTAACGGTCAGTTTAAATCAGCAGCGCTCCGCTGCAGCACTGCGAAATGCAGATACGCTACACATGACTAATGCTTCACACAAGAGCTTCTGTTTGAAACTGAGATGCTGCTGAAAGGAAAGACAATCAATTACTTTTTCCTCAACCGCAAGGGTGGGGTGGGGATCTTCATTTAAGCTTAGAAGATCCACTTGAAGATGGGATCAGAAAGGACCCATTTTGCTGAGACACCGGAGAAAAGATATGGTAAATCTTTCAATCCCAGCCGGCAGCACCGGCCTCACTGGGTCAGGAACAGCTGCACTACACCAATATGGCAGCAGCCCATTACGGTTTTAGAATTTTGCCTGCGGGGGAGAGGAGTAGCGCAGCAATGCAGACAAAACAGGGAGGGGAAATCAGTGAAAAATATTTACCAGAAAATGTATTTATCCATAACAATGTACACATGACTAAATCTACCAATTCTCCCTTATGCTTGCAACTCTAAACTACCGCAAATTCAAGGCAAAAATAAATCCATCTTCTTTACATTTGTCAAAACTGGCCAAATTCTCACTGTACTTCAGCAAACAGAAAGTCAGTTACTGGCGGGTGGATCATTTGCTGAGATCGTGGCTGCGGATACCTTGTGGAAATTTTGATTTTATTATTTTAATATGAATTTTTAATTTTTATCTTACTATTTTCATATTAAATAAAAGATAAACATAAATACCACCGGTTGTAACTGCGAAACAAATCCGCCGCACACACCCACAAAAAAACACACAATAATCAGACAGGGCCACAGTGAGGAGGATCTGTGTTCGAAACCTCACGGGACACGCCCAGCTGTTTGATTGACAGGCATGAGTACAGCACTGCGATGCCAACGGGTGTAACCGCCCGGCTCCTGACTTGCGTGTTGCGGTATGGGCGGAAAGCAGACGTGGGAACATTTCAACGATTCGGAACGCGATAAATCCTCTGATTCAGGTTGAAACACGCTTGAAACGCTTGTAAACCGTCATCTTCCTTCCGTCTTCTCACAGGGGCGTTACCAGCGGATAGGCTTGTGCCTGCAGTACATTTCGGCAGCAGGCTGCAGTGGAACCCTGCTTAATTAACAATGCGCTTTTCACAGCCCCCTCCACCCCAAATTTAGTTAGAATAATAGCAACTGATAGCCCACAATTGCAGTCACCCGAGGACATATTTTAACACGCAAATGGAGCCATGATCATATTTTTATACGACAGCATAATCGTGCGCTAGATTGTAGTCCAACACTTTCACAATAACTTGTTTGGCGTTTGAGTAATGGTCATGCTTGCGCTGCTCTCCTCCACGGAACACGCAGACAGTAAGACGTCACTACACCACTTTCTCTGTAAGACCTTGCGACGCGGTCCACGCTGCTGAGGCTCTCTTGCCTGGAAATTAACTCCATTCCAGTAATCCTGTTGCTACGGTCTTCAGCGCAACCATTTCATCACCACGTTTTAATGCCCGCCGAAGTACTTCGACTCATTTTAAACATCTGCGGGAACTACACGTAAGGTGGAGTAACACACGCGATGGCAGCTCACTGTAGTAACAACAGAGATCCGCATTTTCATTAGAAATTCGGTTGGAAACTTTTTGCTGTAATGCGGAAGTAAAGCGACCAGTTTCTAAAGGCGGCCTTTTGACAGTGATGTTATAATTTATCGATATTTAACGCAATTTCGAAAACAAGTTTGAAATGCTTTGTTTTAATGGAATACCTGCTTATTAAAAACACTAACTCAGACAAATCAAAACACATTTGACAAGCACCAGCACAATAAGCTTGCCAAATGCACTAAATCGATGACAAACCATAAAACAACAAAAACACTTACTCCAAGTCCCATCTTTGCCGAAATTGTATAACAGTCTTCTTGATCGCAAAGCCTTATAAAAACTAATAAAACACAAATGTTTCCCTTTAAAACGAGAGTAAATACGAGCCCCCGTCTGCCCCTCCACACGTGTCACTCCGCCGCAACACGCACGGAACCTGCCTTGCAGTCAATCTGAGGTTTGAATACTTATATACTCAGTTCCTTTGCTCGTGACGTCTGCTCCTTTTGCCATGGTAACCATGAGTAGAAGGAGGGGTTCTTGATGTGGAAGAGTTTATTGCTATCGGGTCGCGTAATAAACGACCACGTCCGGTTGCATTTGGTGTGAGAATATTTTGATCAGGAATCTTTAAATAGCATGTATTACCATTCAGTTTTCAAGGCGTTGACAGTGACTGATATGAAGCTCTCTGATGTCCTGTGAGTGCTGAGCAGATATATTCAACAATAATCAGGTTCAGTTTTTCCTGGAGATACATACGCTTGCATGTAGGTTTCTGAAATTCCGAGTCCCCTGTGGGAGCATCACGCCCATCTTAGGCGACCCTGCATGTCTGACCTTCCCCGTATCAGCTGTGTGTCACACGAGGATGTATGATGGCAGTGTTTTCGCAAGTTATTGTGCTGTTAGCCTGCTCTCGTTATATTCCCTTCGAAAGGTCTGGTCTTTTCTAAACATCATCAGGCTTTGTCACTTAACAGTGCTGGTCTTTGAAACATTGACACATTTATGAGCAACTTCAATTCCTCTCATCAATCATTCGCATTAATCGTGAAATTTAATTGTTCACTTAATTTTCGTTTTTTTCCTGCGAGCAATTGTTAATCAGTGCACTGTGCATACAAAACTCAAAAGATCTGGACTGAGTCATTACTGGGTTACACGGCACCACTGCAGCCTCACTGTATTAAACAGTCATACGTGATATATTTAGAAAAGTTCGATGTGGGCCTATCCTGTAAGCACGCACGTCAGGACATTCGCATTGCTGTTTGTGGCCATATTTTCATTGACTATCGGACATTTCAGGTAAACAGAGAGAGCTGTCGGTGTTTGAAATCTTTGGGGGGAAAAAAATACCCCTCTCTTTTCCTTAAACGTTGCGGACTAAATGTGTTGCCATGGAAACAGCCATGTAATAACCCTCCCTAAAGCACAAAGGGTTCTGCTCGACTGCAGTGGGTTTTTGGTCTGGAGCAGCGCCCTCTTGTGGCAGAAACAAATTGCTCCCTGGGGAGAAATTTACCTCGTTGCGCCGCGCGCACGTTTAGCCAGCTTTGCAATTTACGAAAGCACGGTACCAAGCAAACCCCACAACCGATTAACACTCATCAATGATTAAACAACCTAAATAATGTTATAAGTAAAAAGAACAATAATAAAACTAATAATAATAATAATATTATTTTTTTTTTTTTTAATTATTATTAACTTGCTGCTCCTGGAGGCAAAATAGAGATTAGAGAATACAGAAAATTACACATAAAGTGGGAACAAGCTGAACTGTTATGTTCCAAAACCGCTCTATGCGTGTGAGATTTTTGGCAAGTTCTCTGTACTGTACAGACAAAATTCGATAAGTTCCAGTATGTAACAAGGCAAAATAAGCATGAGATTAGCTGTATTCCTTTTAGAGACAAGGCAAAATAAGAATCAAACTGAAATACTTTGGTAGGTGGGTCAGGGTGTAAAGTCAGCGGCAAAAAAATTCAGCCTGACCAGCATTTGGTATGGACAAGTAATGGCTGCTAGGCTCCGCCCTGAAACTGTACCTGTGGGGCTGAATGTGGCCCAACATTCAAGCAGAGTTCGCGAGGAAACGGCGAGAACACTGCAGTGCAAACACCTCCCCCCGCCTCTCACCGGGGGAGGGAGTTTCAGTATCGGGACGGAGGCGCAGGCAGCATTCAGAGGAGCCAATCTCCAGATCTGCAGTCTCCGAAGAGCCTCCTTTTCAAAGCAACGCGCGATTCCCTGCCAACGTGCTGCATGCCCTGCGTCCACAGGAAATGCTACATTTAAGCCGGGCGTCAGTCACATCTCTGTTTACAGAACCAGCCTGAGTGAAAAGGCAGCGGTTTGAGCGCAGGGGCCAGACTCAGACAGCTTGCAGGAAGCGGAGGCTCATCAATACAAAATTTCTGCTGCTAACGCTGTTTGCTAAACTCAGTAATGAAGTGACTCTCTGGATGCCACATAATCATTCCAAAGAATCATACATAAAAAAATCATACATACTGCTCCAAGAAATTTTTATATTATACACTGTAACACCATATGTTTAAGTTCAGACCATTTTTCAAATACTTTTTTATGACACTTTTAAAATATGTCACAGTGTCTAGATTCAGTTTTACTGTGCATTCAACAAATCTGAAAAACCTCGATCGCAACATCCAATGAACATCAGTGCTTTGAATGAGAACACCGATTTACAAAAACAATCACTAGACATTTAGCTTTTACACAGTGGTGTGTATATTCGCTGTACTAAACACGTGACATGTTCCGCTGTGTTAGAGTCACTCGATCGCCGGGCTCCTCCAAACATGAAGAGGAGGAGCATTAAACATTTGAAGCGATTATTGGAAATCAGTGATATACATGTTTGATTCTTTAGAACATTTATTCTCATGAGACCAGTACTGGTCGCGCTGCAGGGTAATAATGCGCGCCGCCTTAGCGAAGCGTAACTGGGTCACTGGTGAGTTCTGCCGTTTTTATCGTCCTCTACACTGAGCAGAATGAGTGAGACCACAGCTCCTTTACAGCGATGCCCTGTTCCATTCCCCGACGGTCGGAGAAGCGCAAAGGACTCTGCAGCAGGATGGTGTGCGACTCGCTTTATCTCAGCTCTGCCCTTTCAGATTTCTCCTCATTAGCATTACCTTCACACAGCCCAGCCTGGCTTAGTTCTGATACGCGTCTGATCAGTATTACGACTGAAGGTATACTGAAGCCAAGATTGATTCTGAATTGCATGTCCAGGCCACAGCCCAAGCACAGCCAATACGAGAACATAAAACAGAATAAATAGCTGCTGTATTGAAAAGCACTGGCACCCATTTAATAAAGTGAGCTACAATGTGTCGCGTCTCATGATTATCTGGGTATTTATTTCTGTTTTCCAACACTGGGAGTGTTTTCCCGTGGCGAAATGCATGTCTCTGGTTTGTTTTCCTGCAGGCAGAAGTGCATTCCTCGCACGCATTCTTCAACCAATTAGAAGAGCGAAGCGAGCGCGTTTGTGCTGCGCAGGTGTTCAGCTTTTCCCGCGAGCTGAACGGAGCTCTTCCGCTTCCTGTTAATGGGGGAGAATCCTCGGGCTCTCTGTGCAGCACTAAGTGTCCTATTTGCGAACCTCAGACTTCCACAGTCCCCACATCCTGCACCTCTGTGTCCTCATTGTTTTGAGAGAAGAAATAAGGTCACCCAATCAGAGTAAGAAGGTACCATCTCCATTCATCTCTCTCTCTCTCTCTCTGTGGTGAGTATTACAGGCTGTGGATAAAAGGCCTGCTGTAGAAGAGGTGCAGCAGTGTATTTTGCAGTTTACCTCTATATTCAGGTCGCCTTGCCTGAGCTGAGACAAACCTGGGCTCGGTTCCCTGAATACTAAGCCTGAATGAAAGAAAAAAAAAAACTGGACACGAAAATCAAACCCAGTCGACCGTTTATTTAAAATTACATTATTAAAAACGTGCATATAATACCCAAGGGCTGGCAGGTTAACTCTCCGAGCAGCAAGACAACCATGCAAATCTTGTGATGCAAACGCTTCAGTAATACGTCTCTCTCTCCACCCAACCTGCAACAAGGGGAAAATCAAGATTTTAGGAAACACAGTCAATGCCTTTCTGATCAGTGTGTGTTTGTGTGTGGGCATGTGTGTGTGCACATGTCTGTATTTGTGCTAGTGTGTGTGTGCGCAGGTCTGTGTTTGTGCGTGTGTATGCACACGTGAGTGTTTGATGAGAGAACGCTGGACACGCTGCCTGCTGGTACAGTGTAATATGGTTTTGCCTACAGCATATGCGACTGGACAAAGGATTGATCTCTATGTTAAATCGATGCTGAGGTGCCCCTGGTTCCTCTCTTTTTGGAGCAGATGCTGTGTGAAAAGTCTCTATGGTACATAGATTATAGTGTGTCGCTGATGTCTATGGTATCTGAACTGGCCAGTAAACTGGATTGATGAAGTGAGGGGTCAGGTATATTGAACAGGGACAGTGAGAACACTGATGACTGAGGACTCAGAGCTTCGGAGAAGAGAGGCAACATTTTACCGTCTGGATTGCGCCGAAGGATGAATCTGCGAGCTTCATCGTACAGGAAGATGAGCAGAGAGTAGGGGAAGGCACAGAACCACCACGACGGCCTGAGGGACGACACATTTACTCAGCCATTTCTCAAGATTTCTCAACAACAGAGCTGCACGGGTTCAATATTCTCTCCCCATTCCTAAGCACTGCTGGCTGAACTATGACCATCCCCACCCCATGTGCCCTAACACCATCCCCACCCAATCCCCATGTGCCCTAACACCATCCCCACCCAATCCCCATTAGCCCTAACACCATCCCCACCCAATCCCCATGTGCCCTAACACCATCCCCACCCAATCGCCATGTGCCCTAACACCATCCCCACCCAATCCCCATGTGCCCTAACACCATCCCCACCCAATCGCCATGTGCCCTAACTCCACCCCCACCCAATCCCCATGTGCCCTAACTCCACCCCCACCCAATCCCCATGTGCCCTAACTCCACCCCCACCAATCCCCATGTGCCCTAACGCCACCCCCACCCAATCCCCATGTGCCATAACTCCACCCCCATCCAATCCCCATGTGCCCTAACACCACCCCCACCCAATCGCCATGTGCCCTAACTCCACCCCCACCCAATCCCCATGTGCCCTAACACCATCCCCACCCAATCGCCATGTGCCCTAACTCCACCCCCACCCAATCCCCATGTGCCCTAACACCATCCCCACCCAATCGCCATGTGCCCTAACTCCACCCCCACCCAATCCCCATGTGCCCTAACACCATCCCCACCCAATCGCCATGTGCCCTAACTCCACCCCCACCCAATCCCCATGTGCCCTAACTCCACCCCCACCCAATCCCCATGTGCCCTAACTCCACCCCCACCCAATCCCCATGTGCCCTAACTCCACCCCCACCCAATCCCCATGTGCCATAACTCCACCCCCATCCAATCCCCATGTGCCCTAACACCACCCCACCCAATCCCCATATGCCCTAATTCCACCACCACCCAATCCCCATGTGCCCTAACTCCACCCCCACCCAATCCCCATGTGACTTAACACCACCCCACCCAATCCCCATGTGCCCTAACACCATCCTCACCCAATCCCCATGTGCCCTAACACCACCCCACCCAATCCCCATGTGCCCTAACACCATCCCCACCCAATCCCCATTTGCCCTAACTCCACCCCCACTCAATTCCCATGTGCCCTAACTTCACCCCCACCCAATCGCCATGTGCCCTAACTCCACCCCCACCCAATCCCCATGTGCCCTAATTCCACCACCACCCAATCCCCATGTGCCCTAACTCCACCCCCACCCAATCCCCATGTGCCCTAACACCACCCCCACCCAATCCCCATGTGCCCTAACACCATCCCCACCCAATCCCCATGTTCCCTTACACCATCCCCACCCAATCCCCATGTGCCCTAACACCATCCCCACCCAAACCCCATGTGCCCTAACTCCACCCCCACTCAATCCACATGTGCCCTAACTCCACCCCCACCCAATTTCTATGTGCCCTAACTCCACCCCTACCCAATCCCCATGTGCCCTAACACCACCCCCACCCAATCCCCATGTGCCCTAACTCCATCCCCACCCAATCCCCATGTTCCCTTACACCATCCCCACCCAATCCCCATGTGCCCTAACTCCACCCCCACCCAATCGCCATGTGCCCTAACACCATCCCCACCCAATCCCCATGTGCCCTAACACCATCCCCACCCAATCCCCATGTTCCCAACCACCATCCCCACCCAATCCCCATGTTCCTTTACACCATCCCCACCCAATCCCCATGTGCCCTAACTCCACCCCCACTCAATCTCCATGTGCCCTAACTCCACCCCCACTCAAGTCACATGTGCCCTAACACCATGCCCATGCCATCTTTATGTGCCCTAATGGCATCACCACCCAATCTCCATTATGCCTGAGCAAAATCCACACCCCATACCCCAGTGCCCTAAGACCATCCGATCCCATATTAGGTTATGGAATTGATTTAATTCTCAGGATGTTAGGACATAGCATTAGCTATGACATTACAGGCCATTTTACATAAATGTCTTTAAGGGTCCTTCCACATGAGAGCGATTTTTTTGAAAATGCATATTTCATCATTTTGGCCCTGCGTACTCACTGAGACGGCAAAAACGCAGCCCGAAAACGGTATTTTTGGAAATTGTGTTCCAGAGTGAGGAAATCTGAAAACACCACTGGTTTTCATGTGGACAACCAAACGGGTTTTTTAAAAACAATAGTGTGATAGCCGCCAATACAGCCCCCACCCCCTCTAGTCTATACACAGCGCCACACACAGGCTTGGAATATTTACTACAGTGTTTTAAGTCGTTTTAGGCGTCTCCGTGTGGACGCAGATATTTTTAGAAACGAGATGTTTCTCGAGATGTGGACAGGAGATGTTTTCGAAACGACAAAAAAGGACCATTTTCGAAAATCTCCGTCTCCGTATGGAAGAGGCCTAAATCATTGGGTTCTGGAGTTTGCGAGAGGGAAAAATAACTTTTCCTGAAGGGATGAAATTTTACAGTTACAAACAGGTAAGCATCAAGTGGAGAACACTTCGTAATGTAATACAGGGACATTATGAACTATTGTCATTAAAAAAAAGTCACAATCATTGTTCAACAAGCATAAAAAAAATTTTGGAATTATAATTATTTTTATTTTGGTGGAACTATGCACTCCTTAGAGTTTCGAGTTTCAAATCTAAAGCCCTGGAGCGTGACTTCAAACTAACAATTTAGGTGCCATTGTCGCTACACTTTAGGCAGGCACGTCACTCCGCGTTCTCCGAGTGCTGCAGAGCTCTAACTCTAACCATGTCCTGCATGCTTATAACAAGGTGAGGACGGGACAATCACTCACTTAAGAGGGTACATCCTGAGGGCGATGTCCATTCCTGGGCAGTAGGAGAGGAAGGCCGCCAGGGCCGTTTCCTCAAACAGTCCAAAGATAAGAATTTTATTCCTGAAGTTGAAAAAATATAAACATGTTAACATCATATTGATTTTTTGAAAATGCAACACTTGCCAGCTCTGAGAATAGCAGGAATGCATGGCATATGCATTCAGCAGTTTACATGTACAGCTACGCCAGAATAACTACATGTCAACTCCACGTTTTCAGGAGGAGACGTGCCACAAATTAATTAACTTATGAGGAATCAAGAATTCCTTGATTATCTAGCAACATGTGGGGTTCGTGTGGATCTGTCCATGGAGAAATGTTTGAAGAACGCAAACTCAACACTCCTTTAAAGTAATGTTTTTCCTCAAGTGTTATGTCATTTTTGAGTACAATAAGAGAATATCCAGGAAATCTTGTGGTTGCACTCACTTCATCCCTTGTTGGATGATGGAGTTCCTTCTGGTTTTGCAGATAATCAGGTCAGCCCACTGCACAATCACAATACTGGCAAAGAAGGCGGTGTGGCAGGTGTATTCAACAATCTTCCTCTGTTCATACGTCTGGGAAAGAAAGAGAGAGAAGGTTTAGTTTTCCATCTTTTTCCTGAAGCACAGAGAGGTCCGCGCCATCAAGTACTGACCCACTGCTGCCCATAGCTGTCCTCCAGGTCATTGATGTACTTATCGTCCCATTTCACACGGATTCCCAGCAGCGTGGACGGTAGGAACCCATTCTCAGCCAGGATGACAAAGTAGGTGAAGAAGCCTGCAGTGGCCTGCATCATGCCTGGGGAGATGGAGAACATGAGGGACCTGAGAGACATTGACCAGGGCCCTGCTCTTCCGCACCTACAGATATCCACCCTCATGACCTCAACACCAATTCTAGAAGAATGAGCAAAGCACTGATAATGTCAAGAAGTCTTAGCTCCTACCAATTTGTCCGTAGGCGATGCTGATCAGCCTCTCATTCACCAACTTGTCCGTTTTGGGGTTTCTGGGCTGTCGCTTCATGATATCACTCTCAGCTGCTTCATACGCCAGAGAAATAGCAGGAACCTTGAAGATGATCAAAGGAGTCCAGTCTTAGCAATCAAACTCAGAACACATCTTACATGACAGAAAGTCATCTCATAAATATTGGCCACTGCTCATACCATGTCAGTGCCCAAGTCGATGCAAAGGATGGTGACCGTGCCCAGAGGCAGGGGGATGTTTGCGATGATGAAGAGGAGGAAGGGTGAGATCTCAGGGATGTTGCTGGTCAAGGTGTAAGCGATGGACTTCTTCAAGTTGTCGAAGATCAGACGACCTGGAAAGAGCAGGGCCAGTATTAGCAGACGTCCATGTTTATGGAGGCGCTCTTGAAACACCTACATTGTGAGCCCTTATTGCTTTACCTTCTTCCACTCCTGTCACGATGGAGGCAAAGTTGTCGTCCAGGAGGATCATGTCGGCAGCCTGCTTGGAGACATCAGATCCAGCGATGCCCATGGCAACACCGATGTCGGCCTTTTTCAGAGCAGGGGAGTCATTCACACCATCACCCGTCACAGCCACGATTGCGCCCTGTGTTCAACGAGACACCATAATCAGACTCAAAATCTCAAGCAATTGTGACAGTCAGAACTGTTAGAACCCTCCAGTCCTCCGACTTGGTTCTTCCACTGTTTCAGCAGTTTGAGAGAGTTTTCTGGTTTGTTCCAGCTAATTGATTGATTGTCACATTAACTCCGTATTCCCTAAATGTGATCAGCTGTAGCCACTCCCTTCTGTCTGATTTTCCCATGTATGGCAGTTGCAGGGATTGTCTAATGCCACCCACACACCAGAAGACTTTGAAAAGATCAAGAAAAGATTCTAAAAGACTATCAGCTCACATCTAAAGACTAGTGTTTTTAGTCCCAGACTAGTCTCAGACTACAGCTACATTTTTTAGCGTTTTTTCCCCATCATACATGTTAGTGACTGTCTGGTTTCCTGTTTCCTGACTGTCAGTTTTTAGTCAGGTACTGTGAAAATCTTTTGGTCTAAGCCCAGCATACGTCAGGGCTGGTTCTCAGTACATTATAAAAATAGAAGTAGGTCATGGCTCAAAAATGACCCAATGAATCCAATTAAATTTCAGCCATATGGATGCTAGCATTAGAAGAATGCAATCCTTGCTTGCAGGCATATTTATTATTATTATTATTATTGTTATTATTATTGTTATTATTATTATTAGTACCTGTCTCTGGCAGCCTTCTACGATGATGAGCTTCTGTTGGGGTGATGTTCTGGCAAACACAATCTCAGTGTGGTGCTTCAGGACATCGTCAAGCTGTTCTGAGGTCAGGTCCTTCAAATCTCCACCATGGACCACACAGGCTTTGGCATCTCTACAGAGAAGGAAGCATAGAATCTCGATCAGAACAAAAAATATCTCTCGTCACCCAACTTTCACCGCACTTAGAGAAAAGGCCAACTGTCAGCCCATCCACAAAGCTAATGCTTGTGGGACAGTTGATGGGTCCTGTCACTGGAAAATGACACTCCTAATAAGTACGCACCCTGACTACCTTGCTAACAAGCCTGGCTCTTTGGCGACATGGTCAGCGTGTGTGACTCTTACCCGGAAATCTAGGGTTCAAACCCCGCCTGGGCCCTCCTTCGACCTGCCACATTCGATATACCTCCTCGATCACACGGGAATGGCACAAACATCTGGATATGGCCTGTATGTTTACCTTCAAGAGAATTTGGTTTATTCCTTTAATTGTGCAAACCCAGGACTGAACCACCCAAGGACACATTTCTCACTTTATTGTGAATTGTGTGCAGTACCCTTAAATTTGCAATAGTCATGGAATAATTTATAGGCCTAGGGATGTGTCAAGACTAACCTACTAACTGCTCGACCATACGTTTACAATAATAATGCCTACTTTTTCTCTGTAAACCTTTTAAAAAGCATTTGTTTGAATGTGCTTTGGTTTGACTGTTTGGATTCGGCCCTGTCTTCGAATCACTTTTGCAAAATTTGTCTGAGAGTGAGGGAAAAAAATCGCTCCACTTTATTTCACGCTGTTAATACTTTGTCAAACTGAATACCAAGTGTGATTTCGTTTAAATCGTTTTGGCTCAGTGCATTTGTAAGCAAGCCAAGTGCCACTCCCATAACTAAGTCCACGTTACTTGGCTAGCTGGCTTGCTAGCGTGCATGTGGTACTTTTTCATGACCATTGCGTAACATTAGCTAACGTTAGCTAGCAATTTAATTGACTGAATTTACAAACCGTTGGTTCAACTGCGAATGTATGACACTCAGTGACTAAGTTGGCAGAGCGATGTGGTTAGCTCAATATTAACAATGGGCGCTAAAGGAAATTATATTTACTTTCTATTAAATTACGCAATTCAGTTTTGTGATAAACAGAACCATATACTCATGGTCATGTCATAAGAAAGTTACAAAACTAGTTGAGTAAATTTTGGGTTTGTTGCTCTCTGCAACAAAAGCTAAATTTGCTCAACTTCTGACATAACTTTCATGAGTGACACGTCCACTCGTAAGATCTTCTATATTTTTGTTCCCCAAGAGCTCCAGACTAGCTGTCTGGTTCATTTTTGAACCATTCAAGAGTTTCCTCCGATCAGAAATTCTTGATCTGGTAAATGGACATACCTAGTGCCCATTTCTCTCCATGGTTGAAGTTTGTACTGGTTTTGCCAAATGAGGAAGACCAGTATACCCATGGCTCCCAGAACACCAGTGGTTAACTTTAGTAACTGGGAACTTCATACCTCGGGTTGACTTCAGTAACTGGGATGTTGAGGCGAGCAGCAATGTCTTCCACGGTCTCATTGCCCTCAGATATGATACCCACGCCCTTGGCGATGGCCTTGGCAGTGATTGGATGATCACCAGTTACCATGATAACCTGAAATTGGAAAGATAACAGTTGACTTGAGGCCTGTAATGTATCTTTTGTTTTCCGGTGAAAAGTGTTTGTGGGAGAGGAGAGAACGCGGCAGGCGCACCTTAATCCCAGCGCTCCTGCACTTTCCCACGGCGTCGGGTACAGCCGCGCGAGGCGGGTCGATCATGGACATGAGGCCGATGAAGCACAGGTTCTCTGTGGGGAAGTTGACCTCGTCGGTGTCGAACTGGAAGTCCTCAGCAAACTGGTCATCAGGGAGGAAGAAATGACAGAATCCTGCAGGGCAGAACCAGGGGGCAGCAGTCATCATGGCGAAATCAAACAAAAACCTGACTGACGGAGTCACATGATGCAGACACATACATACTAAAATATAAATTGGGTTCTGTGGTAAATATTACTCTATAAAATATATTGGTTACACTTTACTTGAAGGTACCGTCATAAGACTGACATGACACTGTCATAACTGTGACATGTGTTATGTAATAGTTATGACAGTGTCATGTCATTCTTATGACGAAGTTGTCATAATCAAGACAACCCAAACCATGTCAGCTTGTCATCTCAAAAACCGAATGACACTTAATGACAACCTTTATGACATTTACATAATGTTTATGACAGGTTCATGACTGTGTCATGTCACTCTTATGACGATACCTTCAAGTAAAGTGTTACCAATATATTTTATGATTGAACTGATACCATTGATCAGGAAATTACCCTTAATTTGTTATTATATTACCCTGGGGAGCACAGCTTACCCAGAACTCTCTCTCCAAGGCCACCCAGCTCTACATAGGCATTCTGGAAGGCATCCTTCATCTCATCATCGAGCGGCTGTTCTTTGCCGTGGATCATGATAGTGGAACAGCGATCGAGAATTCTCTCAGGAGCACCCTTCATCACCAGCAGGTGCTTAGTCTCAGAGGGGGTGGGGTTCTTGTGGATAGAGAGCTATGGGAAAGAATAACAAGAGGCCAAAGGGCTCAAAACCAGCCTCTCGTACAATAATTTCAGATGAAAAGAAATCAGTGTTGCCTTTACTGACGCAGAAAGGAGTTGAGTTAGAAGGTAGGGGGTGAGGAAATATGCCCTTAAATGCATGTTCACTACACAAACCACAAGGAAACACACAAGAGCTTTGGTTTGAACAGTGTCCTTTCAGAACTGGTGTCGTCCTGTCGTTCTTAATGCTGGTCCAGGGGGGACCAAACATCACTGTACTCATCGGGTTTTACCAAGCTTTTAATTTGTCTTTATTGGGTGCATTAGAGCAGTTATTTACCCTCTCACAGCACATTTTGACAGTAATAATCCATGCCACAAAAAAAGTAGAAAATCCATCTCCATTCTGTGATGCATTGGAAACAACCACATGAAGTAAGAAAAAAAGATTAACAGATCAGATTAAAGAATCTGGGGCCTAGTCGATGAATTTATGAACATATGGTCTTAAAAACTATTCAACTGTGAGGTAAACAAGTTATTAAGACTCAAACCCGTTTAGTGTCACGTTTGTGTTTTTGAGTTCAAGCAAGTATTCTGAAGGAACTGACAACACTTTTTCAGTAAAGTCATTTTGTACCAATTTTCTCAGTGTCAAATTTGATCTATTAAATATGTTATTACCTGAAATTATCTTCAATGTTGAAAAAAATGAAATAAATACAAATATGTTTAAGGGTATTTTAATCTCTTTTGCATGTTTGGATATTTTATTCAAAAGGTGGCTTATGGGGGTAAATAACTGCTCTAAATATTGTGGCTGGGACAAAAACCAGCATAAACAGTGGGCCCCGAGGGGCCGACATGAAGGACCACTAGTGTAGTCTGTATGAGACAGTCCACAGATGTGAGTGACAGACTGACGCCGTGTGTGAATGTGTTCCTGAGTGAGGTCATGTGTGCCCTGGTACCTGGTACTTGTTGGTGGAGTTGAAGGGGATTTCTGCGATCTTCGTGTGCTTCTCTCGTATTTCCTGGACAGATCCGCAGCACAGCTCGATGCACTTCAGCAGGGCCGACTCTGAGGCGTCTCCAGCAACGTCCCTCTGTGCAGGAGGAAAGCAGGGCCAGTAAGCTCGGGAGTCAAACGGCCCCCGACCCTCACCTCTTCCCAGGGGAGATCACGAGTGGCACTGGGCTCATGAATGGATCTTATGTCCCCATGTCACCGCAAATTATGGCCAGATATCCATGTAACTGTAAGGCAGCATGTGCGGGAAGGGCTGTAGGCTGGCTAGTACAGTTATCACATGGCTCTCTCATGGTCACCTCTGGTCAGACAAGGGGCCGGCTGTTGCTAGAATATGCAAACTTTATTATCCTGTGATTGAAATGGGAAGCATATCCTGAGTGGTGCATCTGCAGTGTAAAAGCTAAGGAGAGCAGATATCAGGAGAATCAGAGGAGTCACAAATCTGCCCTCTGCTCCTCATGGAGTCACAGATCTGCCCTCTGCTCCTCATTGGGTCACAAATCTGCCCTCTGCTCCTCATATAGTCACAAATCTGCCCTCTGCTCCTCATATAGTCACAAATCTGCCCTCTGCTCTTCATTGGGTCACAAATCTGCCCTCTGCTCCTCATATAGTCACAAATCTGCCCTCTGTTCCTCATGGAGTCACAAATCTGCCCTCTGCTGCTCATGGGGTCACAAATCTGCCCTCTGCCCCTCATATAGTCACAAATCTGCCCTCTGCTCCTCATGGGGTCACAAATCTGCCCTCTGCTCCTCATGGGTTCACAAATCTGCCCTCTGCCCCTCATATAGTCACAAATCTGCCCTCTGCTCCTCATAGAGTCACAGATCTGCCCTCTGCTCCTCATATAGTCACAAATCTGCCCTCTGCTCCTCATATAGTCACAAATCTGCCCTCTGCTCCTCATGGAGTCACAAATCTGCCCTCTGTTCCTCATGGAGTCACCAATCTGCCCTCTGCTCCTCATGGAGTCACAGATCTGCCCTCTGCTCCTCATTTAGTCACAAATCTTCCCTCTGCTCCTCATATAGTCACAAATCTGCCCTCTGCTCCTCATGGGGTCACAGATCTGCCCTCTGCTCCTCATAGAGTCACAGATCTGCCCTCTGCTCCTCATGGAGTCACAGATCTGCCCTCTGCTCCTCATGGAGTCACCAATCTGCCCTCTGCTCCTCATATAGTCACAAATCTGCCCTCTGCTCCTCATATAGTCACAAATCTGCCCTCTGCTCCTCATGGAGTCACAGATCTGCCCTCTGCTCCTCATAGAGTCACAGATCTGCCCTCTGCTCCTCATGGAGTCACAGATCTGCCCTCTGCTCCTCATGGAGTCACCAATCTGCCCTCTGCTCCTCATGTTTGCAGGTTTGCAATTGTGGCTGCTAAAATTCCAGAATAAAATCTGCAATGAAACATAGACTGAGAGGATACATCAGGCTGGCGTACCTTCAGGATGGGCACGTGGCTCTGCTCGGCCAGAAACACAGCTCGGTTGCACAGACCCGCAATGCGAGCCAAGGCCGTCCAGGTCGCTGAGGTCCTGTCAAAAGAGGTTCCAGACTGGTTTTCCGTGGTGTCAGCCTCGTGGATTTGGTTGTCGAACCACATGTGCGCCACGGTCATGCGGTTTTGGGTGAGGGTGCCAGTTTTGTCGGAGCAGATGGTGGAAGTAGACCCCAGGGTCTCCACAGCCTCCAGATTCTTCACCAGGCAGTTCTTCTTGGCCATGCGCTTGGCCGTCAGGGTCAGACACACCTGGAAGAAGGTAAAGAGCAACAGATGACTCGAACCCCAGCAGCGCTGACACCAAGAATATAAATTCATTCGTTATAACTAGTCTAAAATATGAAATAACATAACAGGCACCTGATTAGACGACGCGTATTGTATGTAAATACAATAATGGATCTTGCATGGCAAACAAAAGTTGCCCCTCATTCGATCTCCAAGTTATGACATTTTGCTGGATTTGGTTCGGAAGCTGACACTTTATCTGGTTAATGAGAGTCATGCCTTTCCTTAACTACAGTAAATCATTAACATTAATACATGACTGATATCCAGAGCTGCATCGTTCTCTAAATGATTGACTGGGTGCTTTAAGTGGCGTAGCATGACTTCTCTGTGGCGTCGCAGCCGTCACGAGACTCGGTTACTTATTTTGTGCTACTATGATGCAAGTTTTGTGACTGAGAAATGCCTACGCTTGTGAAATCCTGTGACTTTGCAATTCTTATGTCCAGATACAACTAAAAGACACAGTTGTTAAATTTTCCAGTTAATGCCCAAACACTCACTGTCACAGTGGCCAGCAGACCCTCCGGCACGTTGGCGACAATGATCCCGATGAGGAAGATGACGGCTTCCAGCCACTGATATCCCAGGATAAGGGAGAGGATGAAGAACGAGACGCCCAGGAAGACGGCCACACCAGTGATGATGTGGATGAAGTGCTCGATCTCGATGGAGATGGGTGTGCGTCCCACTTCCAAGCTGGAGGCCAGGGTGGCGATTCGTCCCATAACAGTTCGGTCACCGGTGTTGATCACAATACCGCGGGCAGTGCCTGGCAGCCAAAACACACGGCGAATGAAAAGGATTTGGCCTTAATTTCTCTGCACAGAACTTGCAAATCATACAGAGTCCCTTTGATCAATATTTATAACTTTCACAAGTTCATGTTTCAAATGATCTCAAAATTGGAGAAAAATAGTTAGTAAAACACATATACAAAAGTACTTCAGCTTGAGTTTGGGATCTGTAAAAAGGACCCTCTGGTCCCTCCTGTTTCCATGTTCATATCTAGCCTGTTGTCCTTGTTCAGGAAGTCTTTTATAAACATGACCTCAAAGGTCAGCTTCCCCTTCCACGCAGTGAGTGGAGAAGAAGGTGATGTTCCTGCATTACTTTCCACACAGTGAGTGGAGAAGAAGGTGATGTTCCTGCATTACCTTCCACACAGTGAGTGCAGAAGAAGGTGATGTTCCTGCATTACCTTCCACACAGTGAGTGGAGAAGAAGGTGATGTTCCTGCATTACCTTCCACACAGTGAGTGGAGAAGAAGGTGATGTTCCTGCATTACCTTCCACACAGTGAGTGGAGAAGAAGGTGATGTTCCTGCATTACCTTCCACACAGTGAGGGCAGAAGAAGGTGATGTTCCTGCATTACCTTCCACACAGTGAGTGGAGAAGAAGGTGATGTTCCTGCATTACCTTCCACACAGTGAGGGCAGAAGAAGGTGATGTTCCTGCATTACCTTCCACACAGTGAGTGGAGAAGAAGGTGATGTTCCTGCATTACCTTCCACACAGTGAGGGCAGAAGAAGGTGATGTTCCTGTATTACCTTCCACACAGTGAGTGGAGAAGAAGGTGATGTTCCTGCATTACCTTCCACACAGTGAGTGGAGAAGAAGGTGATGTTCCTGCATTACCTTCCACACAGTGAGGGCAGAAGAAGGTGATGTTCCTGTATTACCTTCCACACAGTGAGTGGAGAAGAAGGTGATGTTCCTGCATTACCTTCCACACAGTGAGGGCAGAAGAAGGTGATGTTCCTGCATTACCTTCCACACAGTTAGTGGAGAAGAAGGCGATGTTCCTGGTCTCCAGGGGGTTCTCGTTGGAGAAATCGGGAGAGCGAGTCTGGGGCTCCGATTCTCCGGTCAGGGAGGAGTTGTCCACCTGAATGACAGACAGAAAGGGAGAGGTGGTGAGCAGAATGAAAAGGAGGTGCCGCTGTATGGCTGGGGACCCCTATAGTGAAGTTTAGGGGCCTCACCTTGCAGCCGTGAGCAGAGGTGATTCGCAGATCAGCTGGGATCCGATCCCCTCCCTTCACTTCTACCAGATCTCCCACCACCACATCCTCAGCATTGATGCTGCTCTTCTCGCCATCGCGGATCACCAGGGCTTGCTAGCAGAGACAGCAGACCACAGCAAAGGCACAGGCTCAGCAAACACACGGGGGGTACAGACAGTGGGGGTGAGGATTGAGCAGAGGGAGACTGGCAGTCATGTCACAGGGCTTACGGGAGGGGGGGGGGGGGGGCTCCTGAGCGTTAGTCACAGAGAGGCTGATGCAGCACAGAGGGACACCTGCACCTGCTGCAGAAATCACTTTTCAACTTGATTAAAGCTAATGAGACAAAAATAATTTTATTTTGCCTTGGTACCTTTCTCAATACAGGCTAAAATAAATTTTTATATTACTGCTTGCGATTCATATTTTGCACATTGTCCCAATAGTTCACGAATTGAGGTTGTACAAAGTTTGTTGTCCTATTTAAGTCATACATCATTTATAATTCTGTCAACCTGGGCTACTTTTCAAAAACAATGGATTATACTTCCAAAAAACCGTTTGCAATTTCTTGTGGCCATTCGCAAAAGCACGCACTGCCTTCTGAAGTATGAAGCAAAGGTCTTTCAGGTGGGCTTGACTGGGGACAATATCTTTCATCGAGACTCTGTGGCCGAGCTAAAACCCGCAAGTGAGGCCAGGATTTGTGGTGCAACCATTTTTAAGGTATTATAAAATACATTCAGGAGCTTTGAGTGTATCTTACCCCTGTGACATACCAGCAGCCCAAGATAGGACACTGTTGTTTAAAGTTCATTAAGTTCATAGTAACTTTGAGAAATGGAGAGTGATGTTTCATACTGCCACAATGCACTTTCTTGATTGAAAAGTTTTAAAAGGAAGTTAAAATACTCTGGATCACAAAGAACAATTTGTTGCCATGTATTGCACTTTAAATTAAATCGAATTTGGCATCACAGTCTGGCCAAAATCATTGTTAGAATAAATTAAATATGACAAGGAAGTTAAGTTTGATATATGAGTGTTACAGAGAGCTGCTATGAGAAGCTGACAAACGAAATTTAACTTGGCTGGTTGTTCAGCAGCATCCATATCCTGAGCCACCTGCAGTCACTTATTCTGCAAATACACCAGTGTTTTACTGTTTGCACACTGATGAAGTGTAGGATTCTGTAAATACACCAGTGTTTTACTGTTTACACACTGATGAAGTGTAGGATTCTGTAAATACACCAGTGTTTTACTGTTTGCACACTGATGAAGTGTAGGATTCTGTAAATACACCAGTGTTTTACTGTTTACACACTGGTGAAGTGTAGGATTCTGTAAATACACCAGTGTTTTACTGTATGCACACTGATGAAGTGTAGGATTCTGTAAATACACCAGTGTTTTACTGTTTGCACACTGATGAAGTGTAGGATTCTGTAAATACACCAGTGTTTTACTGTATGCACACTGATGAAGTGTAGGATTCTGTAAATACACCAGTGTTTTACTGTTTACACACTGATGAAGTGTAGGATTCTGTAAATACACCAGTGTTTTACTGTATGCACACTGGTGAAGTGTAGGATTCTGTAAATACACCAGTGTTTTACTGTTTGCACACTGATGAAGTGTAGGATTCTGTAAATACACCAGTGTTTTACTGTTTGCACACTGGTGAAGTATAGGATTCTGTAAATACACCAGTGTTTTACTGTTTGTACACTGATGAAGTGTAGGATTCTGTAAATACACCAGTGTTTTACTGTTTGCACACTGGTGAAGTGTCGGATTCTGTAAATACACCAGTGTTTTACTGTTTGCACACTGATGAAGTGTAGGATTCTGTAAGTACACCAGTGTTTTACTGTTTACACACTGGTGAAATGTAGGATTCTGTAAATACACCAGTGTTTTACTGTTTACACACTGGTGAAGTGTAGGATTCTGTAAATACACCAGTGTTTTACTGTTTACACACTGGTGAAGTGTAGGATTCTGTAAATACACCAGTGTTTTACTGTTTACACACTGGTGAAGTGTGGGATTCTGTAAATACACCAGTGTTTTACTGTTTGCACACTGGTGAAGTGTAGGATTCTGTAAATACACCAGTGTTTTACTGTTTGTACACTGATGAAGTGTAGGATTCTGTAAATACACCAGTGTTTTACTGTTTGCACACTGGTGAAGTGTCGGATTCTGTAAATACACCAGTGTTTTACTGTTTGCACACTGATGAAGTGTAGGATTCTGTAAGTACACCAGTGTTTTACTGTTTACACACTGGTGAAGTGTAGGATTCTGTAAATACACCAGTGTTTTACTGTATGCACACTGATGAAGTGTAGGATTCTGTAAATACACCAGTGTTTTACTGTTTACACACTGGTGAAATGTAGGATTCTGTAAATACACCAGTGTTTTACTGTTTACACACTGGTGAAGTGTAGGATTCTGTAAATACACCAGTGTTTTACTGTTTACACACTGGTGAAGTGTAGGATTCTGTAAATACACCAGTGTTTTACTGTTTACACACTGGTGAAGTGTAGGATTCTGTAAATACACCAGTGTTTTACTGTTTGTACACTGATGAAGTTTAGGATTCTGTAAATACACCAGTGTTTTACTGTTTACACACTGATGAAGTGTAGGATTCTGTAAATACACCAGTGTTTTACTGTTTACACATTGGTGAAGTGTAGGATTCTGTAAATATGCTAAGCGCTGACAATAATAATACTTAAGGGGTGAAAATCCCACCAATAAGAAAATTGCTGAGCAGAATTATTGTATCTTGTGATCATAGCCGAAGATGGAATCTGGTTCTTTTCCATGATTGATAGATGTCAATTCTGAACAGGCAATATACAAAACCCAAAACCAGTGAAGTTGGCACGTTGTGTAAATCGTAAATAGAAAAAGAATACAATGATTTGCAAATCCTTTTCAACCTATATTCAATTGAATACACTGCAAAGACAAGTTACTTAATGTTGGAACAGGTAAACTTTGTCATTTTTTGCAAATATTAGCTCATTTTATTTTAATTTATTTTTTATTTTTTTGTTTTTTGTGGGTGTGTGTTTTGTTGGGTGATGGTAGGAGGATTCATACTTAATTATATAACTGATTAAATTAATAAAGTTGTCCTCCAAAGTGGGGGGGTGGTGGCGGGACAGAAAAAAAAAAAAAAATATTAGCTCATTTGGAATTTGATGCCTGCAACATGTTTCAAAAAAGCTGGCACAAGCCGCAAAAAAGACTGAGAGAGTTAAGGAATGCTCATCAAACACTTATTTGGAACATCCCACAGGTGAACGGGCTAATTGGGAACAGGTGGGTGCCATGATTGGGTATAAAAGCAGCTTCCCTGAAATGCTCAGTCATTCACAAACAAGGATGGGGCGAGGGTCACCACTTAGTGAACAAATGTGTGAGCTGATTGTCGAACAGTTTAAAAACAACATTCCTCAACGAGCTATTGCAAGAAATTTAGGGATTTCATCATCTACAGTCCATAATATCGTCAAAAGGTTCAGAGAATCTGGAGAAATCACTGCACGTAAGCGACAAGGCCGAAAACCAACATTGAATGCCTGTGACCTTCGATCCCTCAGGCGGTACTGGATCAAAAACCGACATCAGTGTGTAAAGGACATCACCACATGGGCTCAGGAACACTTCAGAAAACCACTGTCAGTAACTACAGTTCGTCGCTACATCTGCAAGTGCAAGGTAAAACTCTACGATGCAAAGCGAAAGCCATTTATCAACAGCACCCAGAAACGCCGCCGGCTTCACTGGGCCCAAGCTCATCTAAGATGGACTGATGCAAAGTGGAAAAGTGTTCTGTGGTCTGACGAGTCCACATTTGAAATTGTTTTTGGAAACTGTGGACGTTGTGTCCTCCGGACCAAAGAGGAATACAACCATCCGGACTGTTATAGGCGCAAAGTTCAAAAGCCAGCATCTGTGATGGTATGGGGGTGTATTAGTGCCCAAGGCATGGGCAACTTACACATATGTAAAGGCACCATTAATGCTGAAAGGTACATACAGGTTTTGGATTATCATATGTTGCCATCCAAGCAACGTATTTTTCATGGACGCCCCTGCTTATTTCAGCAAGACAATGCCAAGCCACATTCTGCATGTGTTACAACAGCATGACTCCGTAGTAAAAGAGTGCGGGTACTAGACTGGCCTGCCTGTAGTCCAGACCTGTCTCCCATTGAAAATGTGTGGCGCATTATGAAGCGTAAAATACGACAACGGAGACCCCGGACTTTTGAACAACTTAAGCTGTACATCAAGCAAGAATGGGAAAGATTTCCACCTGAAAAGCTTCAATAATTGGTCTCCTCAGTTCCCAAACGTTTACTGAGTGTCGTTAAAAGGAAAGGCGATGTAACACAGTGGTAAAAAGGCCCCTGGGCCAACTTTTTTGCAATGTGTTGCTGCCTTTAAATTCTAAGTTAATGATTATTTGCAAAAAAAAAAAAAAAGTTTCTCAGTTTGAACATTAAACAGCTTGTCTTTGCAGTGTATTCAATTGAATATAAATTGAAAAGGATTTGCAAATCATTGTATTCTGTTTTTATCTACGATTTACATAACGTGCCAACTTCACTGGTTTTGGGTTTTGTATAAAGTCATCATAATCATCCGATATTTTATAACTACTTATTATTCAGTAACAAAGCCGAGGAGGATTTTCTGAGTCTGTTCCTCATCATCTGACTGATTCACCCTGATGTCTTGTTTGATATAATGAACCAGGAAGCCCTTTTTAGTCCTACCTGAGGGACGAGGTTCTTGAATGAGTCCATGATCTTGGAGCTCTTGGCTTCTTGGTAGTAGGAGAAGCAGCCAGTGATGATGACGACAGCAGAAAGCACTACACCCAGGTACAGCTGCACACAGGTGAGCACAGGTGAGCACAGATAACATGCACACGAAATACTGCTCAATTATTGGTCTGTTTCCTCACATTATCATTGGCTGGCTCGTCCTCTGATGCTGCCTGGATGCCATAGGCTAGGAAACACAAGATGGCTCCAATCCAGAGCAGCATGGAGAAGCCCCCAAACAGCTGCCTGCAGAACTTCACCCATTCTGGGGTGGTGGGGGGAGGCGTGAGGGCGTTGGGACCGTCCCGGGCCAGAATCTCAGCCGCACGAGAGGAAGTCAGTCCCTGAAACAGGAAGAGGAAGCTTTAGGTCACGTGATCATAGCACCCATGATTTTC
Source organism: Gymnothorax reevesii (assembly GCA_029721435.1). Taxonomy (NCBI): domain Eukaryota; kingdom Metazoa; phylum Chordata; class Actinopteri; order Anguilliformes; family Muraenidae; genus Gymnothorax; species Gymnothorax reevesii. Next base: position 57,399,194 of record CM056590.1, read on the forward strand.
AAGACTGCAGCCAGCGATAACAAGGCGCTGTTCCTGAATCAAGTGTCAGACTGAGGCACAGCATTGGTCACCCGAATACTTGTCTGTCGTTTGAAAATCATGCTTAACTCATTTTCTCATGGATCATATCATAAAAACCCCAAATGAAACAGTTCTGCTTGCGCACACGAAACACAGACGCATCTTCGCCAGAAGCTGAATGTAGATTTTGATTTAGATTTTTTTCAGTCTCATACAACAGAGCAGATCTATTTCATGAATTTATTCTCAAACACAGTAATGCCATGTTTTTACTGCTATTAGAGAAAGAAAATTATCGTGGAGAAAACGTCCACAGGATGAAGACATCAGTATGAATGGAAAATAACACATCACCACCAGGGGCCACCGCTCCACATTTTAGTGTTTTACTGGGAGCCCCATGACCAGCACAGGGCTCCCGGACTCCACACTCACCCGGGTCAGATCCGTGCCATATTTTCGGTTCAGCTCCTCCAGGGTGAGCTTGTGATCATCCTGAAGAGATTTGACGGAAGAAACTGTGTGACGGCAGGATTCGGGCACAGGAAATGCACAGCTAACACAGGCACAGAATACTTACCTCTCAACAGCATTACAGCAGTCATGAGGAGAAATCTGATATTTATCATAGATTCATCCCACCTTGCGTCAAGCGCACTTACATGACATCAATGACGTCTATGAAAACAAGCCTTACCCACATTATTAGGTGTGGGCTTTGATGTAATGTTTTAAATGGATTCATGCTGCATTACATGCTAAAAATCAGCATGTTGTAAAACTTTGAATCAACTGACAGTGTCACCCAGGACAAGATAGAGTCCATTACATCTCTCTCTCTCTCTCTCTCTCTCTCTCTCAGTCCTCACCAGATCCACTTCCTTCTTCAGCTCATCCATGTCTTTTTTCTTCTTCTCTCCTTTTTTCTTCCCGCCCCCTTCAGAAGTGGCCGCCAGCTCATATTTGTCCTGCCCTGTCTGTGTCAGAAACATTACGGGGTTAAAATGGAGGACGTTACTGTTACCTGCCAGGGAAGAGTTATCTAGCATCTGTTAGCATGCAGACGTGTAAACAGCACAATTTACAAAAACTACACTGAGTTATGCCCCCCCTCACTGTGCCAGGGACGAATGGCTGACCTTTGACCCACAAAAAATGAGGTCAAAATTGGACATATGAAATTGACATGAAATATGCTTCTGGCAACACCCAATATGCATGACCTGTCTAAATTTGAGGGGTGTCCCTAAAATGATTTGGCAGCTAGAGTGGTAGCAAGCAATGGGAAGACAGATGGACAGACAGACAGATGGACGGTGGGTATGACATTTCCCCATGGGTTTGAAGTGTTGGGGTAATAAAAAACCATGATCTTCAGACTAACCCATCCCAGTTACTCAGGAGAAGTGAGCAGCGACAGAGCAGCACCTGGGGACCAACTCCAGTTCTAAAGCCAGAGCTTTGGTCAGGGACACTGGTAGGAGTGTTTCTATAGAGCATGTCTTTCTAAAGCCAGAGTCTTGGTCAGGGACACTGGTAGGAGTGTTCCTATAGAGCATGTCTTTCTAAAGCCAGAGTCTTGGTCAGGGACACTGGTAGGAGTGTTCCTATAGAGCATGTCTTTCTAAAGCCAGAGTCTTGGTCAGGGACACTGGTAGGAGTGTTCCTATAGAGCATGTCTTTCTAAAGCCAGAGTCTTGGTCAGGGACACTGGTAGGAGTGCTCCTATAGAGCATGTCTTTCTAAAGCCAGAGTCTTGGTCAGGGACACTGGTAGGAGTGTTCCTATAGAGCATGTCTTTCTAAAGCCAGAGTCTTGGTCAGGGACACTGGTAGGAGTGTTCCTATAGAGCATGTCTTTCTAAAGCCAGAGTCTTGGTCAGGGACACTGGTAGGAGTGTTCCTATAGAGCATGTCTTTCTAAAGCCAGAGTCTTGGTCAGGGACACTGGTAGGAGTGTTCCTATAGAGCATGTCTTTCTAAAGCCAGAGTCTTGGTCAGGGACACTGGTAGGAGTGTTCCTATAGAGCATGTCTTTCTAAAGCCAGAGCCTTGGTCAGGGACACTGGTAGGAGTGTTCCTATAGAGCATGTCTTTCTAAAGCCAGAGTCTTGGTCAGGGACACTGGTAGGAGTGTTCCTATAGAGCATGTCTTTCTAAAGCCAGAGTCTTGGTCAGGGACACTGGTAGGAGTGTTCCTATAGAGCATGTCTTTCTAAAGCCAGAGCCTTAGTCAGGGACACTGGTAGGAGTGTTGCTATAGAGCATGTCTTTCTAAAGCCAGAGCCTTAGTCAGGGACACTGGTAGGAGTGTTCCTATAGAGCATGTCTTTCTAAAGCCAGAGTCTTGGTCAGGGACACTGGTAGGAGTGTTCCTATAGAGCATGTCTTTCTAAAGCCAGAGCCTTGGTCAGGGACACTGGTAGGAGTGTTTCTATAGAGCATGTCTTTCTAAAGCCAGAGTCTTGGTCAGGGTCACTGGTAGGAGTGTTCCTATAGAGCATGTCTTTCTAAAGCCAGAGCCTTAGTCAGGGACACTGGTAGGAGTGTTCCTATAGAGCATGTCTTTCTAAAGCCAGAGTCTTGGTCAGGGACACTGGTAGGAGTGTTCCTATAGAGCATGTCTTTCTAAAGCCAGAGCCTTGGTCAGGGACACTGGTAGGAGTGTTCCTATAGAGCATGTCTTTCTAAAGCCAGAGTCTTGGTCAGGGACACTGGTAGGAGTGTTCCTATAGAGCATGTCTTTCTAAAGCCAGAGTCCTGGTCAGGGACACTGGTAGGAGTGTTCCTATAGAGCATGTCTTTCTAAGGCCAGAGTCTTGGTCAGGGACACTGGTAGGAGTGTTCCTATAGAGCATGTCTTTCTAAAGCCAGAGTCTTGGTCAGGGACACTGGTAGAAGTGTTCCTATAGAGCATGTCTTTTTAAAGCCAGAGTCTTGGTCAGGGACACTGGTAGGAGTGTTCCTATAGAGCATGTCTTTCTAAAGCCAGAGCCTTGGTCAGGGACACTGGTAGGAGTGTTCCTATAGAGCATGTCTTTCTAAAGCCAGAGTCTTGGTCAGGGACACTGGTAGGAGTGTTCCTATAGAGCATGTCTTTCTAAAGCCAGAGCCTTGGTCAGGGACACTGGTAGGAGTGTTCCTATAGAGCATGTCTGTCTAAAGCCAGAGCCTTGGTCAGGGACACTGGTAGGAGTGTTCCTATAGAGCATGTCTTTCTAAAGCCAGAGCCTTGGTCAGGGACACTGGTAGGAGTGTTCCTATAGAGCATGTCTTTCTAAAGCCAGAGCTCAGCCCAGTGCCACAGACTGTTTCAATGGTTTGATTTTGGTAGTAAATACAGACAGCAAAGTTGCCGTGATCATGTTGAACATACAGGACTCTCTGTGTCGCCCTGACAGCATGTATTTTGCAGATCCACAGTCATCAGTAAAGTGTGGATTAATCCTGTTTCCTCGACTACACTCATCTGCAAGTTCCCCGGCCCACACGGATCAGTCATCTCTCGTAAGAGCACAACCACACTCTCATGAGTGCTGATTACACAGGTGTGAATCAGCACAATTTATACAGCCAACCTATTCACCTGTACGGCCTCCCTGATTGCCTGTCATTCCTCAAAAGTGCATTTATTATTAGCCCTATGATGCTAATTTGAATGCAATTTAAAACCGTTAATGTAATGCACACGGAAAATGCAGGTAACATGACGACGTACTGAAATAAATAAGCAAGTGGCCTCAGGTAAATGGTGGAAAACACCAATCACACCAAACACTGCTAGAGCGGGACACAGAGCTGAACCCTCATCCAATCAGCCTCTAGCCTGCAATTATTGCCTTCCTGTGATTGGTGCATCTCTTTTATCTTTATGGGACTGTCGCTTCTTTCAGAAGTACGTTTTTATGGCAGCGCCATCGTGTCCATAGTGCCGGCCATAAACTCAGCTGAGGACGCTGCAGAAGCGAGACACAGCCCGGCTCGGGCCCAGCGGAGCCGACTCTTTTACATAAGGAGCTCTTTTTTCATCTCACAATAGTGCACCATAGAAATAGAATTAAAAAGTATTTTCTTTACTTTCACAAACTTCAAGAAAATGTGGGTTGACCCCAGCAAGCCACTGACCGGCACAAATATTCACCCCAACGATTCTCTGTTTAAAATAAACTGTTCATGTTTTAGCAACACAGCAATAAAAAATAGCTTATTTCTCAAGTCTACTCGGTTGACATTGTGAACTTGCACAATTATTAGAGGTCAAAGCTGAGAAAGAACCTGTCAAAAAACAGACTCAGTTGCGTGCACTCACAGAGCCTAACTTCAAAAGTACAACATTAAATTACATTAGTTTTCTCAACTTTTTAATGAACCAAAGGCTCATTTTTTTAACGGCATGAATTTGACGGTAAGGTGGCAGACTTACTCCCCGTCCCATATTGGCTGGATCTCTGTCCTCGTTACTGAGAGTCCAAAGGTCTGAGAGTGGTGGCGCAGTGCACGTGTTCTTCCGCCCCGCCTGTCGGAGCTGTACTGAGCCCCAGCACCGCTCTCCCGCTTAAATAACCCTTCGCCTCACCCCTCACCGGGGGGAGGAGTCTCAGGCAGCACACAGCCTAATTTATTCATTTATTCAACAGGTAGGTCAGCTGAAGGACAGTTTAAATACAATCCTTTTCAGGGAAGCTTTCTGCGCTAAACACAAGTCACAGAGGAGGGATCTCTGTGCAAACAGTTAGATAAGTGTGTTAGTGTGTGCGTGTGCCTGTATGTCTGTGTGTGCATGGGCGTTTATGTGTGTGTTTGCAGCTTTGTGTGTGTGTGTGTGTGTGTGTGTGTTTGTGTGCCTGTGTGTGTGTGCATGCCTGTGTCTGTGTATGCATGGGCATTTGTGCGTGTGTTTGCAGCTTTGTGTCTGTGTGTGTGTGTGTGTGTGTGTGCATGCCTGTGTCTGTGTGTGCATGGGCATTTGTGTGTGTGTGTGTGTGCGTGTGTGTCTGTGTATGCATGGGCATTTGTGCGTGTGTTTGCAGCTTTGTGTGTGTGTGTGTGTGTGTGTGTGTGTGTGTGCATGCCTGTGTCTGTGTGTGCATGCCTGTGTCTATGTATGCATGGGCATTTGTGTGTGTGTGTGTGTGTGTGTGTGTGTGTGTGCGCGTGTGTGTCTGTGAGAGTTTGTGAATGCACCTCTGTGTGTACATTTTACAATAAATGAAACAGCGAACATCAGCTCTTGCCTGACAGCCCCATGGCAGCTTCAGTAGTTGTGCTTCTGTAACAAAATCTTTACAGGTGTCTGAACCTCACAAGCAGCAGAGGCTCAGAAGCTCTAATTTACCTCATTTATTACCGTGTGTTATCACAGTCAAAAATAATGCAATGAATCTAAACTATGTCACACTGTGGTGGCAATAACATGCTTTTAAAGGTCGTAAACACATACTACACTCTAACTATTGTTTGGATGAGGACTTAGTATGCTTTTGTCTAAATTAGAGTACATTATTACAAGACTACGCTGGCAGCATATTTAGTCTTCTTTTAGCGGAGGCCCATAACATTGTCCACTGATGGTGAGGTAGATTTGTGTGTTGTGAAAACTCTGGGCTGTTTGTTGTGTGTCGGTGTGGGATGACAGGGAGGTGTTCCATGGTGGCGCCAGTCAGGCTGTGTCCTTCAAAGACATAGCAAGTCAATGATCACACCAACAAGGTCACAGAGTCACAGTGATTCATAGAAGAGTCTCATCAACTCAATGACTCTTGCAAAGCAACAGATGACTTATGGAGACTCTGATTTACACATAGAGCAATGAATACTGAATCACACTGCCTGACTCACAAAGACTCAGTGACTCATACACACAGGGTCTCAGTAATTCTTAATTCACAATAGACTCGTGGAAACTCGAAACCCTTTCACACATGCACTGCAACCCTGAACTTATTTAGACCTTACCCAGAAGAGCCGTATGTGCGAGCATAAACGTCCAAATAAGTTGGACCAGACATTAAACAAACTTTCCCATGGCAGCTTCCTAAAATAAAGTCCAATTGAGCCCAAGAGTGAATTTAGCAGGTCATTATCGGGAAAATTCACAGCGAGCGAGTGGATGTGTTGATGATGGTGCAGTGATGCGACTGGCGTGAAACGAGAAAAATACAAACATTCAAGAGTGAAGACGAAGAGTCATTTACATGAAGACTTCAACTGAAATGTCTGCGAACTGAAGAGATGATGAGATTTGGGAGCTTCTGTCGGTGAGGGTCAGCGAGGGTCAACGCCAAAATTGATGTTGTTGTTTATCACCAAATTTCGAAGTGGACACGACTGCGGTGTAAACCGAGCCAAGGCGCACACTGAACAAATGGACACTTTGGATCAAAGTAAAAAATTGCGTCAACTTGGTAGAGCTAATTTTTTTAGTTTTTCTAAATTGAAAAAAATTACCTTTGTAAAATTTTTTCCAATTGAGAAAAACTAAAAAAATTAGCTGTAACAAGTCAACACAATTTTTTTACTTTGATCCAAAGTCTCAATTTTTTCAGTGCAGGTGAACGGCAAACAATGTGCTGCTTCTTGCATCATGTCTTGCCTCCAGCACGTTTTATCCAAATGCCACACCTCACCAAACCCAAATGGAGAATTTTCCAGCAGGTGAGAACGCGACTGACATAAACTATCTCCTGCCGCGCGCAGTATGTGTGAAACGGCATCTCCGGATAATGTCTGATTCTCTTTACATTCCCTGAAGTTTGTATCAAAAAACTGTTTCGCTGATTCAAGCTCAAAATCATTGATACTTACTTATACTCAGGGTCACAGAGAGTCAGTGTTTCACACGTAAATTCAGAGACTCACAGAATCACAGAGTAACATAGAGACTTAATGAGTCAAAAAGAGACTCAGAAAGACTTGGTAAAACATGTACAGAATCACAGAGACTCAGAGATTCATATAGTAATGATGAGACTCAGTGATTCACACAGTAATAATGAAATTCAGTGATTCAGACCGTAAGACAGAGACTCAATGATTCAGACCGTAAGACAGAGACTCAATGATTCAGACTGCAAGACAGAGCCTTAGTGATTCATGCTGTAAAACAGAGACTTAGTGATGGATTCAGTGATTCAGACAGTAACACAGAGGCTCAGTGATTCAGACAATGACAATGAGACTCCATGATTCAGACCACAAGACAGAGACTCAGTGATTCATGTTGTAAAACAGAGTCTCAGTGATTGAGGCAGTAACACCTAGACTCAGTGATTTAGACGGTATCGCAGAGACTCAGTGATTCAGTCAGTAACATAGAGACTTAGTAATTCCAGTGATTCAGACAGTGACAGACAGATTCAGTGATTCAGACAGCAACATGGAGACTCAGTGATTCAGACAGTGTCACAGAGACTCAGTGATTCAAACAATATGACAGAGACTCAGTGATTCAGACAATAACACAGAGACTCAGTGATTCAGACAATAACACAGAGACTCAGTGATTCAGACAATAACAGAGAGACTCAGTGATTCAGACAATAACACAGAGACTCAGTGATTCAGACAATAATTACAGAGACTCAAAGATTTGGACATTAACTGAAAGACAGACAGTCACTCAGAGACTCAGCTGCAGCTGGGCTGGAGTGACACTCGTTTGCTGTTTATTTTCAGATGAGCTCGGAAACTCTCCGCTCCCTCAGACATTCCACAGGGAGCCTTTCTCAGGGCGAGGCTCCGCTGCGGCTGAGGGTCACTTCGCCTGGTTATACTTTAATACTTAATACTTTAACCAACAAAACCTGCACAATCTCCAGCACTCATTAACTCTCACCTCCTGCAGAGAGAGGGAGAGCGAGAGAGAGAGAGAGAGATGGGGGGTGGGAGAGAGGGGGGGGGGGGGGGGGACACAGGAGCCTCGATCAGGTACTTCATTGTTAACCTTGGAGAACATGACCTGTGCCGAGGTGAGAGAGAGACCTGAAGCTGAGGTGTGCAAACCACACACACCTGAGCGCTCCAGGTACACACATACACCACATGACCAAAAGTATGCAGACACTCTGTACTTTAAAGCTGTTTTCATGCTTTAGGAAAAGCCTCTTAACTCCATCTTGATTCCGTAGCATGCAATCTCATTCGGGAAGCTATTATGCTTCCAGCCCTTTCCCCCTTTAGCACCACAGTACCCCCAAACGCTTAGCGAGGTTCATACGTGGATTGTGGAGATTAGTTGAAGAAATTGAATGACTCACTAAGAGTCCGGACTTTAACATTCTGAAACAGCATTAGAATCAACTAAAGAGTCAACTTTGTGCCAGGAATAATTGCCCAACATCACTCTTGAACTGAGTAATTCTTTTGGTGTCGGAATGGAAGAAAATGGCCACAGGAATGTCCTTAAAACAGGTGATAAGCCGTCACAGAGGAGGCTGGATAGCAGCCAAGTAGGTGGGGTTCATCTCCAAATTAATGCCCATGATGTTGGATGAGCCAGTGTCTACATATATGCAGTTTGACCATACAGGAAAGTACAGCACAATCGTCTAATAATTGAAACAGATATGAGGCAAAGCGTGGGAGATATGAGGCAAAGCGTGGGAGATATGCTCCGGGACTTTGCCTGAGGGTTCAAATGAGCCGAGTTCGTCACGCGACTGGAAACAACAACCTTTGCCCTCAGATTTCCAAGCAGAGCCATAAAGAACACAAAAGAACACAGTGTCTTCCCCAGCGGAAATATACTGATTATTACCCAGCTAACTGATCTACAGGCTACTGACAGTTAACCAGCTAACTGACCTATACTGACAAATACCAAGCTAACTGAGCAATACTATCACCCAAAAAAACTGAGCTATACTGACAATGTCTTACCCAACTAACTGAACTATACGGACAATTACCCAGCTGCCTGACCTATAAAGATAATTACTCAGCTAGCCGACCAATGCCGACAATTACACAGCTAACTGATCTATACTGACAATTACGCTGCTAACTGAGCAATACTATTACCCAGCTAACTGAACTATACTGCCAATGTGTTACCCAGCGAACTGGACTGTATGAACTATTACCCAGCTAACTGACCTATACAGACAATTACCCAGCTAACTGACAAATGCTAACAATTACACTGCTAACTGAGCAATTACCTAGCTAACCGGCCAACGCTGACAATTTCACAGCTAACTGAGCTATACTGGCAATTATCCAGCCAACGGACCAATACTGACAATTACTCTGCTAACTGAGCAATACTATTACCCAGCTAACTGAGCTACACCGCCAATGTGTTACTCAACAAACTGAACTGTATGAACTATTACCCAGCTAGCAGACCTGCACTGACAATTACCCCGCTAACTGACCTATATAGACAATTACCCAGCTAACCGACCAATGCTAACAATTACACAGCTAACTGAGCTATACTGCCAATTATCCAGCTAACTGACCAATGCTGACAATTACCCAGCTAACTCACCGATACCGACAATTACCCAGCTAACTGTCCGATACAGACAATTACCCAGCTAACCGATCAATGCCGACAATTACACAGCTAACTGAGCTATACTGACAATTATCCAGCTAACCGACCAATACTGACAATTACGCTGCTAACTGAGCAATACTATTACCCAGCTAACTGAACTATACTGCCAATGTGTTACCCAGCGAACTGGACTGTATGAACTATTACCCAGCTAACTGACCTATACAGACAATTACCCAGCTAACTGACAAATGCTAACAATTACACTGCTAACTGAGCAATTACCTAGCTAACCGGCCAACGCTGACAATTACACAGCTAACTGAGCTATACTGGCAATTATCCAGCCAACGGACCAATACTGACAATTACTCCGCTAACTGAGCAATACTATTACCCAGCTAACTGAGCTACATCGCCAATGAGTTACCCAACAAACTGAACTGTATGAACTATTACCCAGCTAGCTGACCTACACTGACAATTACCCAGCTAACTGACCTATATAGACAATTACCCAGCTAACCGACCAATGCTAACAATTACACAGCTAACTGAGCTATACTGGCAATTATCCAGCTAACTGACCAATGCTGACAATTACCCAGCTAACTCACCTATATCGACAATTACCCAGCTAACTGTCCGATACAGACAATTACCCAGCTAACCGACCACTGCTGACAGTTGCACAGCTAACTGAGCTATACTGACTATTACCCAGCTAACTGACCAATGCTGACAATTACGCAGTTAACTAAGCTATACTATTACCCAGCTAACTGAACAATACTGACTATTACCCAGCTAACTGGCCTATACTGACTATTTCCCAGCTAACCAACCAATACTGACTGTTGTGCCACTAACTGGGCTATACTATTGCCCAGCTAACGGAACTATACTGACTATTACCCAGCTAACTGATCTATGCTGACAATTACCCAGCTAACTCAACTATATCTACAATTACCCAGTTAACTGGAGTGTCTGATTGCCCAGCTAACTGACCTATATAGACAATTACCCAGCTAACCGACCAATGTTAACAATTACACAGCTAACTGAGCTATTACCTAGCTAACTGGCTAACGCTGACAATTACACAGCTAACGGAGCTATGCTGGCAATTATCCAGCTAACCGACCAATACTGACAATTACGCTGATAACTGAGCAATACTATTACCCAGCTAACTGAACTATACTGCCAATGTGTGACCCAGCTAACTGAACTGTATGAACGATTAGCCAGCTAACTGACCTATATAGACAATTACCCAGCTAACCAGCCAAAGCTGACAATTACACAGCTAACTGAGCTATACTGGCAATTATCCAGCTAACCAACCAATACTGACAACTCTGCTGCTAACTGAGCAATACTATTACCCAGCTAACTGACCTATACTGACAATTACCCAGCAAACTGACCTCTACTGCCGATTACACAGCTAATTGAACTGTAATTACAATTACCCAGCTGACTGGACTATACTGACACTGTGTTACCCAGATAACTGAGCTGTCCGGAGCCGTGCATGCAGGCAGCGGAGCAGCACAGAACTGTCCCTGCTGAGCAGTGGTGAGCCGCAGAGGCCAGAGCAGAATACCTAAGCAGTGAACACAGACGTATTCATTCAACCCAAATCTAACCATTTCTCTTCTATGGCAGATAACTAAAGCATGTAAATCCACAGAGAGCAGTCTATGCCTATAAAAACTAAAATTTTCACAATGGACCTCTGCTGGTTAAATAAAGGTTAAAATATACTTTAAAATAATTTTTTACTCTTTACCATATAGGTTTTGAGACACTGAATAAGAGGTTTTGGGTATTTATATGAATCTATATTTTAACAGCTTTATCTATTGTAAGTAGTATCACTGCCCATATACTAATGGCTGATGTGTGTTAGTAGATTGTGCGTACAGTGTATGTAAACTGTGTGTAAACTATATGTGTAGTGTGCGCGTGTACAGTGTGTCAATACATGCACACACAAATACTACAAAGATTATAATGTATATGTGTGTATGTGCAGTGTGTGGGCGTGGATGTGTGTAATATGCGATCTGTATGTTTGAATAATGTGCGAGTGTATGCATAGTGCATCGTGTGTGGATGCACGCTGTGTGTGTTGAGTGTTGTGTGTAACGTGTGTGTGGTGTGTTTGTCGTGTGTGCGGGAGTAATGTATTTCAGTAGCATGTTGTGTGTGTTTAGTGCGTAGTCTGAGTAGTAGGTGTGTGTTGTGTAGTTTGTATTTGTGCATGTGTGCGTAGTGCATGGGTTGGGTCGAGTGTGAGTTTGTATAGTAAAGAGTTAGTGGTGTGTATAATTTGTCCAAGTGTATGTTTGCCATGTGCCTGTAGTTTAGTGTTTGTATGACTGCAGTGAGAAGTGTCTGTACTGTGTGTGATGTGTGTACTTGCGTAGTGTATGTGTAATGCGCATGGTATGTGTGTGCAGTCTGCATAGTGTGTGTATTCTTTGCGGGTTGTGTACTGCATGACTGCAGTATGCGCTGTTTGTAGAATGTGTAAATAGGTTTGTTGTGTGCATACACTGTACCTTTTAGTGAGTATGTACTGTGTAGTGTGCATGCAGTGTATGTACTGTGTAGTGTGTGTGTGTATATATATATAAGGTAGTGCGTTATGTGTAGTGTATGATGTGTGATAATGTAGTTTGTAATATGAACAGTGTAGTGTATGACGTGTTGTGTGCAGTTTTAGTGTAGTGAGTGTACAGTGTGTAATATGTAGTGTGTTGCATGGTGACTGTGTAGTGAGCAGCGTGTAATATGAAATGTGAAAAATTTATAGCGTGTAGTGTTTATTGTATAATACGTAGTGTGGAAAGTTTGTTGTATGTAATATTTAGTGTGTTGAGTATGAAGTGTTTAGTGTATAGCATGCAGTGTGTAAAGTGTGTAGTGTTTAGTGTTTTGAAGGTAGTGTGTAAAGAGTGTAGCATTTAAACCGTGTAGTACTTAGTATATAATATGCAGAGTGTAAAGTGTGTAGTGCTTAATGCATAATATGTGGTGTGTAGAATGTGTAGCATGAAGGGCATGTCATGTTTAGTGTACAGTATGTATTTTGTGCATGGTGTAGTTTTCAGTGTGTGATATGTGGTGTGTAGAGCAAGTAGTGTTTAGTGTATAGTATATAAATTATAGCTTGTGGTGTTTGTAGAGTTTAGTTTATAGTATGTAGTCTGAACAGTGTGTATAGTTTAGTGTATAATATGTTTTCTGTAGAGTGTGTAGTGTTTAGTGTATAATATGTATTGTACACAGTGTGGAATGTAGCATATAATATGTGGTGTGTAGAGAGTGTAGCGCTTAAAGTGTTCAGTATTTACTATATATTATGTAGCCCGTAGAGTGTGTCATGTTTAGTGTACTGTATGTAGTGTGTGGTGTGTAATATATAGTCTGTACAGTATTTCATGTTTAGTATGTAGTAGGTAGCATGTACAGTGTATGGTGTATAATGTTTAGTGTGTAGTCAGTGTGAAATGTTAACGTATAGTATGTAGCGTGTACAGTGTGTGGTGTATAATGTTTAGTGTGTAGACGGTGTGAAATGTTTAGTGTATAGTATGTAGCGTGTACAGTGTGTGGTGTATAATGTTTAGTGTGTAGACAGTGTGAAATGTTTAGTGTATAGTATGTACCGTGTGCAGTGTGTGGTGTATAATGTTTAGTGTGTAGAGAGTGCAGTGGCTTGTGCATAGTATGCAGTATGCAGAGCGTGGTGCAGCTCTGGGCTGTAGCTCTTCTGTTCTGGCAGGGAAATCTCCCCTGGGGTCGGGGGAGGGGGGAGCAGTATGCGCTGGTAATGAAGCTCTTCGAATGGTTTTCTTACGGGAGAGCACACCAGCATACACCAGCCCTGACAAACACACACACACACACATGCACGCTACACATTACACACTCAAACAGCACACAATACACACACATGCGTACATTACACACGCACACACACTAAATTACACATGCATTACACATAGACACAAACACACACTCACGTATTACACAGAAATGCACAAATACACAGGCACACATTACAGAAACAATGCAAAAACGCACAAACGCAGACAGACAGAATACACATTATACACATTCGCAAAGACAAAAAATACACACACACAAATGCATGTTCACATACACACATTACACACAAACACACAAATACACATGCACAAGCACACACATACTGTAAATACACGCAGATACACTGTCACATAAAGACATTACACATTTTGCAAATAAACACACACAGACATGCACACACACATGCGCACGCGTGCACACACACACACACGCACGCAGGCACGCACACACACACACATGCACGCTCCCCCTCAGAAACAGAGCTAATGCAGCTTCTGTCTCGTCAATCGCAGCTCCATGTTGGTCTGAGACACAATAAAAACACCTATCAATCGATCAGGTTGCCATGACACCTAATTTACTACTCTGAGGAGTCGCTGTCCAGCCCATCCATGGTCCACGAGGCGTCCAATCAAACGGAGGTCTGCCTCTGAGGTGTCCAATCAAACGGACAGTAGCGTGGGCTTTAGATTCTCTCTCCTGCCTGCAGTTGCACGGTAACGAGCTTTGGATGGAGCAGAGCACTGCAGTGTGAGTGATTATCCACCCCAGAAGGCAAGCGCGCTGGAGACAACGGTCTTCATCTTAGCGCGCCAAACACGAACCCTGAATGACCATGGTCTTCATCTTGGCGCGCCAAGCAGGAACCCTGAATGACCACGGTCTTTATCTTAGCACGGCAAACACGAACCCTGAATGACCACAGTCTTCATCTTAGCGCGGGAAACACAAATCCTGAATGACCACAGTCTTCATCTTAGCACGCCAAACACAAACCCTGAATGACCATGGTCTACATCTTGGCACGCCAAACACGAACCCTGAATGACCATGGTCTTCATCTTTGCGTGCCAAACACGAACCCTGAATGACCACGGTCTTCATCTTAGCGTGCCAAACACGAACTCTGAATGACCACGGTCTTCATCTTAATGCACCAAACGCAAACCCTGAAAGACCATGGTCTTCATCTTTGCGCGCCAAATATGAACCCTGAACAACCACGGTCTTCATCTTAGCGCAGAAAACGCAAACACAACAGGACCGTGGTCTTAATCTTAGCGCGCGAAGCACAAATACTACAGGAGCACCGTCTTCATCATAACACATCAAGCATAGACAATGGAGAATTCATCTTCATCTCAGCGCGTAATAGAGCTCCCAGCGCAGACGTTGACATCATCCTCTTGGAACTGGAGGAAGGGTGGGCTGGGGGCCAAAACCCTCATCTCTAACGCACTGGCTGTAGTCCACAGCCCCCTGGTGCAGAATTGTGTATTCCAAACCCCGCAGCCATGGAGGGGGGCCTCAGCCCTCCTGTTGCGGGGCTGGACCCTGTGAATGAGGCAATGCGGATGGGGTTGGGTCACTCACCATTGTGGTGCTGTGGTCCGTGCTGGATCTGCTGGGCTTGAGTGTGTTCAGCTCATGAGCAGCGTGTGTGATGCTGGCGATGGTGCTCCTCTCTGCCTGCGCCTCGCCGCTCCGCGCGTTAAGTAGGCGATGGCTGGAGCCTATGGTGAGCGACCTCCTCCGAGCCGCAACCAATCCGTGTGCGCCATAATCCGCGGGCTGCTCGACCCCCCCCCACTAATGCATGCGCGACCCCCCTCTCCTCCCCACCGCCCCACTCCCCCACCCCATCGCACGGACCCCACGCCCCACAGGATCGGGGGGGCATCAAAAATTCACGAGACTGGGAGGATGGCAGCGCGTTTGAAGTGCATCTGCTGATTTAAAATGCAGCGCTGCCAAGGAGGCGTTTATTACTGTAAGTGCAGCACAGGGCTGGAGCTGCCGTCACTCGACGCAAGTCGCCTCAATCACTAACGAAGAAAACACGGGGCCACAGATGGCTTGTGAGGCTCTAGATGAGGCGATCGCTCATGGAGGGTCAGAGATATGTGCATCAATAAATATATTCAATTAGTAACGTCAGGAAAAGGGGCCATGGTGAAGCAAGATATATTTAACATTCTATTTTGCGGCAGACGGGTGCGAGCGCTGATGTGGGCTGTTATTTTTAGCATCTGGCGATGCGAACGCGCAGCTGAAAAGCTCTCGTTCAGACACAATAACACACACAGCTGAAACAGCGCACACGCATCCGACGTAGAACAAATGCCAACGTTAATAACCAACTGCATGAGCTGCTGGGTGCTCAGTGAAATTGCTGTTAAGAAATTTTTCAATGCTGTAAAATAAAGTACCATCTAAAGCTCCTATTCTTGTGCCCCTCGTACACAGAGAAACAGTGAAGACGTGCAGCAAGAGACTCGATGTATGCAACGTGCTATATGTCAGAATAGTCAGATTATTAGATATGTAATAAATGATATATTGGAGCATGTTTTAGCATAAGTAAGCTGAATTTACGCACGGGGATCTGCATTGTGGTCGACTGCAGTTTACCGCCATACGGAGGCATCTCTCATTCTCACGGAAACTTCAGTTCAAACACCAGCGATCAGGTCAGCTGCTGCAGGCGGTCAGGTTGGACCGGGCGGGCGGTCGGGTTGAACCGCAGCAGGCCTTGCCTGGAACATTCCCCACAAGCGCAGATCCCACCGCACATGAGCATGAGAGGGAAACGGTATATTATGTGCTATCTGCAAGAGCAAGAAAAAAAATCTATAAAAACGTTTGTGTGTGCATGTGTGTGTGTGCGTGTGTGTCTGTGTGTGTGTGTTTGTGTGTGTGCGCGCGTGTGTGTGTGCGTGTGTGTGTGTGTGCACGCGCGCATGCATGCGTGTGTGTGCGTGCGCGCGTGTGTGTGTATGTCTGTGCATGTGTGTGTGTGTGTGCGTGTGTGTGCATATGTGTCTGTGTGTGTCTTTGTGTCTGTGTGTGTCTGTGTGTGTGTGTGTGTGCATGTGTGCGTGTGCATGTGTGTGTGTGTGTGCGTGTGTTTGCATGTGTGTCTGTGTGTGTGCGTGTGTGTATGTGTGTGTCTGTGTGTGTGCATGTCTGCATGTGTGTGTGTGTGTATGTGTGTGCACGTGTGTGTGCGTGCGCGTGTGTGTGTGCGTGTGTTTGTGAGGGTTAAACTAAGTAAATATAAATACCACTGCAAGACTACGGCGTAAACAGCATTAACATGTCTTACTCTGCATGTGTGAGGAGTAAATCATAGATCATAAAAAAATCCACGTGTGTGTGTGGGGAGGGGGGGGGGATATTTTATCCTCAAAGTTGACACGTTGGAAGCAGGAAAAATGGACGAGTGTGAGGATGAGAGCAGATTCTGACGGCTGGAGCACCGGGTCACAACCGGGTCAGAGCATCTCCAAACTCACCAGCTCTTGCTCCCAGTCTGGAGTGGTCAGTACCTGCCAAAGGAGGTCCGAAGAGGGAAAACCCGTGAAGCAGCGACAGATTCTTGGGCGGCGGAGGCTCACTGATGCTCATGCGGAGTGAAGGCTGGCCTGTGTCGACCGATTCTACGGAAAAGCTACTGTAGCTCAAATTACTAAAAAAAAATTTTTATCATGTTGGATCTGACAGAAAGGTGTCAGAACATTTAACGCACCGCAGTTTGTAGTGTTCAGGCTGCCGAGCAGCAGACTGGTCAGGTGACCATGCTGACCCCTGTCTACTGCCAAAGATCAATCAATCAATCAATCAATCCTTTAAAACCACTTAAGACTAAAGTCTCTTTTTCAATGGCGATCGGGCAGAAGGCACAACGGGCACGTGAGCATCAGATCTGGACCTCGAACCAATGGAAGAAGGTGGCCTGGTCTAATGAATCACATTTTCTTTTTCACCATATGGAGGCAGGTTTAGTGTGTGTCGCTCACCTCTTACTTGGGGAAGACGTGGCACCCAGATGCACTATGGGAAGAAGGCAAGCCGATGGAGGCAGTGTGATGCTTTGGCCAATGTTCTGCAGGGAAACCTTGGGTCCTGCCACTCATGTGGATGTAATTTCGACACACACCACTTACCTAAACATTGTTGCAGACCAAGTACACCCCTTCATGGAACGGGAATTCCCTAATGACAGTGGCTACTTTCAGCAGGACCATGTACCCTGCCACACTGCAGAAAAGGTTCAGGAGTAGTTTGTGCAACACAACAAGGAGGGGACTTTGCTTCCAAAGTCAGTGGAGGGATGTGCCGGACAAACAAGTACAGTCCCCAGAAGCTTACAGGACTTAACCCTTAAAGCGCCAACGGCAGCATTTGGCGCTCACTAATACAATGAAATAAAATCAAAGCTTTTGAAAACCTATCATATGGCGACTTGTTGAAAAGAGCTCCTGCAGGGGAGGGTTAGGGGAGCTCTTTTCAACAAGTTGCCACATGATAGGCTTTCAAAAGCTCAGGATAGTTACATTTTTTAAGCATTTGAAAATTGATTTCGGCGCCCTAAGGGATCTGCCGTTGACAACTTACTGTCAGATACGACCGAATGCCTTCAGAGGGCGAGTGGAGTCTGGACCTCGAGGGGTCAGGACTGTTTTGGGGGCAAAAGGGAAACACGATATTAGGCAGCTGGTCGTGATGTTATGGCTGATCAGTGTCCGTAACGCAGCGTGTGTGAGGGGTAAACTATTGAACATACTTCAATCAACTAAAAAAATTAAAACCACCTGCCTAATATGGGGAAGATTGTCCCTTGTGCAGCCAGAACAACTCTTTCAGACCGGTGACACTTGAATTCTTGAACTCCGGGTTTCCCAGCAGAACATTTCCCAGAGTATCTCACAATCTCCACCAGTCTGCCTTTTTCCCCGCAGTGCATCCTGACGCTGCGACCTAACAGGTAAACGGTGGACATGTACCCATCCAGAGCACATGATATGAAAGAAAATGGCTCTCACTTGACCAGACAACCTTCAACTGCTCCAAGGTCCAGGTCTGACACTCAGGTGCCCATTGGGGGCGCTGTAATCGCCATACAGAGCAGGATTTGATGCACTGCGTGTTGTGACACCATACTAATGAAAATAATACTGGAATTCTCAGTGATTGTGCCACAGTCAGCCTTCTGTTGCTCTGGACCAGGCGGGATGGCCCTCAGAGGCCCTCATAACTCCCCTGCAGGGGAGCTCTTTTCAACAAGTCGCCACACGATAGGTTTTCAAAAGCTTTGATTTTATTTCAATGTATCAGCGAGCGGCAAATGCTGCCTTTGGCGCTTTAAGGGTAAATGTTCAGGTTCATCTGCGTTTATAGCCATGTATGCGTGACGGTAAACTATTGTTACTGGCCTCCTTCTGTCTGGTGAGACAATCCGTTGTACGTCCATGGTGGCGGAAGTGCCTGCTGTGACCCCACCATCCGATCCTAAACCCCAGGCTTACAGGTTCTGCATTTGCAGGTCTGCGCTCCTGACTCAGAGGCTCCTTGCATTCAGACTCGTCCTCCCGCTGTCCCTGTCGCTGCCTCTCGCTCGCATGGACGCATGGCCTGATAACAGCGCTCCAACTACTGCATTCTGCCGCTCGGGTTTTCCAATTCTCCGCTTTAATGCTGCCTGTCTAGATATCACGTTTGCGGACATATTTTTACTGAAGAATAGCCTTCCTGTGGCTCTAGTGCAGAGGTGGGCAGCGAGGGCCGTATCTGTCCCTGGTTTTCACACCAACGTCTGGTCTTTAATTAGTTGATTGTCTCAATTAGCCAAACCATTTATGAAATCTCATGCGCATTTCTTTAAATTATCATGAAACCACAAAGACTAGTTTTGTCTCCCTTCATAAAACATTTTCCTTTGATCGAATCATTGCGAAAATCTATATTTGTGCATGCAATCAATTAACTCAATTAGTCAGGGTAATTGATAGGAATAAACACCTGCATACACACCAGCCCTCCAGGACCGTGATTGCCCACCCCAGCTCTAGTGCCAGTGGCAAACTCCCATACAGCGTGTCTTTTTTCATTCGTCCATCTGTCATTTGTGTGACACGACCGAGTCAGTGCAAGCGCCTTCGGGATATCAGGGCAAACGGACTCAGCCGCCCTGCTTTCACTAACACGTCATTGTTTGGGATACGGTCTCGCCCGCTGATGACCAGGATGCTTTGCAGGCAGGACACGTCAAACCCGTTGAGTCTGCGCTCTTGGTGAGTGCATATGGTCCAAGCATCACTACCCTTAATGTCATCATGGAAAGACATGATGATTCTTAAAAGTTTTTGCGGATTTTCAATCCTCTCTAGCAGTATGAAGAGGTCATGTCTGCTCGTCAGGTTGAAAGCCTGCGTTAGATCAATGCAGGCGATGTAAAGTGGTTACCTCTTTTCACAGCATTTTTCTTGCAGCTGCTGTAATGAAAAAAATTATATTGATGATTGATCATCCTGCAGTGAACCTGCACCAGGCCTTTGAGTGAGAACGTCCTGCCAGTGACTGCAGCCTATTCAGCGCTACTCAGGCTAATGCCTTCCCAACAACACTGAGGACGGACGTCCTACGGTAGTTATTGCAGTCGCCGCAATCTCCTTTGCTTTGGTACAGTGTGATGATATTGAAGCCTCACATCTCCTGGGGCACCATCCCTTCACTCCAGTTCTGTAGGAGTAATTCATGCAGGTGGACGGCTGCTTGACTTAGTGGCTTTGATGACTTCTGGAGGGAGGCCATGATGTCCAGGATCTTTGCTGCAGGCCTTGGTGGCAGTAGCCTTACTGAGCGCTTCTGCTGTTGGTTGAATGTCAAGCTCTTCCATGACAGCGAGAGGGAGACTCACTGTCTCTGTGAAAAAGCTTTGTCTTGATACAGAGCTCTGCTCAACTCTCCACCTGCAAGCCTCGGTCTGTAATGGTGACACACACGGGGGACTTTTTATGGTGCCGTCTTGGTGATGCTCAGGTCAAAGGCTTTCTTCTTTCCATCATACATTGCCGTTATGTTGCCACAGTTGGCAGAGAGTTGGAGGCTCTGGAGAGGGTTAAGCTAAAAGTTATTGGCACATCGTCAAGCAATTTGCTGCACATTATTTCTGGCGTACCAGTGGATGGCAGGCATCAAGGCTCCAGCTTGTAGTTTTGCAGGGCTGTTCTTTTACCTCGCTGGCTCATGTTCTGTAACTCTGCGTATGTTCTGCCTTAACCCTCCTATTAACCTCATATATTATTAACACATTTTACCCGTGGGGTCAATCTGACCGCAGGGATATTTGCCTCCAGAAAATGATTTACATAAAATTGTTGACCAAGTTTTTGTGTCAGGCACTTTGTTTATTTATTGAATACAAACATAACCTCATGATAATGAAACTTATTAGTGAGTTGACCTGTCCCCCAGCGCAACCATCATGGCCAAACTTTTAAATTAGAATTTATTTATCTTGAAAATTTTTCATACAAATCTTCTCAAATTTACTGACAACATTATTGACCACAAGAGGGTGAAGCCTATTGGTTTTAGTGATGATATCACCTTTCCTGTAGCGCCACCATCAGGTCAAACCTTCAGTTTTAGAGTTAATGTATCTTGAAAATCTTTCATCGAAATCTTTTCTAATTTGGGGTGCACATTCACGACTCTCACAGAATGAACTATATTGATTGATGTTGACCCCCCCCCCCTTCCTCTCATTAACATATTTGTTTACTTTTTCCATCTATTTTTTAATATATAATATTAGCAGCGCTAAGTCTCCCCCGCTGTTGACGTGGGGAAAGGGACCATATTATCTTCCCATTTTTGGAAGGGATCATGTCTGCTGGTGGTTGAGAGACAACAGGAGGGTCAGCACTCTCATTCTCATCAGATGGGAATCCCTCAGAATCAGGGTCCTCCTCAACACGATCCTCTGTCTCAGACACATTCTCCTCTGTCACTATCACTGTCAAAGAGCTGTTCCAAAACCTCATGGACAGCAAACCTTTTCCCAGAGGACGACTGAGAGCGCCTGCAGACTGCAGTAGACACAGAGCACAGTGAGGAGTGATTTGGATAGAGGGCTGCCATGCAAGTTTTTCAATGTTTGCTTCCCCCTTATTTTGCATGAACTACCAATGTCCTTGCGGGCAAACCCATCCTCCACAGAGCGGGAAATATCAGTTCTACTTCGGCAGGTGTGAGTACAGTTGGTCACACATACACACACACACACACACACACACACACACACACACACACCTTCATGCCCATGGTGCGGGAAAGTTCTCATGAGAATATTGTTTCCCCCTCCCCCATGTCACATTTGCACCAAAAATGGAAAATTATGGTCCCTCTACTCACTTCAACAACAAGGCAGACGAGCTGCTAAGAGTGTCCCACCAGACACACAGTCAGCCATGTTGAAGACATAGAGTCATTATTCGAGCTCTTCATATCACCATATTGTACTTGAGATGATAATTTTACAGGGGAGGCGTGTGTAGTTGGAAAGACTTGGATGGGAGCAGCTCGCAGTCCCACAGGTCAGGTTGTTTCCCACAGGCCCCACAGCAGGAGACGCATCACAGTTCTCCAGGGAAGAGTTGTTTTCCCCTCCCCCCTGTCATGAATCAACTCTAAAGTATCAGCTCTGTACCTGCAGGTGTGGGGATGTGAGGTCACACACACAGAGACAGACAAGTTTTACACAGCCAAAACAGCTTGGGCTCAAATTGACCCCAGAGGAACACCAATGTGTGCAATATGTGTTCAGCACATTGAAAAAAATATCATCATGATAATTTTATGCTTAATCAGTTGTCCCCATCAAATTGGGAAAAGTCATGAAATATGAAGTGCAAAAAAAATCAACTATTATTTTTTGAATGATAAACATTGAATGGGGTCAAATTGACCCCAAGAATAATAGGAGGGTAAAGCTAGTCAAGACTCTTTTTTTTAACCAGCACTTCCCATGGCTGAGTCACAAGAGGCTTCATGAATGTGACTCCATCCCGCCGCAAGGCAGCTTGTGGTGGAGTCCCAGAGGGCCTCGATGATAGCGTTTGCAAAGCATACACAAGCGCCTGAGATGGATGTCCTGGCTACGTTGATGCTTCGGCTTCATCTCTGCTTGAAATTATGGATTCGCTTGCGTGAGGGATGCACCTTGCTGCCAACCAAAGAAAGTTCAGAGTCACAGGCAGCTGCTCGATATCTGTTGAGGTCGAGGACACTGTTCAGCAGAGTCTTCAAGTGATGATGAGATCTAACTGGTGCCAGTGACGCTGTATCGGGTCTCTCCAGGGTACTTAATGGATGAGCTTGGTGGGGAAGCATGAATATGTTATGCACAGGTTGTGGTATGAGCAGAGCTCAAACAGTCTTTGCTCACTCTTGTTCAATTTTCCAATACTGAAGAGGTTGATGCTGCGGGACAAGGAGTTCGTCCGATCCGACTCAAGCATTGAAGTCCCTTCGCAAGTAAAGCTGCTTCACAGCGAGTATCTCTTTTATGTTGGCCTCCTCGCTGCCCGTCACTCACGCTGGCCCGAACGGGGCTCCGCACATGGCTCCCATCACTCAAGCCGGCCCGAACGGGGCTCCGCACACGCCTCCCGTCACTCACGCCGGCCCGAACGGGGCTCTGCACACGCCTCCCGTCACTCACGCCGGCACGAACGGGGCTCCGCACACGCCTCCCGTCACTCACACCGGCCCGAAAAGGGCTCCGCACACGCCTCCCGTCACTCACCCCGGCCCGAACAAGGCTCCGCACACGCGTCCCGTCACTCACGCCGGCCCGAACGAGGCTCGGCACACGCCTCCCGTCACTCACGCCGGCCCGAACGGGGCTCCGCACACGCCTCCCGTCACTCACGCCGGCCCGAACGGGGCTTCGCACACGGCTCCCGTCACTCACGCCGGCCCGAACGGGGCTCCGCACACGCCTCCCGTCACTCACGCCGGCCCGAACGGGGCTCCGCACACGGCTCCCATCACTCACGCCGGCCCGAACGGGGCTCCGCACACGGCTCCCATCACTCACGCCGGCCCGAACGGGGCTCCGCACACGCCTCCCGTCACTCACGCCGGCCCGAACAGGGAACCGCACACGCCTCCCGTCACTCACGCCGGCCCGAACGGGGCTCTACACAAGCCTCGCTGCCCGTCACTCACACCGGCCCGAACGGGGCTCTACACAAGCCTCGCTGCCCGTCACTCACACCGGCCCGAACGGGGCTCTACACACGCCTCGCTGCCCGTCACTCAAACCGGCCTGAACAGGGCTCAACACACACCTCGCTGCCCGTCACTCACACCGGCCCGAACGGGGCTCTACACACACCTCACTGCCCGTCACTCACACTGGCCCGAATGGGGCGCCGCACACACCTCACTGCCCGTCACTCACACCGGCCCGAACGGGGCTCTACACACACCTCGCTTCCCGTCACTCACACTAGCCCGAACGGGGCTCTACACACACCTCGCTGCCGGTCAATCACGCCGGCCTGAACAGGGCGCCGCACACACCTCACTGCCCGTCACTCACATCGGCCCGAACATGGCTCTACACACACCTCTGCTCGTCATTCACACTGGCCCGAACGGGGCTCTACACACACCTCGCTGCCCGTCACTCACGCCGGCCCGGAAGGGGCTCTGCACACGCCTCGCTGCTCGTCACTCACACCAGCCCGAACGGGGCTCAACAAACACCTCGCTGCCCGTCACTCACGCCAACTCGAAAGGAGCTCTGCGCACACCTCGCTGAACGTCACTCACGCCGGCCCGAACGGAGCTCTACACACACCTCGGTGCCCGTCACTCACACCGGCCCGGAAGGGGCTTTGCACACGCCTCGCTGCACGTCACTCACGCCGGCCCGAACGGGGCTCTACACACGCCTCGCTGCCCGTCACTCACGCCGGCCCGAACGGGGCTCTACACACACCTCGCTGCCCGTCACTCACACCGGCCCGGAAGGGGCTTTGCACACGCCTCGCTGCCCGTCACTCACACCGGCCCGGAAGGGGCTTTGCACACGCCTCACTGCCCGTCACTCACGCCGGCCCGAACGGGGCTCTACACACGCCTCGCTGCCCGTCACTCACGCCGGCCCGAACGGGGCTCTACACACACCTCGCTGCCTGTCACTCACGCCGGCCCAAACGGAGCTCTACACACACCTCGCTGCCCGTCACTCACGCCAGCCAGAACGGGGCGCCGCACACACCTCACTGCCCGTCACTCACTCCGGCCCGACGGGGCTCTACACACACCTCGCTTCCCGTCACTCACACTGGCCCGAACGGGGCTCTACACACACCTCGCTGCCGGTCACTCACGCCGGCCTGAACAGGGCGCCGCACACACCTCACTGCCCATCACTCACATCGGCCCGAACGGGGCTCTACACACACCTCTGCCCGTCATTCACACTGGCCCCAACGGGGCTCTACACACACCTCACTGCCCGTCACTCACACCGGCCCGAACGGGCCTCTACACACACCTCACTGCCAGTCACTTACGCCGGTCCAAACGGGGCGCCGCACACACCTCACTGCCCGTCATTCACACCGGCCCGAACGGGGCTCTGCACACACCTCGCTGCCCGTCACTCACACTGGCCCGAAAGGGGCTCCGCACACACCTCGCTGCCCGTCACTCACGCCGGCCCGAATGGGGCTCTACACACACCTCGCTGCCCGTCACTCACGCCGGCCAGAACGGGGCGCCGCACACACCTCACTGCCCGTCACTCACACCGGCCCGAACGGGGCTCTCAAAACCTCGCTTCCCGTCACTCACAATGGCCCAAACGGGAATCTACACACACCTCGCTGCCGGTCACTCACGCTGGCCTGAACAGGGCGCCGCACACACCTCACTGCCCGTCACTCACACCGGCCCGAACGGGGCTCTACACACACCTCTTCCCGTCACTCACACTGGCCCGAACGGGGCTCTACACACACCTCACTGCCCGTCACTCACACCGGCCCGAATCGGGCGCCGCACACACCTCACTGCCCGTCACTCACACCGGCCCGAACGGGGCTCTACACACACCTCGCTTCCCGTCACTCACACTGGCCCGAACGGGGCTCTACACACACCTCGCTGCCGGTCACTCACGCCGGCCTGAACAGGGCGCCGCACACACCTCACGGCCCGTCACTCACATCGGCCCGAACGGGGCTCTACACACACCTCTGCCCGTCATTCACACTGGCCCGAACGGGGCTCTACACACACCTCACTGCCCGTCACTCACACCGGCCCGAACGGGGCTCCGCACACCTCACTGCCCGTCACTCACGCCGACCCGAACGGGCCTCTACACACACCTCACTGCCCGTCACTCACGCCGGTCCAAACGGGGCGCCGCAAACACCTCACTGCCCGTCTATCACACCGGCCCGAACGGGGCTCTGCACACACCTCGCTGCCCGTCACTCACACCGGCCCGAAAGGGGCTCCGCACACACCTCGCTGCCCGTCACTCACGCCAGCCCGAATGGGGCTCTACACACACCTCGCTTCCCGTCACTCACGCCGGCCAGAACGGGGCGCTGAACACACCTCACTGCCCGTCACTCACACCGGCCCGAACGGGGCTCTCAAAACCTCGCTTCCCGTCACTCACACTGGCCCGAACGGGGCTCTACACACACCTCGCTGCCGGTCACTCACGCCGGCCTGAACAGGGCGCCGCACACACCTCACTGCCCGTCACTCACACCGGCCCGAACGGGGCTCTACACACACCTCTGCCCGTCACTCACACTGGCCCGAACGGGGCTCTACACACACCTCACTGCCCGTCACTCACACCGGCCCGAATGGGGCTCCGCACACACCTCACTGCCCGTCACTCGCGCCAGCACGAATGGGGCTCTACACACACCTCACTGCCCGTCACTAACACCCGCCGGAATGGGGCTCTGCACACACCTCACTGCCCTTCACTCACACCGGCCCGAACGGGGCTCTACACACACTTCACTGCCCGTCACTCACACCGACCCGAACGGGCCTCCGCACACACCTCACTGCCCGTCACTCACACCGGCCCGAACGGGGCTCCGCACACCTCACTGCCCGTCACTCACGCCGACCCAAACGGGCCTCTACACACACCTCACTGCCCGTCACTCACGCCGGTCCAAATGGGGCGCCGCACACACCTCACTGCCCGTCACTCACACCGGCCCGAACGGGGCTCTGCACACACCTCGCTGCCCGTCACTCACACCGGCCCGAAAGGGGCTCCGCACACACCTCACTGCCCGTCACTCACACCGGTCCAAATGGGGTGCCGCACACGCCTCACAGCCCTTCACTCACGCCGGCCCGAACGGGGCTCTGCACACACCTCACTGCCCGTCACTCACGCCGGTCCAAATGGGGCGCCGCACACGCCTCACTGCCCGTCACTCACACCGGCCCGAATGGGGCTCCGCACACACCTCACTGCCCGTCACTCAAACCGGCCAGAACGGGGCTCCGCACACACCTCACTGCCCGTCACTCACGCCGGTCCAAACGGGGCTCCGCACACACCTCACTGCCCGTCACTCACGCCGGTCCAAACGGGGCTCTACACACACCTCACTGCCCATCACTAACACCGGCCCGAATGAAACTCCACACACACCTCACTGCCCGTCACTCACGCCAGTCCAAACGGGGCTCTACACACACCTCACTGCCTGTCACTCGCGCCAGCCCGAATGGGGCTCTACACACACCTCACTGCCCGTCACTAACACCCGCCGGAACGGGGCTCTGCACACACCTCACTGCCCTTCACTCACACCGGCCCGAACGGGGCTCTACACACACTTCACTGCCCGTCACTCACACCGACCCGAACGGGCCTCCGCACACACCTCACTGCCCGTCACTCACACCGGCCCGAACGGGCCTCCGCACACCTCTCTGCCCGTCACTCACGCCGACCCAAACGGGCCTCTACACACACCTCACTGCCCGTCACTCAGGCCGGTCCAAATGGGGCGCCGCACACACCTCACTGCCCGTCACTCACACCGGCCCGAACGGGGCTCTGCACACACCTCGCTGCCCGTCACTCACACCGACCCGAACGGGCCTCCGCACACACCTCACTTCCCGTCACTCACACCGGCCCGAACGGGGCTCCGCACACCTCACTGCCCGTCACTCACGCCGACCCAAACGGGCCTCTACACACACCTCACTGCCCGTCACTCACGCCGGTCCAAATGGGGCGCCGCACACACCTCACTGCCCGTCACTCACACTGGCCCGAACGGGGCTCTACACACACCTCACTGCCCGTCACTCACACCGGCCCGAATGGGGCTCCGCACACACCTCACTGCCCGTCACTCGCGCCAGCCCGAATGGGGCTCTACACACACCTCACTGCCCGTCACTAACACCCGCCGGAACGGGGCTCTGCACACACCTCACTGCCCTTCACTCACACCGGCCCGAACGGGGCTCTACACACACTTCACTGCCCGTCACTCACACCGACCCGAACGGGCCTCCGCACACACCTCACTGCCCGTCACTCACACCGGCCCGAACGGGGCTCCGCACACCTCACTGCCCGTCACTCACGCCGACCCAAACTGGCCTCTACACACACCTCACTGCCCGTCACTCACGCCGGTCCAAATGGGGCGCCGCTCACACCTCACTGCCCGTCACTCACACCGGCCCGAACGGGGCTCTGCACACTCCTCGCTGCCCGTCACTCACACCGGCCCGAAAGGGGCTCCGCACACACCTCACTGCCCGTCACTCACACCGGTCCAAATGGGGTGCCGCACACGCCTCACAGCCCTTCACTCACGCCGGCCCGAACGGGGCTCTGCACACACCTCACTGCCCGTCACTCACGCCGGTCCAAACGGGGCGCCGCACACGCCTCACTGCCCGTCACTCACACCGGCCCGAATGGGGATCCGCACACACCTCACTGCCCGTCACTCACACCGGCCCGAACGGGGCTCCGCACACACCTCACTGCCAGTCACTCACGCCGGTCCAAACGGGGCTCCGCACACACCTCACTGCCCGTCACTCACGCCGGTCCAAACGGGGCTCTACACACACCTCACTGCCCATCACTAACACCGGCCCGAACGAAACTCCACACACACCTCACTGCCCGTCACTCACGCCAGTCCAAACGGGGCTCTACACACACCTCACTGCCCGTCACTCACGCCGGTCCAAATGGGGCGCCGCACACACCTCACTGCCCGTCACTCACACTGGCCCGAACGGGGCTCTACACACACCTCACTGCCCGTCACTCACACCGGCCCGGATGGGGCTCCGCACACACCTCACTGCCCGTCACTCGCGCCAGCCCGAATGGGGCTCTACACACACCTCACTGCCCGTCACTAACACCCGCCGGAACGGGGCTCTGCACACACCTCACTGCCCTTCACTCACACCGGCCCGAACGGGGCTCTACACACACTTCACTGCCCGTCACTCACACCGACCCGAACGGGCCTCCGCACACACCTCACTGCCCGTCACTCACACCGGCCCGAACGGGGCTCCGCACACCTCACTGCCCGTCACTCACGCCGACCCAAACTGGCCTCTACACACACCTCACTGCCCGTCACTCACACCGGCCCGAACGGGTCTCCGCACACACCTCACTGCCCGTCACTCACACCGGCCCGAACGGGGCTCCGCACACACCTCACTGCCCGTCACTCACGCCGACCCAAACGGGGCTCCGCACACACCTCACTGCCCGTCACTCACGCCGGTCCAAATGGGGCGCCGCACACACCTCACTGCCCGTCACTCACACCCGCCCGAACGGGGCTCTGCACACACCTCGCTGCCCGTCACTCACACCGGCCCGAAAGGGGCTCCGCACACACCTCGCTGCCCGTCACTCACACCGGCCCGAACGGGGCTCTGCACACACCTCACTGCCCGTCACTCACGCCGGTCCAAACGGGGCGCCGCACACGCCTCACTGCCCGTCACTCACACCGGCCCGAATGGGGCTCCGCCCACACCTCACTGCCCGTCACTCACACCGGCCCGAACGGGGCTCCGCACACACCTCACTGCCCGTCACTCACGCCGGTCCAAACGGGGCTCCGCACACACCTCACTGCCCGTCACTCACGCCGGTCCAAACGGGGCTCTACACACACCTCACTGCCCATCACTAACACCGGCCCGAACGAAACTCCACACACACCTCACTGCCCGTCACTCACGCCAGTCCAAACGGGGCTCTACACACACCTCACTGCCCGTCACTCACGCCGGTCCAAACGGGGCTCTACACACACCTCACTGCCCGTCACTCACGCCGGTCCAAACGGGGCTCTACACACACCTCACTGCCCATCACTAACACCGGCCCGAACGAAACTCCACACACACCTCACTGCCCGTCACTCACGCCAGTCCAAACGGGGCTCTACACACACCTCACTGCCCGTCACTCACGCCGGTCCAAACGGGGCTCTACACACACCTCACTGCCCGTCACTCACACCCGCCCGAACGGGGTTCTACACCCACCTCACTGCCCGTCACTCACACCGGCCCGAACGGGGCTCTACACACACCTCACTGCCCGTCACTCACACCGGCCCGAACGGGTCTCCGCACACACCTCACTGCCCGTCACTCACACCGGCCCGAACGGGGCTCTACACACACCTCACTGCCCGTCACTCACACTGGCCCGAACGGGCCTCTACACACACCTCACTGCCCGTCACTCACACCGGCCCGAACGGGGCTCTACACACACCTCACTGCCCGTCACTCACACTGGCCCGAACGGGCCTCTACACACACCTCACTGCCCGTCACTCACACCGGCCCGAACGGGTCTCCGCACACACCTCACTGCCCGTCACTCACACCGGCCCGAACGGGGCTCCGCACACACCTCACTGCCCGTCACTCACGCCGGTCCAAACGGGGCTCCGCACACACCTCACTGCCCGTCACTCACGCCGGTCCAAACGGGGCTCTACACACACCTCACTGCCCGTCACTAACACCGGCCCGAACGAAACTCCACACACACCTCACTGCCCGTCACTCACACCGGCCCGAATGGGGCTCCGCACACACCTCACTGCCCGTCACTCACACCGGCCCGAACGGGGCTCCGCACACACCTCACTGCCCGCCACTCACACCGGCCCGAACGGGGCTCTACACACACCTCGCTACCCGTCACTCACGCCGGTCCAAACTGGGCGCCGCACACGCCTCACTGCCCGTCACTCACACCGGCCCGAACGGGGCTCTACACACACCTCACTGCCCGTCACTCACACCGCTCCAAATGGGGCTCTACACACACCTCACTGCCCATCACTAACACCGGCCCGAACGAAACTCCACACACACCTCGCTGCCCGTCACTCACGCCAGTCCAAACGGGGCTCTACACACACCTCACTGCCCGTCAATCACGCCGGTCCAAACGGGGCTCTACACACACCTCACTGCCCGTCACTCACACCCGCCCCAACGGGGCTCTACACACACCTCACTGCCCGTCACTCACACCGGCCCGAACGGGCCTCCACACACACCTCACTGCCCGTCACTCACACCGGCCCGAACGGGGTTCTACACACACCCCCGTCACTCACACCGGCCCGAACGGGGCTCCGCACACAGCTAAATTAAATTATTTCCCCAGACAGAAGCGCTTTTTTTTCTCGTAATAAAATTATGTTCCCCTGAATGGAGGAAGCTTTGTGTCACGTGGGGAATGTGACAATGGGCCCTTTGACACCACTGCTCTGATGTGGCTGCCTTCGTTTACTGAACACCATGTGGCAGTGTAGAGAGCTGGGGGGACAATGTTTATATAACCGTATCTACACGTTTATATAATGTTTGCGGCTCTCTTGGGGAGCGACTGTATTGTCACTATATGGTAAACACTAAGTCAGCACAGAAATCTCTGCAGCCTAAAGAACAAATAAAGAGATCAGTGCTACTTACGGGAGCTGATCAGCCCAATCCCTACTAAATGTTTAAAAGAAATCAGAAATCTCCTTCATGTGTGAAAAACAATCAGAGATCTGAGGAGGCCTTTCTTTGATTGGATAGTGATGCTTAAATGAGGTGAAATTTCACAGTCTGTCTGTTTTTGTTTCTTTCCTCAATCTCATTCCTTAACTTCATTTCTGCAAAGAGTCATTTAATCCTGCTTCTTGATTGTTGTCTTGAGTGATCATTTCCTTTCCTGACTCCTGTTAAGGGGTTTGCACTGGGCGTCGCGCAGGGTGTTATCAGTGAAATGACTGTGCTCTGTTTCTCAGCCGTCTGCAGCCTCGCCGTGCGTAAGCGGCCTGTAATGAATGTGTCCGTCACTGAGAGGATTCAAGCCCGAAAACACGATCAGCTTGTGTCCCAGCGGCACATTCGCTCAATAATACCGCTGATACAGGTAACTGTGTGAAACAGCTTTTCCTTTTCAAATGCACTATTGATTATCGTGATTATTACGAATGTTATTTTAATAGTAGTCGTACAAGTGTTGTGGTAGCAGTGGTCATTGTATCAGCAGTAGTAGTTGTAGTGGCAGCATAAACAATAACACCAACGGTAAAGCCGCTTTCACACTGGACGCTAAA
This sequence comes from Gymnothorax reevesii, assembly GCA_029721435.1. Taxonomy (NCBI): domain Eukaryota; kingdom Metazoa; phylum Chordata; class Actinopteri; order Anguilliformes; family Muraenidae; genus Gymnothorax; species Gymnothorax reevesii. The sequence goes on from CM056590.1 coordinate 57,431,338, forward strand.
CGAATTTTTTCGCACGACAGATTAAACGCGTGTATTCGCATTGAATATTGACTTTGAATATAATCCGTCTTGCCAAAACTTAGTTTCGCGTCCGGGGTGAAGGCAGATGAATTATGGTCGTAGCAGCGGCGGGGTTGGCAGTAGAGCTGGCAGCTGTTGTCTTACCTGTTCATTTGGCCTGTTTGCAACATAAAAAGGCTTAGTGCCCTCACATTTACAGTTGTGTATGAAGGTGTTGCGTTTTGGCTTTTTTGCTTTGGTTTGAACTGCCAATAAAGCACCGCTGAGTGAAATCCGCTGCCTTCTTGGATACTCCATTACAGTCTCTTTGCCGGCCGGTATCCACCAATCAAATACTCCCTAGCGGGAGACAGCCAATGACATCAGCCCCTCTTGAGTAGCTGTCTCTGCCAGGGCAGCCTTGTGGACTTTTTCCCGTTCCTGAGGGGCTGCTGGCGGCACCAGAGTCATGAGGGCCCATAGGTCGCCTTACAGGATAACCGCAGGTGTGTAGGCGTGTAAAACAAGTGTGGCTGAGCGCAGGTGTGGGTGTTCACACTTGTGTACTTCAGTCAGCATTATTTTTATGTGTTTTTTGTTTTGAGTGATTGATCCCGGTCAGATAGGAGCAGTCATTACTGTACAAGAGGAGGGAGGATAAATAACTCATTAATAACTCTGGTCCTATTCTTCAGTTTAAACTAAACTCGACCACAAACACCACACCAGCGCGGTTTGGGTTTTAGAGAAACAGCAGAATGAGCTTCAGTGAGGATGCTGTGTCCTGCTCCTGGCGGGCGCAGTGATGACACCGTTAACCACAGACAGAGAACATCGTATTTCCAGCCTCATTCACTGAAGGTCTGTCTGTGCAGCGTCAGTCACCTGCAGCTTAAAGAATCTTATGACAGACGAGAGAGGAGCTCAGCTTTTACGCTTCGGACTTTTCTCATGTTTCTGAGCGTAAATACATCTCTGTGCCTCATTCAGAGATACTGAACTGCACACACCCCCCCCCCTCACACACACACACACACACACACACACACACTCCCCCCTCACACACACACACACACACACACACACACACACACCCCCCTCACACACACACACACACACACACACCCCCCTCACACAGACACACACACACACACTCACCCCCCCCCACATACACACACACACCCCCACACATATACACACACACCCCCCTCACACACACACACACACACACACACACCCCTCACACACACACACACACACACACACACACACACCCCCCTCACACACACACACACACACCCCTCACACACACACACACACACACCCCCCTCACACACACACACACACACCCCTCACACACACCCCCCTCACACACACTCACCCCCCCCACATACACACACACACCCCCACACACACACACACACACACACACACTCCCCCTTCACACACACACACACACACCCCCCCCACACACACACACACACACACACAAAGCCCCCTCACACACACACACACACTCCCCCCTCACACATATACACACACGCACCCCACACACACACACACACACACACACTCCCCCCTCTCAAATACACACCCCCCCTCTCTCTCACACACAAACATGCACTTTCCCTTATCGCACTCACACCCACACACACACTCACACACTCCAACTCTCTCTCTCTCTCTCTCTCTCTCACATACACACGTACACACACACTCCCCTCTCAAAAACACAGATGCACTTTCTGCTATCTCACTCACAAACAAACATACAAACACACAGACACACACGACAAACAAGCTCACACAACGCACACACGCAAATGCAACACACAGGCAGACGAGCGTGCACACATAAACACGCAGATACACATGACACAAACTAACAAACATACACACATAACACACACATCAAAATCACACACATAAACACATCACATATACACAACACACGCAACACCAACACACACCAACACACATTAAGCACGCAAACACACACACAAACTCCCAGTGTACTCCCGCCTCCCCCTTTCACATGGAAAATCCTAAAGTCAGGAAGTTGGGCCGAGTTTGAAGGGAGATTAAAATAGAGCAGCGCTCCCAACAGAGAGGCACCAGTGACCTGCCGGCACAGAACCTGCCTGCGGAGAACCAGCTTCTGCAGAGGTGCAGTGTTTGTGGTGCAAACAGACAGTGCGCTGTGTGTGTAAGTGTGTGCACTCTCAGAAATAACAGCACCTATTTGTACCTTTGGGAGTAGAAGGCTTGTCACTGGCGGCGCCCACAAACGTACTGCTGCTGTACCCTCAGAAGTGAGTACTTCTGAGTACTCCGGCCTCACTCCACACACACAGGCCTCTATCCTCACACACCGGCCTCTCTCCTCACACATCAGCCTCTCTCCTCACACACCAGCCCCTCTCCTCACACATCGGCCTCTCTCCTCACACACCGGCCTCTCTCCTCACACATCAGCCTCTCTCCTCACACACCGGCCTCTCTCTTCTCACACTGGCCTTTCTCCTCAAACACCGGCCTCTCTCCACACACAACGGCCTCTCTCTTCACACACTGGCCTCTCTCCACACACAACGGCCTCTCTCTTCAAACACTGGCCTCTCTCCTCACACACCGGCCTCTCTCTTCACACACTGGCCTCTCTCCACACACAACGGCCTCTCTCCACACACACCGGCCTCTCTCTTCACACAGTGGCCTCTCTCCTCACACATCAGCCTCTCTCCTCACACACCAGCCCCTCTCCTCACACACCGGCCTCTCTCCTCACACACCGGCCTCTCTCCACATACACCGGCCTCTCTCCACACACACCGACCTCTCTCCTCACACACTGGCCTCTCTCCACACACAACGGCCTCTCTCTTCACACACTGGCCTCTCTCCTCACACATCAGCCTCTCTCCTCACACACCAGCCCCTCTCCTCACACACCGGCCTCTCTCCTCACACACCGGCCTCTCTCCTCACACACCGGCCTCTCTCCTCACAAACCGGCCTCTCTCCTCACACACCGGCCTCTCTCCTCACAAACCGGCCTCTCTCCTCACACACCGGCCACTCTCCTCACAAACCGGCCTCTCTCCTCACACACCGGCCTCTCTCCTCACACACCGGCCTCTCTCCTCACACACCGGCCACTCTCCTCACAAACCGGCCTCTCTCCTCACACACCGGCCTCTCTCCTCACACACCGGCCTCTCTCCACATACACTGGCCTCTCTCCTCACACACCGGCCACTCTCCTCACAAACCGGCCTCTCTCCTCACACACCGGCCTCTCTCCACATACACTGGCCTCCCTCCTCACACACCGGCCTCTCTCCTCACAAACCGGCCTCTCTCCTCACACACCGGCCTCTCTCCTCACACACCGGCCTCTCTCCTCACACACCGGCCTCTCTCCTCACACACTGGCCTCTCTCCACATACACTGGCCTCTCTCCTCACACACCGGCCTCTCTCCTCACACACCGGCCTCTCTCCTCACAAACCGGCCTCTCTCCTCACACACCGGCCACTCTCCTCACAAACCGGCCTCTCTCCTCACCCACCAGCGCCTCTCCTGACACCCCGGCCTCTCTCCTCACAAACCGGCCTCTCTCCTCACACATCGGCCTCTCTCCTCACACACCGGCCTCTCTCCACACACAACGGCCTCTCTCTTCAAACACCGGCCTCTCTCCTCACACACCGGCCTCTCTCTACATACACCGGCCTCTCTCCTCACAAACTGGCCTCTCTCCTCACACACCGGCCTCTCTCCTCACACACCGGCCTCTCTTCACATACACCGGCCTCTCTCCACACACACCGGCCTCTCTCCTCACACACTGGCCTCTCTCCACACACAACGGCCTCTCTCTTCACACACTGGCCTCTCTCCTCACACACCGGCCTCTCTCCTCACAAACCGGCCTCTCTCCTCACACACCGGCCTCTCTCCTCACAAACTGGCCTCTCTCCTCACACACCGGCCTCTCTCCTCACACACCGGCCTCTCTCCACATACACCGGCCTCTCTCCACACACACCGGCCTCTCTCCTCACACACTGGCCTCTCTCCACACACAACGGCCTCTCTCCACACACAACGGCCTCTCTCTTCACACACTGGCCTCTCTCCTCACACACCGACCTCTCTCTTCACAAACTGGCCTTTCTCCTCACACACCGGCGTCTCTCCACACACACCGGCCTCTCTCTTCACACACTGGCCTCTCTCCTCACACACCGGCCTCTGTCTTCACACATTGGCCTCTCTCCTCACACACCGGCCTCTCTCTTCACACACCGGCCTTTCTCCTCACACACCGACCTCTCTCTTCACAAACTGGCCTTTCTCCTCACACACCGGCGTCTCTCCACACACACCGGCCTCTCTCCTCACAAACCGGCCTCTCTCCTCACACACCGGCCTTTCTCCTCACAAACTGGCCTCTCTCCTCACACACCGGCCTCTCTCCTCACACACCGGCCTCTCTCCACATACACCGGCCTCTCTCCACACACACCGGCCTCTCTCCTCACACACTGGCCTCTCTCCACACACAACGGCCTCTCTCTTCACACACTGGCCTCTCTCCTCACACACCGACCTCTCTCTTCACAAACTGGCCTTTCTCCTCACACACCCGCGTCTCTCCACACACACCGGCCTCTCTCTTCACACACTCGACTCTCTCCTCACACACCGGCCTCTGTCTTCACACATCGGCCTCTCTCCTCACACACCGGCCTCTCTCTTCACACACTGGCCTTTCTCCTCACACACCGACCTCTCTCTTCACAAACTGGCCTTTCTCCCCACACACCGACGTCTCTCCACACGCACCGGCCTCTCTGTTCTCACGCTGGCCGCTGGCCTCACACACCGACCTCTCTCTTCACAAACTGGCCTTTCTCCTCACACACCGGCGTCTCTCCACACACACCGGCCTCTCTCTTCACACACTGGCCTTTCTCCTCACACACCGGCCTCTGTCTTCACACATCGGCCTCTCTCCTCACACACCGGCCTCTCTCCTCACACACTGGCCTCTCTCCTCACACACTGGCCTCTCTCCTCACTCAACGGTCTCTCTCCTCACACACCGGCCTCTCTCTTCACACACCGGCCTCTCTCCTGACTCAACGGCCTCTCTCCTCACACACCGGCCTCTCTCCACACACACCGGCCTCTTTCCACACACACTGGCCTCTCTCCTCACACACCTGCCTCTCTCTTCACACACTGGCCTCTCTCCACACACATTGGCCTCTCTCCTCACACACCGGCCTCTCTCCTCACACACCCGCCTCTCTCCTCACACACCGGTCTCTCTCTTCACACACTGGCCTTTCTCCTCACACACCGGCCTCTCTCCTCACACACCGGCCTCTCTCCTCACACACCGGCTTCACTCCTCACACACCGGCCTCTCTCCTCACACACCGGCCTCTCTCCTCACACACCGGCCTCTCTCCTCACACACCGGCCTCTCTCTTCACACACCGGCCTCTCTCCTCACTCAATGGCCTCTCTCATCACACACCGGCCTCTCTCCACACACACCGGCATCTCTCCACACACACCGGGCTCTCTCTTCACACACAGGCCTCTCTCCTCACACACCGGCCTGATGAAGCAACATAAGTATTTACCCCAGAGACAGAGATAAACAACATGCAAAATTAACCCTTCTCTCCCCACCCCCGGCCATCAAACAAGGTCACTGAAGCTCCATAGAACAGCCCGTCATGTCTCAGGGTCAGTGTCACACCCAAAGCAGGCCAAGCCCTGACATACACCTGCAGCCTCTCACTGTCCAGTAACACCACAGCACCAACAGGGCAGAGATGTAAAATTTCATTTCCTGAAATCAAAGTCTTCCCCATTATTTCTGCTGAACTGACATGATTTTGCATCATTTTGCAAAAAATGTTTTGGAATTTTTGTGTTGACAGGTGAAGCTAATCTGTCACATTAGTCAGCTGAGTTCATTGGTGCAGAAATAATCATCAGAAACTCTAACTCTGAGACTTTGGGGCCCAAATTCATAAAGATTCTAATAATTCTGTTAGGAGTTTATACTTAAGAGCGGAATTCATTTCTTGATTAAAAAAAAATTCTTATATATATAGTCATAAAAATTCATTATGGAATTTTTATTAAAAAATTTTCTTTGATTGTAAAACATTTCTTAATGCTGGACCCTTGAAACAGGAGAGCTCTCTGAAAATGAAAGTAGCCTTACTACCAAAACTAGGTTGCCTAATCACTTGCTTGGAACGCGCATTTGCTGACGACACATCTGAGTTTACAGATGACACAGATAATGGAAGTCAGAGGAAGCGAAAGACAAACTGGACGAGTTACGATGGTTTGGCGCTCAGTACCTGTGTGGCTGAATATAACCGTGTCCTGTGAGGGAAGCGCCTTAATGATGCAGCCCTGTTATCTGTGCAGGGACCACACATGCCGGCCTGTGTGCTGACGGAGCTGATGTTCCAGCAAATGTTTTTATTTGACTTGCAGTGACCCTGGTGATGCACACGTAGAGCTGAGCTGCGGAGACGAACCCAGGTGTTTGAGCCGGGGGGGCGGGGGGCAGGGGGTTGGGGAGTGGAAAAGTTTAAGTTTCATCAGGACACAGTCAAGAGTGGCCTCTGATCTGCCCCCCGACCTTCATTTTACAACCTCTCTCCCCCATCTCTCTTCCTCTATCCTTCTCCTTCTCTCTCTCTCCATCTCTTTAACTCCTCCCTCGGCCCGGTTCTCCCTCTCAGGAGTCTGGCTCTGCCCGTACGCATCTGCGCTCCACAGCGATACTGTGAGGATCGTGAGTAGATTTGAAAGAAACACTGGAGAATTGTGTCACCTCATTACTGTAAAAGTGTGCACTCATTAGGTATTACTGTAAAAGTGTGCACTCATTAGGTATTACTGTAAAAGTGTGTACTCATTAGGCATTACAGTAAAAGTGTGTACTCATTAGGTATTACTGTTAAAGTGTGCACTCACTAGGTATTACTGTAAAAGTGTGCACTAATTTGGCATTACAGTAAAAGTGTACACTCATTAGGCATTACTGTTAAAGTGTGAAATCATTAGGCATTACTGTAAAAGTGTGCACTCATTAGGTATTACTGTGAAAGTGTGCACTCATTAAGTGTTACTGTAAACGTGTGCACTCATTAGGCATTACTGTAAGTGTGCACTCATTAGGCATTACTGTGAAAGTGTGCACTCATTAGGCTTTACTGTAAGTGTGCACTCATTAGGCATTACTGTAAAAGTGTGCACTCATTAGGTATTACTGTAAAAGTGTGCACTCATAAGGATTACTGTAAAAGTGTGCACTCATTAGGCATTACTGTAAAAGTGTGCACTCATTTGGCATTACAGTAAAAGTGTGCACTCATTAGGTATTACTGTGAAAGTGTGCACTCATTAAGTATTACTGTAAAAGTGTGCACTCATTAGGCATTACTGTAAAAGTGTGCACTCATAAGGCCTTACTGTAAAAGTGTGCACTCATTAGGCATTACTGTAAAAGTGTGCACTCATTTGGCATTACAGTAAAAGTGTGCACTCATTAGGCATTACTGTGAAAGTGTGCACTCATTAGGCATTACTGTAAAAGTGTGCACTCATTAGGCATTACTGTAAAAGTGTGCACTCATTTGGCATTACAGTGAAAGTGTGCACTCATTAGGCATTACTGTAAAAGTGTGCACTCATTAGGCATTACTGTCAAAGTGTGCACTCATTAGGTATTACTGTGAAAGTGTGCACTCATTAAGTATTACTGTAAAAGTGTGCACTCATTTGTGCCTGATCCCCACTGTAGATGAGGCCTGGAATCTGTTTTGTGAGCTCTTCAATGCTGTTGTGAATGAGCATGCCCCTGTTAAAAGGCTTAGAATAAAGGGTCGCCACAGCCCCTGGTTTAACCATGAGCTTACTTTGCTCCTCCAGCAAAAAAATACTGCCTGGCGCAAAGCACGGTTCTCTAGGTCTCGGGCAGATATCCTAGCTTTTAGGCAAATCAGAAATAAGTCCTTGCAAGCTGTTCGCAATGCTAAATCTGATTATTTTAAAGAGCAGTTCTCTCATTGCAGGTCTAACCCAAAAAGATTCTGGAAAATAGTGAAAGACCTGGAAAATAAACCATCTTGCAATCTGCCTCTGTCACTTAATGTTGACAGCGTCTTAGTTTCAGAGAGGGGTCGTATGGTTAACCTTTTTAATAAACACTTTATAAACTCAATTTTAACCTTTGAATTGGCAAATCCTGTGTCACAGCCTGCAGATCCCACAGCTTGCTCACTTGCACCACCCCCTACTTCCCTCCCAGCACACACCAATTTCCCCCCCACCCATAGCTTCATCCTGCGGGCAGTTTCAGAGTATGAGGTCCTGGATGAATTGCTTAGGCTGGACCCTAAAAAATCAGCAGGATCTGATGAGCTTGATCCTTTCCTTTTCAAAATTGCCGCTCCCATTATTGCGGCTCCCATCACAGATATTCTTTACTTGTCCTTACAAACAGCAGAAATCCCTTGCGCCTGGAAATCTGCTGTAGTGCGTCCTCTTTTTAAGGGTGGTGATCAGGCTGATCCAAACTGTTATCGGCCTTTTTCTATTCTGCCATGTCTGTCTAAGGTGTTAGAAAAGCTTGTAAATGGTCAGCTTACTGATTACTTGGAAGCCCACAACATTTTATCTTGTGCCCAATCAGGTTTTAGATCTGGCTATGGATGTACAACTGCAACCCTCAAAGTCCTAAATGACATCACTTCTGCTTTGGACTCAAAGATGCATTGTGCAGCAATTTTTATTGATTTAGCCAAGGCTTTCGATACGGTAAATCACACTTGTCTTATTGACAGGCTTGGCAGTATTGGTGTCTCTGGCAAATCTCTGGCTTGGTTCTCCAACTATCTTACAGATAGAGAGCAGTGTGTGAAATCAGACCAATTTCTCTCTCAGCCCCTCCCTGTCACTTGTGGTGTTCCGCAGGGATCGATTCTTGGCCCCACCCTTTTTTCTATTTACATTAATAACATAACTAATTTTGTAGTCGAGTCATCCTTCCATCTTTACGCTGATGATACAGTTCTCTACTCTGTAGGCCCCTCTCCAGATAGAGTTTGTCAACAACTTCAGTTTAGCTTCAGTAGACTCCAGCAGGCCCTTTTCAGTTTACATTTACAATTAAACAGTTCTAAGACTAAAGTCATGTGGTTTAGTAAGAAGGGCTGTGTGCCCTCAAATATCCCAAATATCTCCACCCTTGATGGGACACCTCTAGACCAGGTTAAGGAGTATAAATATTTGGGAATCTGGCTAGACAGCACTCTGTCCTTTTCTAACCACATTCACAAATTACAGTCGAAAGTCAAATCAAAAATTGGCTTTCTTTATAGATTACGCTCCTCTTTCACTTACTCTGCTAAACTAACTCTAGTTCAAATGACCATCCTTCCCATGTTCGACTACGGCGATGTCATCTACACATCTGCATGTAAAGGCCTGCTTCAAAAGCTCGATGTCCTTTACCACTCTGCCATCCGATTTATTACAAATGCTCCCTTCAGAACACATCGTTGCGCTCTATACTCTTCCCTTAATTGGCCATCATTACACACTCGCCGCAAAATTCACTGGTTCATGCTAATATACAAAACTCTTCTCGGTCTGTCCCCCCCTTACTTGTGTAAACTCTTGCACCTTGCATCTTCCACACACAACACTCGCTCTGCAAATTTGATTCTGTTGTCAGTCCCAAAAACTAACTCTGCATTAGGTTTTTGGTCCTTTCAGTCTGCAGCAGCCAGAGATTGGAATGAGTTACAAAAACAATCAAGCTGGACTCTTTTATTTCTAAGGTGACCTTTAAAGCCTTGATCATAGACCTTTTTAAAGATGTTTGCTGTTGTAACACAGAATGATGCCCGTCTTTTTGTTGCTGCTCGATGTCTTTGTGTGTGTTGTTTAGCTGTGTCTTTGCATATGTCTTTGTTAATATGTTTACCTGGTGTAGTGCTTATACTGTTTGCTTTTTTTTTTTTTTTTTTTTTTTTTTTTTTAATATAATCCTTCTCCCCTTTACCTCAAGAGGCTCTGCCTTTGCCAGGCCGCAGTTGTAAATAAGAACTTGTTCTTAATCTGTCTTGCCTGGTTAAATAAAGGTTCAATCAATCAATTTGGCATTACAGTAAAAGTGTGCACTCATTAGGCCTTACTGTAAAAGTGTGCACTCATTAGGTATTACTGTGAAAGTGTGCACTCATTAGGCCTTACTGTAAAAGTGTGCACTCATTAGGTATTACTGTGAAAGTGTGCACTCATTAAGTATTACTGTAAAAGTGTGCACTCATTTGGCATTACAGTAAAAGTGTGCACTCATTAGGCATTACTGTAAAAGTGTGCACTCATTAGGCATTACTGTTAAAGTGTGAAATCATTAGGCATTACTGTGAAAGTGTGCACTCATTAAGTATTACTGTAAAAGTGTGCACTCATTAGGCCTTACTGTAAGTGTGCACTCATTAGGCATTACTGTGAAAGTGTGCACTCATTAGGCATTACTGTTAGTGTGAAATCATTAGGCATTACTGTAAAAGTGTGCACTCATAAGGCATTACTGTAAAAGGGTGCACTCATTAGGCATTAATGTCAAAGTGTGCACTCATTAGGCATTACTGTAAGTGTGCACTCATTAGGCATTACTGTCAAAGTGTGCACTCATTAGGCATTATTGAAAAGTTTGCACTCATTAGGCATTACTGTAAAAGTGTGCACTCATTAGGCATTACTGTAAAAGTGTGCACTCATAAGGCATTACTGTAAAAGTGTGCACTCATTAGGCATTACTGTAAAAGTGTGCACTCATTAGGCATTACTGTAAAAGTGTGCACTCATTAGGCATTACTGTAAAAGTGTGCACTCATTAGGCGTTGCTGTAAAAGTATGCACTCATTAGGCATTACTGTAAAAGTGTGCACACATTAGGCATTACTGTAAAAGTGTCCACTCATGTGGCATTACTGTAAAAGTATGCATTCATAAGGCATTACTGTAGAAGTGTGTTCTCATTAGACATTACTGTAAAAGTGTGCACTCATTCGCCATTACTGTAAGTGTACACTCATTAGGCATTACTGTCAAAGTGTGCACTCATTAGGCATTACTGTAAGTGTGCACTCATTAGGCATTACTGTGAGTGTGCATTCATTAGTTATTACTGTAAAAGTGTGCACTCATTAGGCCTTACTGTCAGTGTGCATTCATTAGGCATTACTGTAAAAGTATACACTCATTAGGACAAAAAGATGTTCTGTGAGAAATGTGGCACACAGACTGATGGAGGTTTGGGCGCGTCGCGTCCTCTCTTGAAGGATTCCCGTGCTGGTGACTGATGGAACTGTATGCCGAGTTTTGGGCGCTCACGAGAGTCACAGCGAGGATCTTCACTGAGAGGCCGATCGAAATCCGAGCAGCAGGTGCATCGGGGGAGGGATCTCACACATCCACCTGACATGGAAAATCCCCGAGAGAGAGGAAGGGGAGGATCTGAATATTTCACAACTGAATTCATAAAGACACTGAAGTGTAAAAGATGGTAATATACTGCAATTATTTACATACACACACACACACACACACACACACACACGCACACACACACTCACACATGTTTGTTTTTGTGTCCCCAATGGGGACTAAAAAATTATTTTTGCTCCAAAATCCCATTAGCATCCCCTAGACCTAACCCTCACCCTAATCCTAACCCTAAGCCATAAACCCCACCAAAACAGCCAAACCTTGAACCTTAATTTATGGTCTTACCTCAATCTAGAGCCTAATTTTAATTGTTAACCTTAAAACTTGACCTTAAACAAGCTGTAACACCACTAGCAACCCTAGACCTAAACCTAGCCCTAAGCCCTGAGGTAAGATTCGTATCCATGGGGACCCAGAAAAGGTCCCTACGAGGCATGGTTTCTCAGAATTTACTATCTTTGTGAGGTATTTTGGTCCCCAGCAGGATATGAAAACAAAAACAAACATGCACACACTAACACAAACACACACACACACATGCACAAACACTGACAAACACACACACACTCTCACACACACACACACTCACACACTCTCTCACACACATACACTAACACAAACACACTCACACACACACACTCACACTCACACACACACACAGACACACACACACGGACACCCACACACTCTCATATCAGCCACAGAGCAGACTGTGTGTGTGTGTGTGTGTGTGTGTGTGTGTGTGTGAGTGAGACTGAGACTAACCCTGACCCAGTGTCCTCTAGGGAGACAGACAGACAGAGAGAGAGAGAGGGAGAGAGAGAGAGCGATAGAGAGAGGGAGCGATAGAGAGAGCGATAGAGAGAGGGAGCGATAGAGAGAGAGGGAGAGAGAGAGAGAGCGATAGAGAGAGTGAGCGATAGAGAGAGGGAGCGATAGAGAGAGCGATAGAGAGAGGGAGAGAGAGAGAGGGAGAGAGAGAGAGAGCGATAGAGAGAGTGAGCGATAGAGAGAGGGAGAGAGAGAGAGGGAGAGAGAGAGAGCGAGCGATAGAGAGAGGGAGAGATTGTTTGCATGTGCATATGTGTAAATGTCTGTGGATGTGCATGAACATGTATGTAGACGAGCACCTGTATATATACACTACTTTTCCCCCATATGTTTATAATTACTCCCCCATATGTTCATATATTAATTAGTTGTGAGAATATTTAACAAAAAAAAAGCCATTAATTTTATTTTATTTATTCAAATAGCTGTTGCTACAATTGTTCCATGCTTTGGCAATACTCAACGTATGTTTCTGAGTTTGAATTTGAGAGAGAGAGAGACGGTGGGGGGGTGGGGGGTGGGAGCGAGCTGGCGGGGTTTGTGGGGAGGGGGGGTGCTGACGGGGGCTGGACCATTTGTCATAAATGCAGGGCGTGACGGGACCAGACCTGAATCAAATCATCTCTGCTGGGCTGTACCATTGATGAGGAAGTTGGGGGGGTGTTTGTGTTCGCAAGCAGTACAGAAACACTCGCTCGACATGCTGGATTTATTCTGTGTGAAGAGGACTTCAGGCGACTCTGGGGATTTGTTGACAGCTTTTTATATTTGTAGATAAAACAAATATTGGACATGTTCATACTGCGGACAGATGAAAATGAAACCGGAAACAAAAAGCGATCGGGGTTTGGTTACCTCAGACGCCTGAGAAGCAGCGAGCATCTCCGCATTAACGATATTACACATTTAAATTATTAATACTACTACTGCTCTGCTTTATTATTATTATTATTATTGTATTATTATTACCTGACTGAGGTAATTGTCCTCCAGCTCTGAAAAATATTCAAATTAAAAAATTACTGAAGTCGACACAGAGGCATTTGTACACTCACACCTACAAAAACCAGCTTAAACACAAAACCCACACTGCACACACACACATTACAAACACTGCACACACACATTACAAACACTGCACACACACAGCAAACACACACACAGAGCACACACTCAGTACACACACAGCACATACAATATACAAACAGCACACATACACACAATATACACACAGCACACATACACACAATATACACACAGCACACATACACACAATATACACACAGCACACATACACACAATATACACACACAGCACACACACACACACAATTTACACTTACGGCACACACACATAGTACACACAGCACACAAACACACACACACACACACACACACAAAGCGTGGCTCATCCTGACAGCTTTAGATAAGTCACTAAATCGTGGAGCCGCATTCCTTTATTGCCCAGCTTGTCTCTCTCTCCCTCTAACGCTGTCCCTCTCTCCGTCGATATCGCCAACCCTCCCTCTCCCTCCGTCTCTCTCTATCCACCTCTACCACTGTACTCCCTTCCCCTGATAATTCCATAAATATGCCTGTGTGGCTGTGAGTGGTGTGTGTGTGAGGTGTGTGTGTGTGTGTGTGTGTGTGTGTGTGTGTGAGTGTGTGTGTGAGGTGTGTGTGTGTGTGTGAGTGTGTGTGTGTCCGGGAGTGAGCTTGTATGTATGTCTGTGTGTATAAATGTGTGATTGTGTTTGTGTTCCTGCAGGTGTTTGTGTGAGAGTGTCTGTGTGTTTCTGAATGTGGTGGGCGTGTGTGTGTCCGTATGTGTCTGCATATAAAGTGTGTGTCCGTGCATGTGTGTGTGTGAGTGTGTGTGCGCGAGCATGTTGCTGACACTGCCGCATTCAGCACAAGTGAAACCCCGCCCACAGCCCACACACTCACCACGTCCACTTGTTGTTGCTAGGCAACCTCCGCCATGTGCCAGACCTTGCTTTAAAGATTAAAGGCAGAAATTCAACAGCAATCCAGTCACCCCCTCTAAAGCAATCCAGTCACCCCCTCTACAGAACTGCACTGTAGTCAGTGAGCAGACGATCTCATCCGCAGCTCCGCGCTTCTGCTGTGAGCAACAGCATCGGTCAACAGGAGCTCAGCTGCGCTGGAGAAGCCACCGGCTGCAGAGACATGACTGCGGGGAAACTGAGTGAATCTCGAACCCTCTGCATTTACTTCGTGCTCGCTGCCTCAACAGCGCCCAGCACACTCTCCCTACTCGCTAACCCTACTTACTCTCCCTACTCACTCACCATCCTCACTTTCCCTACTCGCTATCCCTCCTAACTCACCCAGCACACTGTCCCTACTCGCTAACCCTACTCACTCTCCAGACTCACCTTACTCACTCTCCCTACTCGCCAACCCTACTCACTCACCCTACTCACTCTCCATACTCACTCACCCTCCCTACTCACTCACCCTCCTCACCTTCTCTACTCACTCACCCTCCTTACTCTCCCTACACACTCACCCTCCTCACCCTCCCTACTCACTCACCCTCCTCACCCTCCCTACTCACTCACCCTACTCATTCTCCCTACTCACTCACCCTCCTCATTCTCCCTACTCACTCACCCTCCCTACTCACTCACCCTACTCATTCTCCCTACTCACTCACCCTCCTCATTCTCCCTACTCACTCACCCTCCTCACCCTCCCTACTCACTCACCCTACTCATTCTCCCTACTCACTCACCCTCCTCATTCTCCCTACTCACTCACCCTCCTCACTCTCCCTACTCACTCACCCTCCTTACTCTCCCTACACACTCACCCTCCTCACCCTCCCTACTCACTCACCCTCCTCACCCTCCCTACTCACTCACCCTACTCGTTCTCCCTACTCACTCACCCTCCTCATTCTCCCTACTCACTCACCCTCCCTACTCACTCACCCTACTCACCCTCCCTACTCCCGCACCCTCCTCACCCTCCCTACTCCCTCACCCTCCTCACTCTCCCTACTCACTCACTCTCCCTACTCACTCACCCTCCTCACTCTCCCTACTCACTCACCCTCCTCACTCCTCTACTCACTCACCCTCCTCACTCTCCCTACTCCCTCACCCTCCTCACTCTCCCTACTCCCTCACCCTCCTCACTCTCCCTACTCCCGCACCCTCCTCACTCTCCCTACTCCCTCACCCTCCTCACCCTCCCTACTCCCTCACCCTCCTCACTCTCCCTACTCACTCACCCTCCGCACTCTCCCTACTCCCTCACCCTCCTCACCCTCTCTACTCACTCGTGTCCTCACCCTCCCTACTCCCTCACCCTTCTCACCCTACCTACTCACTCGCGTCCTCACCCTCCCTACTCCCGCACCCTCCTCACCCTCCCTACTCCCTCACCCTCCTCACTCTCCCTACTCCCTCACCCTCCTCACTCTCCCTACTCACTCACCCTCCTCACTCTCCCTACTCCCTCACCCTCCTCACTCTCCCTACTCACTCACCCTCCTCACTCTCCCTACTCACTCACCCTCCTCACTCTCCCTACTCACTCACCCTCCTCACTCCTCTACTCACTCACCCTCCTCACCCTCCCTACTCCCTCACCCTCCTCACCCTCCCTACTCCCTCACCCTCCTCACTCTCCCTACTCCCTCACCCTCCTCACTCTCCCTACTCACTCACCCTCCTCACTCCTCTACTCACTCACCCTCCTCACCCTCCCTACTCCCGCACCCTCCTCACCCTCCCTACTCCCTCACCCTCCTCACTCTCCCTACTCCCTCACCCTCCTCACCCTCACCCTCCCTACTCCCTCACCCTCCGTACACTCCCTACTCACTCACCCTCCTTACCCTCCCTTCTCACTCACCCTCCTCACCCTCCCTACTCACTCATCCTCCTTACTCTCCCTGCATACTGAATGCTCAGTCACTCCGCTCACTGGATCTGTTGTACATTGAATACTGACCCCAGACCCATCCAGGGTCCTCTGTACATGTAACACATTCACCACTGACCGCAGACAAACACACACGCACACACACACACATGCGCACACACACTCACACACACAGGTGATAAACTCTCACACTTACACCTTGTCCAGCCAGTCAGGCTGATGAACTGAGCAAACTGGGTGTAATTCTCAGCAATTACAGCCATCTTAATTCCTAACAACAGTCCTAGTGCAGCTCAGACTCTGAGTTCATACACATACTGTATCATTAGCGCAAAACAGACAGATAAGTACAAAGAAATCATTTTCAAACATGTTATTAGCACTGAGCTCCAAAAGACATTTGGAACTTCTCCACAGCCCTACAGAACAAATGAGTCAGAGCGCCAAGTCCTGCTGCCCTTTTATTTTCCTGCAGAAGAATTAACCCTAAACCCTTCTGTATGTTCTCAACCCTAAACCCTACTGTATGTTCTCGACCCTAAACCCTTCTGTATGATCTCAACCCTAAAACCCTCTGTATGTTCTCAACCCTAAACCCTCCTGTATGGTCTAAACCCCAAACCCTTCTGTATGTCCTCAACCCAAAACCCTGCTGTATGGTCTAAACCTTAAACCCTTCTTAATGTTCTAAACCCTAAACCCTTCTGTATGTTCTCAACCCTAAAGGCTTCTGAATGTTCTCAACCCAAAACCCTTCTGTATGTTCTCAACCCTACACCGTTCTTTTATGTTCACAACCGTAACCCCTTCTGTATGTTCTCAACCCTAAACCCTTTTGTATGTTCTAAACGCTAAACTCTTCTGTATGTTCTAAACCCTAAACCCTTCTGTATGATCTAAACCTAAACCCTTCTGTATGGTTTAAACCCTAAACCCTTCTGTATGTTCTAAACCATAAACCCTTCTGTATGTTCTAAACCCTAAACCCTTCTGTATTATCTAAACCCTAAACCCTTCTGAATGTTCTCAACCCTAAACCCATCTGTATGTTCTCAACCCTAAACCCTTCTGTATGGTAGAAACCCTAAACCGTTCTCTATGTTCTAAATCCTAAACCCTTCTGTATGTTCAAAACCCCAAACCCTTCTGTATGATCTAAACCCTTAACCCTTCTGTATGGTCTAAACCCTAAACCCTTCTGTATGTTCTAAACCATAAACCCTTCTAAATGTTCTAAACCCTAAACCCTACTGTATGGTCTTAACCCTTAACGCCTCTGTATGTTTTAAACCTAAACCCTTCTGTATGGTCTAAACCCTAAACCCTTCTGTATGTTCTAGACCATAAACCCTTCTAAATGTTCTAAACCCTAAACCGTTCTCTATGTTCTAAATCCTAAACCCTTCTGTATGATCTAAACCCTTAACCCTTCTGTATGTTCTAAACCTTAACCCTTCTATATGGTCTAAGCCCTAAATCCTTCTGTATGTTCTAAACCTAAACCCATCTGTATGGTCTAAACCCTAAACCCTTTTAAATGTTCTAAACCCTAAACCCTTCTGTATGGTCTAAACCGTAAAGCCTTCTGTATGTTCAAAACCCTAAACCATTCTAAATGTTCTAAACCCTAAAGCCTTCTGTATGTTCTCAACCCTAAACCCTTCTTTATGTTCTCAACCCTAAACTCTTCTGTATGATGTAAACCCTAAACCCTTCTGTATGTTCTCAACCCTAAACCCTTCTGTATGTTCTCAACCCTAAACACTTCTGTATGTTCTCAACCCGAAACGCTTTTGTATGTTCTAAACCCTAAACCCTTCTGTCTGATCTAAACCCTAAACCCTTCTGTATGGTCTTAACCCTAAACCCTTCTGTATGGTCTTAACCCTAAACCCTTCTGTGTGGTCTAAACCCTAAACCCTTCTAAATGTACTCAACCCTAAACCCTTTTGTATGGTCTAAACCCTGAAGCCTTCTGCATGTTCTAAACCCTAAACGCTTCTGTATGTTCATAACCCTAAACCTTTCTGTATGTTCTCAACCCTAAACCCTTCTGTATGATCTAAACCCTAAACCCTTCTGTATGGTCTAAACCCTAAAGCCTTCGGTATGTTCTAAACCCTAAACGCTTCTGTATGTTCATAACCCTAAACCTTTCTGTATGTTCTCAACCCTAAACCCTTCTGTATGATCTAAACCCTAAACCCTTCTGTATGGTCTAAACCCTAAAGCCTTCGGTATGTTCTAAACCCTAAACCCTTCTGAATGTTTGTCAACCCTAAACCTTTCTGTATGTTCTCAACCCTCAACCCATCTGTATGTTCTCAACCCTAAACCCTTCTGTATGGTCTAAACCCTAAACCGTTCTCTATGTTCTAAATCCTAAACCCTTCTGTATGTTCTAAACCCCAAACCCTTCTGTATGATCTAAATCCTAAACCCTTCTGTATGTTCTAAACCCCAAACCATTCTGTATGATCTAAACCCTTAACCCTTCTGTATGTTCTAAACCTTAACCCTTCTGTATGGTCTAAACCCTAAACCCTTCTGTATGTTCTAAACCATAAACCCTTCTAAATGTTCGAAACCCTAAACCCTTCTGTATGGTCTTAACCCTTAACGCCTCTGTATGTTCTAAACCTAAACCCTTCTGTATGGTCTAAACCCTAAACCCTTCTGTATGTTCTAAACCATAAACCCGTCTATATGTTCTAAACCCTAAACCGTTCTCTATGTTCTAAATCCTAAACCCTTCTGTATGATCTAAACCCTTAACCCTTCTGTATGTTCTAAACCTTAACCCTTCTGTATGGTCTAAACCCTAAATCCTTCTGTATGTTCTAAACCTAAACCCTTCTGAATGATCTAAACCCTTAACCCTTCTGTATGTTCTAAATCTAAACCCTTCTGTATGGTCTAAACCCTAAACCTTCTAAATGTTCTAAACCCTAAACCCTACTGTATGGTCTAAACCCTTAACCCTTCTGTATGTTCTAAACCTTAACCCTTCTGTATGGTCTAAACCCTAAACCTTCTAAATGTTCTAAATCCTAAACCCTTATGTATGATCTAAACCCTTAACCCTTCTGTATGTTCTAAACCTTAACCCTTCTGTATGGTCTAAACCCTAAATCCTTCTGTATGTTCTAAACCTAAACCCTTCTGTATGATCTAAACCCTTAACCCTTCTGTATGTTCTAAACCTAAACCCTTCTGTATGGTCTAAACCCTAAACCTTCTAAATGTTCTAACACCTAAACACTTCTGTATGGTCTAAACCCTAAACCGTTCTCTATGTTCTAAATCCTAAACCCTTCTGTATGTTCTAAACCCCAAACCCTTCTGTATGATCTAAACCCTTAACCCTTCTGTATGTTCTAAACCTTAACCCTTCTGTATGGTCTAAACCCTAAACCCTTCTGTATGTTCTAAACCATAAACCCTTCTAAATGTTCTAAACCATAAACCCTTCTGTATGGTCTTAACCCTTAACGCCTCTGTATGTCCTAAACCTAAACCGTTCTGTATGGTCTAAACCCTAAACCCTTCTGTATGTTCTAAACCATAAACCCTTCTAAATGTTCTAAACCCTAAACCCTTCTGTATGGTCTAAACCCTAAATTCTTATGTAAGTTCTAAACCTAAACCCTTCTGTATGATCTAAACCCTTAATGCTTCTGTATGTTCTAAACCTAAACCCTTCTATATGGTGTAAACCCTAAACCCTTCTGTATGTTCTAAACCATAAACCCTTCTAAATGTTCTAAACCCTAAACCCTTCTATATGGTCTAAACCCTAAAGCCTTCTATATGTTCTAAACCCTAAACCATTCTAAATGTTCTAAACCCTAAAGCCTTCTGTATGTTCTCATCCCTAAACCCTTCTGTATGTTCTTAACCTTAAACTCTCCTGTATGTTCTCAACCCTAAACCTTTCTGTATGTTTTCAACCCTCAACCCATCTGTATGTTCTCAACCCTAAACCCTTCTGTATGGTATAAACCCTAAACCTTTCTCTATGTTCTAAATCCTAAACCTTTTTGTATGTTCTAAACCCCAAACCCTTCTGTATGATCTAAACCTAAACCCTTCTGTATGATCTAAACCCTTAACCCTTCTGTATGTTCTAAACCTAAACCCTTCTGTATGGTCTAAACCCTAAACCTTCTAAATGTTCTAAACCCTAAACCCTTCTGTTTGGTCTAAACCGTAAAGCCTTCTGTATGTTCAAAACCCTAAACCATTCTAAATGCTCTAAACCCTAAAGCCTTCTGTATGTTCTCAACCCTAAACCCTTCTGTAGGTTCTAAACCCTAAACACTTCTGTATGTTCTCAACCCTAAACTCTTCTGTATGATCTAAACCCTAAACCCTTCTGTATGGTCTAAACCCTAAACCCTTCTGTATGTTCTCAACCCTAAACACTTCTGTATGTTCTAAACCCTAAACCCTTTTGTATGTTTTAAACCCTAAACCCTTTTGTATGATCTAAACCCTAAATCCTTCTGTATGTTCTAAACCATAAACCCTTCTGTATGTTCTAAACCCTAAACCCTTCTGTATGGTCTAAACCCTAAACCCTTCTGTATGTTCTCAACCCTAAACACTTCTGTATGTTCTAAACCCTAAACCCTTTTGTATGTTCTCAACCCTAAACACTTCTGTATGTTCTAAACCCTAAACCCTTTTGTATGTTTTAAACCCTAAACCCTTTTGAATGATCTAAACCCTAAACCCTTCTGTATGTTCTAAACCATAAACCCTTCTGTATGTTCTAAACCCTAAACCCTTCTAAATATTCTCAACCCTAAACCCTTCTGTATGGTCTAAACCCTAAAGCCTTCTATATGTTCTAAACCCTTAACCATTGTAAATGTTCTCAACCCTAAACCCTTCTGTATGCTCTAAACATAATCCTATCTGAATGTTCTCAACCCTTAACCCTTCTGTATATTCTAAACCCTAAACCCTTCTGTATGTTCTAAACCTGACCACAAGTTCTGCACCCAACTCCACATTCCCAGCTCAGCTGTTCTCTTTCCGACTGTCTGGTCTGTGGTGGTAGGTGCTCATTTCACAGCATTTAATACAACAATCTGGATCTAGAACATTTAGGCAGCTCTGGCATCATGCACCTCCAGGGAATTTGTTTCACAAAAACACTTCAGTCACTTCTGATGATTTCTGTAGACCATTACATTTATTAATTTTGCCCTTAAATACTTAAGAGAAACCCAAAACAACTTTTTTTCACAACTAGAAGTTAAAGTTGGAAAACAAATCAAATATACAGTGATTAAATCTTATCTGGCAGCAAAATAGGCCTACATCACAAAAAAAGAAAGAAATTACAATATTTACACAGTAAAACAAATGGCGGCTGATAAAATGCAAAAAGAGGAGGGAAGGCAGGGGCGACGCGACACCCACAAGCACCACTCTCTGTTTCCTCTTGGCTGTAGTTTCTGTCCGTCATCTTGTGCATGATGCACCGAACTGACTCAGCGGCGGCGCACCGAGCGCACGAGACGGAGGGCCTGATGCGGCAGTGCAACGAGCGCACGAGACGGAGGGCCTGACGCGGCGGTGCCCCGAGCGCACGAGACGGAGGGCCTGACGCAGCGGTGCCCCGAGCGCACGAGACGGAGGGCCTGACGCAGCGGTGCCCCGAGCGCACGAGACGGAGGGCCTGACGCAGCGGTGCCCCGAGCGCACGAGACGGAGGCCCTGACGCAGCGGTGCCCTGAGCGCACGAGACGGAGGGCCTGACGCAGCGGTGCCCCGAGCGCACGAGACGGAGGGCCTGACGCAGCGGTGCCCCGAGCGCACGAGACGGAGGGCCTGACGCGGCAGTGCACCGAGCGCACAAGACGGAGGGCCTGACGCAGCGGTGCCCCGAGCGCACGAGACCGAGGGCCTGACGCAGCGGTGCCCCGAGCGCACGAGACGGAGGGCCTGACGCAGCGGTGCCCCGAGCGCACGAGACCGAGGGCCTGACGCGGCGGTGCCCCGAGCGCACGAGACGGAGGGCTTGACGCGGCGGTGCCCCGAGCGCACGAGACGGAGGGCCTGACGCAGCGGTGCCCCGAGCGCACGAGACGGAGGGCCTGATGCGGCGGTGCCCCGAGCGCACGAGACGGAGGGCCTGACGCAGCGGTGCACCGAGCGCACGAGACGGAGGGCCTGACGCAGCGGTGCCCCGAGCACACGAGACAGAGGGCCTGACGCGGCGGCGCACCGAGTGCATGAGACGGAGGGCCTGACGCGGCGAGATGGAGGGAGGGCCTGATGCGGCGGTGCACCGAGCGCACGAGACGGAGGGCCTGACGCGGCGGTGCACCGAACACACGAGACGGAGGGCCTGACGTGGCGGTGCACCGAGCGCACGAGATAGAAGGCCTGACGTGGCGGCGCACCGAGCGCATGAGACGGAGGGCCTGACGCGGCGGTGCACCGAGCACACGAGACAGAGGGCCTGACGCGGCGGCGCACCGAGTGCATGAGACGGAGGGCCTGACGCGGCGGTGCCCCGAGCGCACGAGACGGGGGGCCTGACGCGCCGAGATGGAGGGAGGGCCTGATGCGGCGGTGCACCGAGCGCACGAGACGGAGGGCCTGACGCGGCGGTGCACCGAACACACGAGACGGAGGGCCTGACGTGGCGGTGCACCGAGCGCACGAGATAGAGGGCCTGACGTGGCGGCGCACCGAGCGCATGAGACGGAGGGCCTGACACAGCGGCGCACCGAGCGCACGAGATAGAGGGCCTGACGTGGCGGCGCACCGAGCGCATGAGATAGAGGGCCTGACATGGCGGCGCACCGAGCGCATGAGACGGAGGGCCTGACGCGGCGGTGCACCGAGCGCACGAGATGGAGGGCCTGACGCGGCGGCACACGAGACGGAGGGCCTGACGCGGCGGCGCACGAGATGGAAGGCCTGACGCGGCAGCGCACGAGACGGAGGGCCTGACGCGGCAGTGCACCGAGCGCACCAGACGGAGGGCCTGACGCGCCAGTGCTTCAGTCAGAGTCTTCAGAAGCTTAACAATGAAATGAATAATGCCTAATCCCTGCTGCTGTGCTGCATCAGTCCCAGCTGCTGCTCATCTGACTGTTTGCTGTTGATTCATTAATGCCTGCAGCACGTCTCAACACCACCCAGCATCCACCCGCCGCATCTGACTTTTCTCCCTCAGACCGGTGAGGCTCAGGCTGCCCCACGGCGAGTCAGGGTCAGAACCCCGGAGTTCTTCTCTCCTTGCTTTAGTTAGCTGGAAGAAACTTTGTGTTTCAGTGACTGCAATGGAGAAGCCAGCTCAATCACCTGATTTAAACCCCATCAGACTGTTGTTGGATATCAGCTGGATCATAAACTTCATAAAGTGTGCCCATGTAAAGGAGATATTACAGTTTATGTGGAAATTGTTGGAGGCAGCTCCCAATCCTTCTATGGTCATCAGAATTGGAGTTCCCCTAAAGCTACTCTATCCCACTGTCGGACAATTTTGTGCTGACAAAGTCTGCTCAAAAACTGGTTGTACTTGTATTCCTGGAAGCCTCTGGCCAACGACTGACAGCCTAAACTGCATTTCTAACATCTGTACTGAACTGTGCTTATATCCCCGAACGCCGAATGCATTAATATTTCAATTAGAAATTCCAAGTTTTGCATATAAGTAAGTATCATAAAGAGGAAGAACTGATTCGATTTTGGACAATTTACGATCTCTAGATTGGCCACCAGGGGCCACACACTGATTTGCATGTTAACGCGATAACTACAGTAATATTGCAATTAGAAATTCCAAGTTTTGCATATAGGTAAGTATCATAAAGAAAAAGAACTAATTCGATTTTGGACAATTTACTATTTCTAGATTGGCCACCAGGGGCCAAAAATTGGAAAAATCACTGTTTTTATCATATCTCTGGAAATATTTGTCCGATTGACCTCAAATCAAGTGCAAATGAAAGGTCATGACCTGAGGATGTGTCCCATGATGTGTCCCACGATCCCACATTATACCTGTTTGGTTCAAAATTTTGACACAAGGTGGAGCTTTGTCAAGCAAAATTCACCATTTTTGCTATATCTTTGGAACTATTTCTCCAATTGACATGACACTATGAGCAACTACAAGGTCATGACCTCACAACGTGTCACATGATGACATCATACCTGTATGGTTCAATATTTTGCCACCAGGTGGCACTTTGTGATGGAAAATTACCATTTTGGCCATATCTTCAGAACCATTTGACCGACTGACCTGAAATTCAGTTCAAATGAAAGTCTATTCAAGGTCTATTCAAGGATTGGGGAATTGGAGGATTGGGGGCGTTCGGGGATATACCCCCAGCCGTCGCCTCCGACAGCATAAGCCTAGTTATTTTTGGTTCCATCCCCACCTCTGCCTACAATCCAGAGTACAATCCAGCCCTGAGATGGAGTCATCGGCGATGTCGAGCCCGGTTGATGGCCTGAGGTACCCGGGTAGGTAGATTAGGCAGTAGATGAATGAACTGCAGCAGATACACTTTTATTATATCCCCGAACGCCGAATGGCGTTCCGGGGGATATTATGTTTTTGGTCCGACCGCCGCCTCCGTCGCACTACGTGTTAACGCAATAACTTCAGTAATATTTCAATGACAAATTCCAAATATTGCACATAAGTAAGTATCATAAAGAGGAAGGATTGATTTGATTTTAGACAATTTACGATGTCTAGATTGGCCACCAGGGGCCAAAAACTGATTTCAGTGTTAACGTGATAACTGCAGTAATATTTCAATTAGAAATTGCAAGTTTTGCATATGAGTAAGTATCAAAAAGAGAAAGAACTGATTCGATTTTGGACAATTTACAATTTCTAGATTGGCCACCAGGGGCCAAAAACTGAAAAATTGACTGTTTTTATCATATTTCTGGAAATATTTATCCAATTGACCTGACATCAAGTGCAAATGAAAGGTCATGACCTGAGAATGTGTCCCACGATGACATTATACCTGTTTGGTTCAAAATTTTGACACAAGGTGGAGCTTTGTCACATAGAATTCACCATTTTTGCTATATCTTTGGGGCGGCACGGTGGCACAGTGGTTCTCGCCTCACAGCAAGAAGGTCGTGGGTTCGAATCCGGCCTGGGGCCTTTCTGTGTGGAGTTTGCATGTTCTCCCCATGTTCGCGTGGGTTTTCGCCGGGTACTCCGGTTTCCCCCCACAGTCCAAAGCCATGCATATCAGGGTAATTGGAGACACCAAATTGCCCATAGGTGTGAATGGTGTGTGAATGGTGCGTGCGCCCTGCGATGGATTGGCAAGCTGTTCAGGGTGGGTCCCTGCCTTTGCCCGTAGTCAGCTGGGATAGGCTCCAGCTCGCCCCGTGACCCTAGTGAGGAATAAGCGGCTATAGAAAATGGATGACATGAAACTATGTGCAACAAGGTCATGACCTCACAACGTGTCACATGATGACATCATACCTGTATGGTTCAATATTTAGCCACCAGGTGCCACTTTGTCATAAAAAATTACCATTTTGGCCATATCTTCAGAACCATTTGACCGATTGACCTGAAATTATGTTCAAATGAAAGTCTATTCAAGGTCTATTCAAGGATTGGGGAATTGGAGGATTGGCGGCGTTCGGGGATATACCCCCAGCCGTTGCCTCCGACGGCATAAGCCTAGTTATTTTATTTTTTTAATTTAAGCTTTATTTATCCAGGTAAAACAATTAAGAACAAGTTCTTATTTACAATGCTGGCCTGACAGGAGGCTCCTGAGCGGGAGAGGAAGGAGGCCGAAAAGAAAAACAGTGTAATATTAAACAGAACAAAGAATAAACTTAATTATTGTAAATATGACTAATAATGCAATAAGCAAAATAAACAAAAACAGTACAGATGCTCCATCTGACCCAGATTAAGTTTCAGAGGGACAACAGCATGTCAGTGTCCATAATCCAGACTGTAAAGGCAGACAGGGGAATAAGTTCTTCCAGTTTGAGTCCCCTCTGCACATTATTCCAGTCCCTGTCCGCAGCAGCCCGAAGAGACGAGGAACCCGCTGCAGTATTTGTGTTGGGCCCCTTTAAAAGAATGTGGTGAGCAGAGCGAGTCCTGTATGCAGGAACGGAGGTGTTGGAAATCGCTGATTTATAAGTTTGCTTTTAGTATGTTTTAGTAATTTCAGTTACTATTTATTTATTTATCATATTTATTCATTTAGAGTATGTATGTTCTGTAAGATCGCGCTGTCTTTGGTCTTCAGTGTTTTCCTCTCGTTTCTGTCTTGTAGTGTCTTGTCTTTTTCATCACACTCTCTTCCCTGTATTTCGGTGAGGTAATTCCTCTTCCTTCTCTCTCGCTGTTCTCATTGGCTATCCACACCTGAGAGTAGTTTAGTGAGGCACAGGTGATTAGTTCGATTAGAGTTAGAACCCCACCCTTTTCCTCTCTCTCTCCTATCACTGTCCTTGCTTTTCTAGCTCCGCCTCTCTCTACAGCTGTCCTGTGTTTAGCTGGGATTCCCCTTAATTAGTTTGTGTTTAAAAGACCCACTTTTTCCCCAGCTCCTTGTCGACAAATTTCTTCCCATAAGCTCGCTTTGGTTAAGTCTCGTATCTGCGCTTTCTTGGTTTCGATTGTTGATTGCTTGTTTTTTGTCATATCTCCCGTAAGTCTTGTTATTAGTTGTTTGTGTTACGTTGTTTGATTGCTGGTTGATTGATTAGTACTTCGTTCTCCCTTATTCCCATTTTGTACCCATCTGTTTAGTTTCTCCTGTGTTCTCCCTTATCCCATCCAACTCCCTTTTTTCCTTCCCCTTCCATTCCCTTAGATCTGCCCCTTTTGTTACTGTCTTTGTGCGGATTGATTTCCTTGTTACCGAACTATTTCTGCTTGTCCTCTGACTGTTTCTGTATTTGACCATGAGCTGTGTAAATCCTAATAAACGCCCTGCTGATGCTGAACTGCATTTGGAGTCTAAGCCCGTTCCTTTCAGGAGGTGTCACGGAGCACAGATACGGAGGGGACAGGCCAAGATGGGGTCTTGTAAATGAGTGTGAATACTGTGACGGGTGTGGGGAGAACTGGCCAGTTTCTGGAGGAGTACAGTGTGCAGTGGTGAGTTCTGAATGGAGCATTTGTGGTAAACCAGATGGCTGAGTGGTATAAAACATCAAGTTAAAGTGCACCTTTGCATGCTGACCTATAAACCATGTCACCATAATCAAATTGGGGACATGTGGTCATTTGCACAAAAGATTTTCTGGCTGAGGTGAAAGTAGAGCACATTCTATATTAGATTTTATCTTTGCCGGTAACATGGTGATATGGTGTGTGTGTGTGAATGACAGGTTGCTGTCGAGCCACATTCCCAGATACTTGTACTCACTGACCTGTCCCAGGACCGCTCCATCAAGAGGGTAAATTGTTCGGCTGGAGTGGGCACAGCACCCTTCCTAACAAACCACATGACCTTAGTCTTAGTGGTGTTTAGCAGGAGGTGTTAGTTGAAGGCCTGCTGCACTTTACAGAAGCTCCGCCCTACAGTCCTGAGCACAGCATCTGGGGAGGGGCCGACCGCATGCATAACCCTGTCATCGGCATAAAGGTGGATAGCTGAGTCTCCCACAGCAGTAACCATATTAATATAAATGGTGAACAGTGGGGCCTGGGATCAAGCTCTCGCGCTAATGCAAGCCCTTCGGGGGCCCAACTTGGCGGGTTTTGGTGGCAATCCTACCACCAGTCGCTGTTTCATGGCTCAGTGTGTCATCAAGGTTCAACCATTCTACTTCCCCTCTAAAGGTTCCAGAGCGCCATTTGTCATTACTTGTCTCTCTGTGCCAGGGACTGGGTTACTGCCTGCTGGGAGATGGGTCATCCTGCAGTGTCATTGTTCACTGCTACAGAATTGAAGAGGGTTTTTGACTAGTCCATCTCCAGTCATGCTGCTGCCCGCCAACTGTTCCAGCTGCATCAATGTAACCTGTCCAATGTAGGCTTATTCATCAACTTTCGCACTTTGCCTGTTTCCATGATTTAGGGTGTGCAAGTACTGCATGAGGGCCGTGCGGTCTCTGTATGACCGGAGCAGGAGCTTGGTTCGCATTGCCGGCAGTAAGTCAGACCTGTTCCGGTGCATGTTGGACTCCGGCAGGGCTGCCCTTTGTCACCGGTTCTGTTCATTATTTTTATGGACAGAATTTCTAGGCGTAGCCAGAGGCCGGAGGGAGTTCGGTTTGGGGACCACAAGATCTCATATCTGCTTTGTGCGGATGATGTCCTGTTGGCTCCTTCAAACCTGGACCTTCAGCATGCACTGGGGCGGTTTGCAGCCGAGTGTGAAGCGGCTGGGATGAGAATCAGCCCCTCCAAGTCCGAGGCCATGGTTCTCGACCGGAAAGAGGTGATATGTCTCATCTGGGTTGGAGGAGAGTTCTTGCCTCAAGTGGAGAAGTTTAAGTACCTTGGGGTCTTGCTCACGAGTGAGGGAAGGATGGAGCGTGAGATTGACAGACGGATCGGTGCAGCGGCAGCAGTAATGTGGTCATTGTACCGATCTGTTGTGAAGAAGGAGCTGAGCCGAAAGGCAAAGCTCTCGATTTACCAGTCAATCTACGTTCCTACCCTCACCTATGGCCATGAACTCTGGGTCATGACCGAATGAACGAGATCTCGGGTACAAGCGGCTGAAATGGGTTTCCTCCACAGGGTGGCGGGCCGCTCCCTTAGAGAGAGGGTGAGGAGCTCTGTCACCCGGGAGGAGCTCAGAGTAGAGCCGGGGCTCCTCCACATCGAGAGGGGCCAGCTGGGGTGGCTCGGGCCTCTTTATCGGATGCCCTCTGGACGCCTTCCTGGGAAGGTGTTCCGGGCATGCCCCATGGGGAGGAGGCCTCGGAAGACCCAGGACACGCTGGAGGGATTGTCTCTTGGCTGGCCTGGGAACACCTCGGGATACCCCCGGGAGAACTGGAGGAAGTGTCCGGGGAGAGGAAAGTCTGGGCTTAGACTGCTGCCCCTGCGACCCGGCCCCGGATAAGCGGTTGAGGATGGATGGATGGAAGTGTTGCATGATATCTGCCTTTTTGGTTTGGCAGAATGGATTCAAGACAAGCTGACCATCTGTATCCTTTCTCCAGATCTGGACCAACTAATTGACCTGGCATGAAGAGTTGATGTTCGGCAACCAGAGGGGCGGTTGGACCAGCGGTCAAGGTTACAGGCTCCTTCCCTCTGTATGTTTCAAGAAATTACACCCGACTTCCTACACACCCCATGACTGCAAGTGGGTCTCATCACACTTTAAAAAAAATCCTCGTTCAACATGGCCACATCCCAACTCAGCATTTCATCACTCATTGTGGTATTTTTAGGAGATCTATAATGATAAAATAAATAGATTTGTTAAGACCGCCCTGGATTTTAAGCATGTAGAAAATACACAAGGCGGAAAACCTTCAAAAGCGGATGAAACATGACTGTGATAAATGATTTGTCGCACGAAATGGCGAGGCAATGACATTGTTCATGAAAATCTGCTGTTCTATGGCCATTTAAATTTCGAAATGCATCAATCAAACATGCTGTCTTAAACAGCTCTACTCATTCAACTTGGAGAGTAAACGAATCCACCATTTGATTTCCAATCAGGCAAAGTAAATGGGAACAGGTTTACTTTTCTTACAGTTGCCCTCTGAAGTCCTTTATTTGGCTCCGTGCAGCATGTCGCTGAAAAATACTTTCGCCGGTCAGGTTTTCTTCCTGAATACAAAATTATTGTTGCAACAACCCCAGTGAGTGACTAGCAACTCCAGACTAGCTGCTGGCGAGCTGCCTGGGCTCACTCGGTAGCCAACTCAGGTTATAACCACACGAGTCAATACAGATGACAAACTAGTACACAAATTTCCTTAATGTCAAACAAGACTGACAAAATAATCCACCAATCACACATAGCGATAGATAAATGAAGCATATGTAAAGCCCTCTCTTATTGGCTGTCTATCTCCAGCTGTGAATCAGCTGGATATCGCGTGTTTGCTGTCAAACAGTAGTAAATCAGTTTTCATTGGGTGGGCAGACCTTCTGGCTGAATCCAAATTTTCACCCTCTGGACTTGCAGACTGAGCCTCACGGACTTCAGGCGTATGTCATGTGACGTCTTCACCATCATCACGTAAAGTCTGCGAGAGCGGGAGTCTGCAGTGTAATAAAATGAGCTGATAGACGGGCTTCGAGTCTGTTTCACTTGCTTCCGTACAAATGCGTATTGATTATCTCTGTAACCTGTATTTCTGCATGATGATGTTGAATTTTATATCTGGCCTACGTTATTCAAGTAAAGTTTTACTATTATAAGTTTCTAATTAGTTTATGTGGTTTTGTAAGTGTGTGAATGTGCTTTTCTTCTGTCAGCAATTTGGAAAAATTAAAACGTCAGTTCCATATTGCAATGTATTATGGGTAATTACACTAGGGAAATCTGTTGAAGTCTGCACCCCAAGCGGACTCTCTGGAGGTCCGCAGAAATTCTGCTTGAGGCCCCCTGTGGACTGGATCAATTGTGGTTTTGGACAGCCTCAGCACTCCCAGACTTCCCGTGAACGCGCCTGCAAAGTCTGCGAGTGCGGAGAAGTGCGGATATTTCGATTCAGACTTTTTCCTCTGCCCCCCGTTGGTAACGCCCCTGGTTGTACCCAAAGATTCTTCCTGTCAGCTGCCGGGAAGGGTGGGGTGTCAGCAGGAGGCCGGTGTCTTTGGTGAAGCGTTTTGTGCAGCTTAAAACCAAATTTATGAAAATGCTGTACAACATGGGAGGAGGGGCTACACAGTCATTGAACCTGATTTGCATGAGACAGCAGGTGAACCATGTAAATAAAGTGAGGGGTGATCACAGACAAAACTGCTATTGCAGGCAGGCCAATCAGCACACAGATCTTTTCACAGGCAGGCCAATCAGCACACAGATCCTTTCACAGGCAGGCCAATCAGCGCACAGATCTTTTCACAGGCAGGCCAATCAGCACTTTGATCCCAGAGCCAGCCCTGTTCCTTTTGCCCAAGAGTTGGCCTCACCCAACACTCTCTTTCACCGCAATATTGACCAGCTCAGAACTACATGTCTATGCCTTTGTTTTTCTGTAGAGGAAGTGGGTACTCACTCAGTTTTGGAGGACACAAAAAAACTTAAAAAAAAAAAAATTGCCTCAGATGCAGATAATACATACCCACTCACAAGCATACACAGGCTCGAACCTATGCACACACACACACACACGCACGCACACAAACACATACACTATAATTCCCACACCCTGAAACACACACTCGCACAAAAACCACAGCAGCCGGCACACAGATAGTACCTGCAGACAAAAATATCTGGTGAGAGACTAAATAATTAATTCTCTGCAGTGAGTTCACATAAGAATGCCCTGCCGGAAATGGACTCTGAGCACAATAAAGATGTAATAAACATGTCAAACCGGAGGCTCAGAGCTCAGAGCATGAGGTAATGGCAGGGTTTGGGTCTGAGTGAATGCGCCACAGTCCCTCGTGTGTTCGGTTTATATTTAAACAGCAAGTGTGGCCAGCTGAGCCAAAGTAAACCAAGAATTTCTTTTCCAATGAGAAGGAACAGTGAGAGTTTTCAGCATTGAGCTAAATAAGGTTAGTGTCCAGCACCAACGATAAAACCAAGCAAACAACAAGAATTATGATTCATCCACTTTTCAAGGGCGCGTAATGCAATCAGCAGAAACCTCTGTGTCTAAGTAATATTTATAGCCAATCAGCAAATTAAAAACCGCAAAACCCAAGATCCCTGAATTATTACAGCAGCTCGCCGTCCGTCTGCGAAGGACAATCCCGAGTACCCCAGCGGGACACACTGCAGTTCCTCAGCCAGACATGCTACAGTCCGACAACAGGACACACTACAGTCCTCCAGTAGTAACTGCTACAGTCCACTAATCTCCATGTCCTGCCGCAGCCGACTGCAGTGAAGATCCGCTGCCTCAGCGAACAGGATGTCCCTCCACACAGACGGCCTGATTAACTCAATCCTTTACCGTGTGCAGAGCAGCATTAATTGGCCAGGGTATTTGCTTTGCTCAAATCATTATATACATATTTTTTTTTTTTTTTTGAGCTGAAATGCTTTCATATCTGAAGGTAAATGAATCTGGCCCAGATTTTCTCAGCATCCTCAAAGGTAGGGAGGCGTTTAGACACCTAGTAGGTTAACAGGTGCGTATGAGAGGACCAAAGGTCGGCAAAATCAAAATGGAAAAACTCCCGCACGCTGTCTTCTCTGCTAAGAAAAAGCTTTATTGTGACCAAAATTTTGGTCGAGTGACCTGATGAAGGTCACACGACCGAAACCTCGTTCATAATAAAGTATTTTCTTTGCAAAGAAGACAGTGAGCGGGAGTTTTTCCATTTTGAGCATCCTCACAGGTGAAAGGTGTCAATCCAGGGATGAAGACAGCAGGACATCAGTGAGGCAGTGAACTGAGCTGTGTGTCCTGCATCTAACACACCTGTGTGTCCTGCATCTAAAACACCTGTGTGTCCTGCATCTAACACACCAGTGTGTCCTGCATCTAACACACCTGTGTGTCCTGCATCTAACACACCTGTGTGTCCTGCAGCTAAAACACCTGTGTGTCCTGCATCTAACACACCTGTGTGTCCTGCATCTAAAACACCTGTGTGTCCTGCATCTAACACACCTGTGTGTCCTGCATCAAACACACCTGTGTGTCCTGCATCTAACGCACCTGTGTGTCCTGCATCTAATGCACCTGTGTGTCCTGCATCTAACGCACCTGTGTGTCCTGCATCTAACGCACCTGTGTGTCCTGCATCTAACGCACCTGTGTGTCCTGCATCTAACGCACCTGTGTGTCCTGCATCTAACGCACCTGTGTGTCCTGCATCTAACACACCTGTGTGTCCTGCAGCTAAAACACCTGTGTGTCCTGCATCTAAAACACCTGTGTGTCCTGCATCAAACACACCTGTGTGTCCTGCATCTAACACACCTGTGTGTCCTGCATCTAATGCACCTGTGTGTCCTGCATCTAAAACACCTGTGTGTCCTGCATCTAACACACCTGTGTGTCCTGCATCTAACGCACCTGTGTGTCCTGCATCTAACGTACCTGTGTGTCCTGCATCTAAACCACCTGTGTGTCCTGCATCTAAAACACCTGTGTGTCCTGCATCTAACGCACCTGTGTGTCCTGCATCTAAAACACCTGTGTGTCCTGCATCTAACGCACCTGTGTGTCCTGCATCTAACACACCTGTGTGTCCTGCATCTAACGCACCTGTGTGTCCTGCATCAAACACACCTGAGTGTCCTGCATCTAAAACACCTGTGTGTCCTGCATCTAACGCACCTGTGTGTCCTGCATCTAACACACCTGTGTGTCCTGCATCTAACGCACCTGTGTGTCCTGCATCTAACACTCCTGTGTGTCCTGCATCTAACACACCTGTGTGTCCTGCATCTAATGCACCTGTGTGTCCTGCATCTAAAACACCTGTGTGTCCTGCATCTAACACACCTGTGTGTCCTGCATCTAACGCACCTGTGTGTCCTGCATCTAACGTACCTGTGTGTCCTGCATCTAAACCACCTGTGTGTCCTGCATCTAAAACACCTGTGTGTCCTGCATCTAACGCACCTGTGTGTCCTGCATCTAAAACACCTGTGTGTCCTGCATCTAACGCACCTGTGTGTCCTGCATCTAACACACCTGTGTGTCCTGCATCTAACGCACCTGTGTGTCCTGCATCAAACACACCTGAGTGTCCTGCATCTAACACACCTGTGTGTCCTGCATCTAACGCACCTGTGTGTCCTGCATCTAACGCACCTGTGTGTCCTGCATCTAACGCACCTGTGTGTCCTGCATCTAACACTCCTGTGTGTCCTGCATCTAACACACCTGTGTGTCCTGCATCTAACACACCTGTGTGTCCTGCATCTAAAACACTTGTGTGTCCTGCATCTAAATACTGTCTCCATCTTTCATTTCTGCATGTTCATGTGCTGTTGGTGGGGGCGCTTGTGCATTAGCACACATTTTTG
The DNA here is from genome assembly GCA_029721435.1 of Gymnothorax reevesii. Lineage (NCBI taxonomy): Eukaryota > Metazoa > Chordata > Actinopteri > Anguilliformes > Muraenidae > Gymnothorax > Gymnothorax reevesii. Next base: position 57,465,771 of record CM056590.1, read on the forward strand.
ATTTCTGTGGTTTCTGAGATCTTCAGGCACCTGTCAGAGAATGCTTCAGGAGTACTGAGATACACAGATCCTGCATACACTGTCCCCATGATACTCATTTCCCCAGTCAACAGCCATTGGGTACCTATCTAACCAATGATAATAAAATTGACTGACCTTCCAGCCAATCAAATTGCAATGCCTCCCCTATCAGCTGACTCCGCCATTCAGTAAATCATTGCTTCAGCCACAGAGAAGAGGCAGCCACATTTGGGGTTTAATTGCTTTAGTTAAAAAGACAATAAAATATCAGCCAAATGCCTTCCATTTGTGGGGAAATGTTGTGATTCTGTATTTGCTCATGTTCTGTTTTGCCCTTGACCATGATCACGCCTTGATTATTCAGACTGACTTTTGTGTATTTTAATATTTGCCATGTCTGACTATTCTTAGAATTATGTATTGGGTTCTGTTAGTATTGGTTTATTCATGTATTGCTTTAGTATGTACTTTTCCATGTTTTACATTTTGCCATCGTCACATTCCGGTTCATGTTTTCCATCATGCAGTGCACTTTGTCTCCCCCGTCTGGTCTCTTGTCTTGTCATTGCACACGGCCCCAGTCCTGTGTGTTACTCTTCGGGTGATTTAATGGATTCTGGATTTCAACCTTCCTTCCGATCTCGTTTGCTTACTTCGCCTTACTTTTCTATCTTACTAACCATACTAACAGTTTGTTATTTTCGATAGAAGTTACTAACACCAGCTAATATTGTATATAATACTAACTTACTAACAAGCACCAAGGGATTGTATAGTTTCACTTACTAATTGATTAACAAGCTCCCCGCACTCGCCCTGTTCTAGTCTCCGCCTCTTGTCTCTCCCTGATTACCTTTGCTGCATTTTCTGTGGAAGCTCCTTATCTTATCACACTGTCCTTCTGTAATTATCTATGCACGTTAGAACTCCTTAACTGGAACTGTATGTCTTTGTATAGGTTTGTCCCGTGATCCCTGTCCGTGTTTTGGCTTCTGCCAAATTGCATGTGATTAGGTTCTGCCTCATGTGCTGGTCCCTTGTAATCAGTCTGACTGTTTGCACCCGTGTCTCTCACCACGTGATCTTCCTGGAAATGTATATTAGGTGTCTTTTCACAGCCAGTCTCCGTCAGATCATTTTCCCCTCAGTCGTCTTGTGCCACGTTTCTTTTCGCCTTGATTACTCAGTGTTTATCTTTCTGACTGGACCGCCCGACTTTTCGATTTTTGCCTTTGTGATTTTGGATTATTGTTCCATCTGTGAGTTTTGACCTTTTTCTGCCCGACCACGAGATCTTTGTTTGCTGCCCTGGTTACGATTCTGATTACGCCCATTGGATTCTGGTTTTGCTTCTTTGACATTCCTATACCTGTGAACCAGACCCATTTCTGTCCAACTACGATTATTGTGATTGCTGCCCAGGTTTTTGATTCTATTTTTGCCCAACTGGATTTTGATTTTTGGATTGTGGACTCTGTACTTCTGTACTTCCTTTATTAATAAAGGAAGTTCTACTGCATCGCCCGGTTCTCGCGACTGGTTCCTGATCGCACCCTCACAGGAAACGGGCATTTTTGTGGTTGAATGGGCAAGAGTGAGGAGCGAGAGTGCAGCTCCTCGGGGAAACGGGGTGAGATAAAGGTGTGACGCTGCACTGAGGACGGCGATTATCCTGACAGGGCTCTGCCACACCATCGCTAATACACTGATATATAACCCCTGAAAAATACACTCAAATTCACTGACATAACCCCTGAAATATACTGACAACCTCAAGTCTAATCACCTGGACACAAGCAAACACCAGCAGACAGACTCACACACAGGCATGTACATGCACAGAAGCGCACACACACACACACACACACACACACACACACCCAACTCCTCCCAGGCTGTTACCCAGGAGAATTCCTGGTCATCTCTCTGACAGACACACCGTAGTTTTACGCTTTAACACTCCAGCCCTGAGGAGCAGCTTTTCCTGCCCAATGTGTGAGTGGGGGTGCGTGTTTGCGTGTGAATGCGGTTGTGTGTTTGTACTGCAGTGGTTGATTTCTCTGATGCTTGAAGAGCTGTAGCTCAGTTGCTCGCCAGACAAAGGCGATGACCCCCCCCACCGACTGCAGCACCATCTGTGTGTGTGTGTGTGTGTGTGTTTGTGTTCTTGCTACCAAAATGAATCAAGTTTTTTTTTTTTTTTCCCCACAGAATGGGGACATGTTTGGGAAGTGAGTATCACAGCTACACTACCTGACAAAAGTATTAGGACGATCCTCATTCTCACTCAACCTTTGATGTACGTGCTATATTACACATGTGAGCGTTGTAGGAATTTAATGGTGTCCTAAAATGTACATGTAAACATCACAGAACATTATTTGAACATTTGGGGATGCTACAGATATACAAATTGGCATATTTTTTCTCTGCATAAAAAAACTCTCACTTTGGGTCTGTAATAAATAAGAGATATTATAATAAATAGTGCTTGCAAGATGGTAATCTTCAAATTAACAAGTTTGGAATTGTGTCTTTGTTATAATGGAAGACCACGGCTACTATTAGTTCAATCAATATGATCAGGTGTGGCACATGGAGTGATTTTGATTCTCTATAAAAGGAGGGTCAAGACTTAGAATAATTCAGTTTGGTGTATCCAAAATGGGGTCTGTATTTTTATTTGAATAAACAACTATTTCCAAATATGATACATTCACTATTTTCAACTGCACTGTAAGAAAATCTCACACATAAATAGTGACGTCCTAATACTTTTGTCAGGAAGTGTACATACGCAAATTGTGACTCATTAAGGTTAGTGTGAGAGTTCGGGTTCGCAAGCACCGACACACAAAGATTTGGCTGCACAGACACACAAAGAACCAATGGAAGTCAATGTAATGTTCTCCCAAGGATAGAAGTGTGTGTGTGTGCAGGTGTAAATGTCATCTGTTACAGCATGCACAGCCGCATCACTGATTGCTCATTTGGGATATTTCAGACTGAACACTGACTGTGATTCCCCGGCTCCCTCCTGCTCTCTCCGTCTCAGCCTGGCTGCAGTAACCGCCTCTGAGACTGAATTATTCTCCCCAACCCAAAGGATGGAGCTTCCTGACTGGATCTAAATACTGAGCTCTATCCCTCCTCTGATTGGCTGGGTCTAGTTTTAGAATCTCCCGGGAGGGAGGGGGAAGAGAGATGGCATCTTTGCAGATACAGCAGTGCGCAGCATCACTCACCCGCAGGCTAATGCTAACTGGATTACAGTGTATGTGCATTAAAGCCTCATTTCAGCTCGATGTTAATGACTCCACAACAGCAGAGCACAGCTGACAGCACCAGTGAAATCGAGTTATGACGTCACACTTGCAGTATAACTCAGTACCCGTGATTCAGGTTATACTGCATTGTGGAGCAACACCGTCACCTAGAGGCCATGTTTATGACTGTATCATCAGACGAGTGCGCATGCAGTACACAAGGCGCAGTGATGGCCGATCAACTGTCAGTGCCTTGGAGCAAAAGTTAAAAGAAAGGAGAGCAGATTAGTTCAATTTCAGATGATACTAAATTGGGGTGTTTGGCAAATAGTTTAGAGTCCATTAAAGTGATTCAGCATGATTTGGATAGAATCCAGAATTGGGCAGAAATGTGGCAAATCAAATTTAATGTAGCAAAATGTAAAGTTGTTCACGTAGGTAATAAAAACATTAGGCAGGATTACTTCATGGGAGGTTTAAAACTGGAATGTGCTGCACAAGAGAAAGATCTGGGAGTGATTGTTAACCAAACCCTCACAAGCTCTAGCCATTGTGCCGTAGCAGTTAAAAAGGCCAATCGGATGCTAGGATACACTGCCAAAAGTATTGAGTACAAATCTAAGGAGGTGATGCTTCTTTTGTACAACACGTTCTTTAGACCAAATCTGGAGTATTGTGTACAGTTCTGGGGACCATACTTCAAGAAAGATATAGAGGCTCTAGAGAAAGTTCAGAGAAGAGCCACCAAGCTTATTCCAGGTATAAAAGATGAAAGTTATGAGAAGAGGCTGAAGATCCTTAATCTCTTTAGTCTTAGGAAAAGGAGACCAAGGGGTGATTTGATTGAGGTCTTTAAATATGTTAAAGGGATTAACAAAGTGAATCATGTAGGATTCCTTCGACTAAGTGCTGTGAGTAGAACTCGGGGTCACAAATGGAAGTTGACCAAAGGTAAATTTAGCACTGATATTCGGAAATATTCTTCACCCAAAGAGTAATTTCAATGTGGAATAGTTTGCCTGACCATATTGTTGAGGCAGAGACCTTGGGGGTTTTCAAGAACAGGCTTGACCTAAAGCTAGATACCATTGAGTATCTGAAGGGATATACAGGTGCTGGTTAACGAATTAGAATAATTTGAAATAGTGCAATTGTAAAATTTTTAAATGCATTTTTTGTGCAGAAAGCAAATCAGGTGTTCACCGCGCCTGTCCTATTTGTTAGAGTAATCACAGAACTCGTTACCTGTAAAAAATTTGTTGAGCTGAGCTTTCCAAAAGGCCCATTTAGGCCATTTAACTGTGACACTGTTGTTTTATTGAATTAGAATAATGGAGTAAACGTTTCACTGAATTAGAATAATTTTTATTATAATTAGAATCATCACTTTCTCAGTATTTTGTGGCTGCCCCCTTGGCTTGTATGACTGCCTGAAGTCTCCACGGCATCGATTTGACCAGCTTGTCACAAGTTTCTGCACTCACTGCTTCCCAGGCAGTGGCGATGTTCTGTTTCAGTTGGTCCAGCGTAGTCAGCTTTCTGTCGCAAATTTTCCGCTTGACGATGGCCCAAAGGTTTTCAATGACATTGAGGTCAGGCTAGTTGGCCGGCCATGCCAAAACTTCAAGCTGTTTTTCGGCGAACCAATCTTTGGTCGACTTTGGCGCATGAGCCGGTGCAAGATCCTGTTGAAATATGAGGTCTTCTTCGCCAAACTGTTCCTCAACAGTCAGAATCAGGAACGTTTCCAGAACATGTTGGTATACGGCAGCATTGACAGTCTTCTTGAGGAAGCAGAGTTTCCCTACACCCCGAGCGGACATGCAAACCCAGACCATAACGCTCTGGGGAAACTTGACAGATCTTTTCACGGCCTCGTGGTTGTAGGTTTCACCACCACAACGCCAGACACGAGGACCTTGGTCACCGAAGGAGATGCAAAAGCGTGATTCGTCACTGAAGACCACTTTCTGCCAGTCTTCAGCAGTCCACTCGCCGTGTTCTTTGGCCCACTTCAGCCATTTCTCCATTAGTTTCTTGTTCAGCATTGGTTTTACTGCTGGAACGCGAGATTTGAAGCCGAGTTCGCGCAGACGACGGTAAGTGGTTGATCTCGAGACGTTAGTGCTGGTCTGCTCGTTCCACAAGTCCCTGAGCTCGGAAGTGGACTTGAACCAGTTGCTGACTGCGATCTTTCTCAGCCGCTTGTTGTCGCAAGCAGAAGTTTTTCGGACGCCGGAACAGTTGGTGTGCTTGCTCCAGTCTTTCTTGAGAGCTTTGCACACGGAAGACTGGCTGATGCCGAGCTGCTCAGCAATTTTAGTTTGGGTCAAGCCTTGTTGGCGAAGGGCTTGAATTTGAGCCACTATTCTGGTTGAGAGGTCGCGCTGCTGACCCATGATTGATTTTACAACTTAGAAATTCTACTCAACCCTGACTTTATACTGCACAGTGAACACTCTTCACAGAAAACAAAAATTTGAGCACTTATTCTAATTCAATGAAATGACTTATGAATTATTCTAATTCAATGAAACAACAGTGTCACAGTTAAATGGCCTAAATGGGCCTTTTGGAAAGCTCAGCTGAGCAAATTTTTTACAGGTAATGAGTTCTGTGATTACTCTAACAAGTAGGACAGGCGCGGTGAACACCTGATTTGCTTTCTGCTTAAAAAATTCATTTAAAAATTTTACGATTGCACTATTTCAAATTTTTCTAATTCGTTGACCAGCACCTGTATTCACAATAGTATAAAGAAACTGGTGAGCGTAGTTGGGCTGAAAGGTCTGTTCTTGCCATTCATGTTATGTTATGTTATGTTATGTTATGTTTTTGGGCAGTTTGCAGCTCCGTTACGGCTGGCGGTCTTGAAAAAAACTTTTGGAGCGTTACGCGCCACAAGCTTTTCGTTTGAAACATAGGTAATACAATTTTCAATACACTAGAGGGTGAATGGACTTTTCAAATCAGTCCCTCCCTCGTGATGTTATTTCACGTTTCATGATATGCCATTTATTACCTCCGCGAGGAGGTTATGTTTTTGGCAGCGTTTGTCTGTTTGTTTGTTGGTTTGTTTGTTTGCTTGTTTGTTTGCAAGATAACTCAAAAATTAATGCACCAATTTTTATGACATTTTCAGAGAACGTGGGTATAAAGTCAAGGAACAGGTGATTAAATTTTGGCATATCGAGGCAAAGTATAGGTGAGATAAACGCCAAAATTCAAGATTTAAAGTCTTACCGATTGGCTAGTTGCAGAAGATGGCGCTGTGTACATTCTGAAATACGTTGGTAAGCTTAACCATTTCCGGTTTGCTTCTGCTACTGGTGATGAGCAGATGACAGGTATATCGTCCCGAAAATGTGATTTTTCAATTGGGTAATGTGATTGCAGAGGAGGAATTACTCACACAAATGTTCTTCATAATGTGAATTTTTATGACAGATTCTTCTATCTACAGTTTTCAACGAAAAAAAAATCACAGTCAACACCAGTTTGCCGCATTACAGTGACAAGGAATCACAATATTTTAATATTTTCAAGCTCATCAGTTATTCCTACTATTAACCCCAAACACGCCAGTTCAGTCACACATTCCCACTGGTGACTTCAGTTGACTCCTGGCTGTAGCACAGACCCCCTCAGCACAGGGGGAGCCTGATGCCGCCCCCATCCGGCACATGACTGTGGGAGATGCTGTATACAGTACAGCACATGATGGGTAAGAGGGGCCTTTATCACAGCTCTCCCTGCATCTCACCCAAACCACCGCCCTCAGCCACACCCATCTCACCCAAACCTCCGCCCTCAGCCACACCCATCTCACCCAAACCTCCGCCCTCAGCCAGACCCATCTCACCTAAACCTCCGCCCTCAGCCACACCCATCTCACCCAAACCTCCGCCCTCAGCCACACCCAACTCAGCTACACCCATCTCACCCAAACCTCCGCCCTCAGCCACACCCAACTCACCCAAACCTCCGCCCTCAGCCACACCCAACTCAGCTACACCCATCTCACCCAAACCTCCGCCCTCAGCCACACCCAACTCCGCTACACCCATCTCACCCAAACCTCCGCCCTCAGCTGCACCCATCTCACCCAAACCTCCGCCCTCAGCCACACCCATCTCACCCAAACCTCCACCTTCAGCCACACCCATCTCAGCCACACCCATCGGGGAATCCAGTAAGGAAAGCCGATGAAATGTGAGTTCGTGAGATGGAACCTCCATTTCTCTCAACATTAGTCATTGGTATGGCAGAAAGGGGAGGTACATTCAAAAATTAACCACAAATACATCACTTATTCTGGAAAAAAAAACTTCCATAAATGAAGGTCTTGACAATCCCCACAGGACCCTGGGAAAACTCTTTTTCCCAGGTCACTTCTGGGATTGGAATCTCCTGAAGATGATACACCTCACTCAGCTACTCAGGAGTATCCGAACTCTCCAACGAGCAGGAACCTTCCCAGATGGCAGACATGGAAAAAAAGTGGAAAGAAGTTTGGCCAGCAGCCATAACAAGGGGCCTCTGAATTGTCCATTTCATGAAGAAAGGGAGGCAATGAGCTCCTGTGCTGCTTCCGTCCAGCAGGGAAACACAGGAGGAGAAAGGAAAGATCAAATATAGACTACAATCCCAGCAAAACAAATTGGACACGTTATTCCCCTTAGTTTTCCTCTTGGACCAGATGAGCCAATATCAACCGCCATTGAGCTTTAAGGTAAGGACATCCAATTTTTCTGGAATATGTGCCAAGGCATCTCAACCTTAATCCTCACAGCGTTCCTATAGGGGAGCATGTTTTTGGAGGGAAACTCTTCCCTGTTCCATCTGTTATTCTTCTCTGATACAGTGAAGCCACGGTTCTGTCTCTGCACACATACCATTGGACATTTCGGTAATTTTCTTGTATTTTAGTAAGTTGTATTTGGAAAGCAGCAGCAAATTTGGCCGAATTCGGTCAGTTTGCGAAACCTGGGAGGATAACGGTTCACAATCTTCCTGCCGCTTCGCCTTGACCCCTGTGCAGTTCTCTGTCAGGGTGAAGGAGCAGTGGACAGGAAGGCCTCCTGGTAAAGAGAGTCCGGACGCAGCCCTCGTGTTTGACATTGGGTAATAAAGACAGGAGAAAAAGAGAAGCGTCTGGACTGAGGTGCAGCTCGCAGTGAGATGGCATGTGAACGGCAGTGTGTGCGATAAGACGTGTACGCTGAACACATGCCGCGTACAGCATATCCGTGATGAGACTGCGCTGTTCTCACAGCGATTCAGCGAGCTGCTCTTCTCCACAGGCGTCAACAGTTGATTAGACGCAGCAGCGAGGGACACGAGGACACAACAGCTGCTCAGGGGCTTCACCGGGCCTCCAGACCCCAGCCGGCCCCAGCGGTTCGGCCACAGACCGCAGCATGGGGTTTGTCTCTTTCTGCTCATGAAACTTTATTTGAAACACAGTTGGACCGAGCTGAGGCAGATCGCTGAGGAGAGGCGAGTGACGTCTGATAAAGACCAAGACCATCAGTCACAGGTGACTCATTTCAAAAGTTTATGCACCCAGGAGAAGATCCCCTGACCGCTCCACTTCTTCCTCCCCTCCGTCCGCTGCCTCCTTCTCTCCTGCTCTCTCTCCCTCCTCCTCTCCTGGTCCGTTCTCACTGCTCTCTCCAGTTCCCGCTGCAGACTAAAGTGCACCATCTGCTTGCTGAGTAACGGGACGATCAGGTTGAAGTTGTCCACCTTCTTGTTGAGCTGAGTCAAGCGTACCCCGAAATCGTGGCAGTGCTCGTCCCATCGTGCCTTTTCCGAGGGGGAAAGGGGATCCCCGAGTCTCGCCCTGCAGCCCAGCAGTTCCTCTCTCAGCCGCACCACCGCCTCGCGAATCTCCTTCTGCGCAACGATCCACTGCGGCTGGTATCCGTTATCGATCAGGATGCGGTTGAGGTTGTGCGTCATGGGGTCGGCGTAGGGGTTGTGCTCAAACTTGCTGAGTGGTTTGCCGGCGCCGCTAAGGTTCTGGAAGTCTCCGCGGGCCATGGACTCCTGGATGAGGTCCTCCACCAGCCGCTCCACGGCCTGCGTGATCTGGATCTGGCGACTGCGCTTACGTGTGTCTCGAGCCACTAGTGCCCCCTCATCCCGCGCAGCCGCGCACTCCAGCTCCCGCCGCCGGTACTCCAGAGCCAGCTCGCTGGCACGGTCCGCACGAACATGGCGGTAAGTGCGCTCGCGCTGGCTGGGCGGGCCAGACCCCAAGCCCTCGTAGCTCAGGTAGTGGCGATGTTGAAGGGCCTTCCGTCCCTTCGTCTCTCCCTCATCCTTCTCCTCTCCCTCTCGCTCTTCCTCCTCCTGCCGTTTAGCGAGGTCAGTTAGCACGGCCCGGTATGCCTCCTGGATCTGGGAGAAGCCGGCAGAGTTTGAGGTGGGCGTGGCCGAGTCAGGATGATAGATTTTAGCCAGTCGCAAGTATGCCTCCTGCACCTGGGCCCGACTGGGGGGCGGAGCCTGAGGCAACTGCAGCAGCCTGTAACAATTCCTCAGGCTATACTGGGAGGTGTGGCTATGATGACGGACATGTACCTCTGCCCAGACCACATATCTCAACACAGTGCACTGCATTGTGCCCCCCTGCAAGACAAGGAAAGCATGAATCCTGAGAATGGAAAGCATGCATTCAACACACTCAACAAACAGATTCAAACATCACATACAGCTCATGAAACAGCACACACTTACACAAACTCTGCCTTACACAGCACACACCCATTCAAACTGTAACCCACTCTCACACAAAGACATGCACTCAAACACAGACACAAAAATACTTCATCATTCATACAAAGCTGGTGATCTCCACATTATGGTTCTTAGGGAAGCAACGTAGTGAACTGTGGTAATGCTCTAGCTAGGGTGACAGCGGTTTTCCAGTAATAACAGCAGAAGCTCCTCCGCACACATGCATATGGTGGGCTTCACTTGAAGACCTGAGCGGACTCAAATTACTGTACGTTTGATGACGTTTACGAGTGGTAAACTATGAGGCAAAATAAACGGGTTAGCAAGATACGTTGAGCCTAAAGCTGGGGTTCTCAATGTCACGAAGGCATCTCAATTCCCATTGTTTTTGTGCATCGGCCAATCAGCGAGCCGCACCTGCGCAAACGAACCGAAATAGAAGGATTATCGTGTACACAAAACATTGGTTGATCAATGAAATTGGTCATGTGACAATGCAAGATGTCAAAAAAAGCCAGTCATTTGTTTGTAAACATTGGACGTTCAACGTCCCGTCTGAGAATCGACTTTAGATGCCCTTTAGTCTGCCATAGTATCTCTTTAAGTTTAAGGCTTATTCGAGCCGCCTCACGCATAGAAAGCCTAGCAGATGTTGAACTTGCTTCGTCGTATTTTCCTACGGTTGATAGTCGTCCATTAATTTAACCAGCCCAGCGGAAAACAAGCTCGACATCAGAAAAAAACTAATATTATGTTCCATGCAATAAAATAAGTATTTTACCGTACTAATGGAGCGACCATACAGGATTGCCGTGAAGTCTACCCTGAGCCACAAGGTCAGTCCATTTCCATGTAACGTTATCGGCAACACAAAGATATGTCCATTTATATCGTGTAAAGGTGCATTATGGGAAATGTATTCCCCCCGTAAATTACACACCGCTATGTGATCGTGCCTTGCAGTAGTTCTGATAATCGGAATTAAACATAAAATGACGAGATGTGCGCTTCGTAGGCTAAGTCTGAATTGCCTAACTGAGAATATATTTCGGTTATAAAATTTACATTTGCAGCCAGTCACATCGTTGACAGTTACGGGAGAATACAATTACAATGTTAGTCGTTGCTGTACTTGTTCGGTATGTGCTGTAGAATGAAAATTGGCAGCACGCAAATTCAGACACTGCAAATAACACAACGAAGCTTACTCCCGAAACTAACGTTTGCCATATTAATCTGAACGGATCGAGTTTCTCTCTCGAAGTTTCAGGTAAATTTCCTCCGTAGGAAGGAGCTCAGTCATTGGTTATACCTGCATTAGCCCCGCCCATAAAGCAGTGAGGTCGTCTTGTATTCGCTGCCTGCTCACGTATTTCCTGTCGGACTCACAGCGTTGACGTGAATTAGGAATGAAAATGATCAACTGGAGGGTGAGACAGTTCGCTCGGTTCATGGAGTTATTCTCTTTCAAAGCTATACATCGTCCTATCGATGTGCTTGGTCAAGAATTTGTGGTTTAAAATGACGTTGTGACATGTTAGACTAGTTTCTAGTGTAAACTTGCTCGTAGGAACTGGATATCTAGCTGGGTAACTGTTAAGCTAACTTAATTCGTTAGTTAGTTAGTTGTGAACTGGATTGCAGTAACGTTACCTCATGTTTTTCTTGCCTGTTACACCGGCTGACACGTCTGTAACTTATCAGTGATCGATTATGTTTATTGAAATATTCGGGTTCTCTGTCAGTTACATTGTGCCGTCAAATCAGGATAACGCGGCGAAATCCTAACTGGATGTGGTGGGACAGTCAACTACACTGTGCATTTATTTACTAATAACTGGATGGCAGATTTAGCGAACGTGTCTGCGCCTATAATGGTGCTCGAATGGTGCTCCATGCGTTTGGACTCACTACACGTGCGTTGTTACTTTCGCTGGTCAGGTTAAACTGGTGAATAAACTGCGTGAGAATATAATGGTCGGTGCTTCATTAGGTGTTGCTGCGCTCGGTCATGCGCGTCTCGCTGACACACGTGTGGAAATGATGGGCGGTGCACGGGCAGGGCGGTAGGTCAGTGGCTCTGTGCACGGGCTGTGTAGGGCATCTGAGTGACAGCGACAGTGTCACGGGCCAGGTCCCATTCCTCTGGAGCTGTGACCCCTGTCGTCTCCAGCCAATCGTTTCAAAGCCCCCGTCTGTGGGGCTCCTCCCTTCATCCTACAGCTGTCGGGATATGGGAATGGGGGGATGGAGGGTAAAATAGACTGAAGTTGCAACCCCAGAGCCTAATTAAGAACAGATCTCTGCTCCGGCATGCTCGTCCGCACTTTCAAGTGCATTGTGCTCTATGCAGACTGTAGGGACGGTCTGATGTCACTCTGTTCTGGTGATATCGTACTGTACTGGGTACCGAAGGGGGACGATGCATGCTGTTGTATAGGGTGTGTGTGTGCGTGCGAGCGCACACCCTGCTCCTCTCTGTGCTCATGATAGTCCCTGACCCAGGCTGTGGAGAATGTGCCGCTGCTGTTCTACATCCTGGCGGCGAAGACGCTGATCCTGTGCCTGGGTTTCGCGGCGGTGAAGATGTACCAGAGCCGGCGTGCGGAGGAGGCTCTGAGGAAGCAGCGCGAGATGAAGAGGCGTCTGGCGCAACAAACGCAGGAGCTCATCGATGGCAAGAAGGACGACTGACACACCTGTACACTCAGGTAACTCGCTCATACGTGTGCTGGGTCACACACTCCTGTACACTCGGGTAACTCTCTCAGATGTGTGCTGGGTCACACACTCCTGTACACTCAGGTAACTCGCTCATACGTGTGCTGGGTCACACACTCCTGTACACTCAGGTAACTCTCTCATACGTGTGCTGGGTCAGACACACCTGTTGAATCAGGTAACTCACTCATACGTGTGCTGGGTCACACACTCCTGTACACTCAGGTGACTCGCTCATACGTGTGCTGGGTCACACAATCCTGTACACTCAGGTAATTCTCTGAGATGTGTGCTGGGTCACACACTCCTGTACACTCAGGTAACTCGCTCATACGTGTGCTGGGTCACACACACCTGTCTACTCAGGTAACTCGCTCATACGTGTGCTGGGTCACACAATCCTGTACACTCAGGTAACTCTCTCAGATGTGTGCTGGGTCACACACCCCTGTACACTCAGGTAACTCTCTCATACGTGTGCTGGGTCAGACACACCTGTACAATCAGGTAACTCGCTCAGACGTGTGCTGGGTCACACACTCCTGTACACTCGGGTAACTCTCTCATACGTGTGCTGGGTCACACAATCCTGTACACTCAGGTAACTCTCTCAGATGTGTGCTGGGTCACATGCTCCTGTACACTCAGGTAACTCGCTCATGCCTGTGCTGGGTCACACACACCTGTACACTCAGGTAACTCTCTCATACGTGTACTGGGTCACACAATCCTGTACACTCAGGTAACTCTCTCAGATGTGTGCTGGGTCACACACCCCTGTACACTTAGGTAACTCGCTCATGCGTGTGCTGGGTCACACACACCTGTACACTCTGATAACTCGCTTGCACACAAAACTCTGCTGGGGAAAGTCATGCTTGACTATGTGGCCAAAAGTAGGTGGACACTCCTTTTTCCAGGACTGGTTTGGACGAGACCTCTTGCAGAGTAATCAGAAATATTGGCACCCATGATTGGAGATGCTCTAAGATACAGTAAGAAAATGCATTCTAACATTATAAAGACAAATTGCCAATATGCGGTATGTGTGTCATGGCACTTTCAGCTCTCGGGAAGCGTTTACTGTGTGCTCTTATGGATCTGCTGTTCTCACACATTTAAGCCTGTGAGGTGTTATATTTCATTTTCTTATGTTTCCATGGATCTGAGCAAAATTATTCAATTTAATTAAAAATCCATTTTCTGTCACTTAAGGTTTCACTGTTATGGGGCCCTCTTCAGATTATTGTAATTAAAGTTCACCGAATTAAACCAGGAATGAATTTTAAAGAAATTTATTGTCCCATTACATCACTTCCTGCTGTCCTGGCTGAAAGGGGAGCAGGTTCACACAGCAATACTCTCCTATTGATTGGAAAGTGATTCCATAGGCTGTTATATCAGCAAACAAGGACCAACTTCAATATGAAATGCCTGGTTTTTTGACTTTATATTAAAGCTCATTGTTAACTGACTTCATGTGAAGCACATGATTTGTGACTTCATGTTAAACCCATGGTATTCTGGTTCATATTACAGCCCATGGTTTTGAAATGAGATGTAGGATGCCCTGGTATCCTTGTACCATTGATCCTGTGTAAACTTTCAAAGGGCTTTTCCACGAGCACCTACTCGTCTCTACTCCACTAGACACTACTCGGTTTTTAGGGTTTTCCATGAGGTGATCGTACCTGGTACCTGGTACCTGGTACTTTATTTATTTATTTTTTTTAAGCACCTACTCGGCCTGGGTTCCAGGCGAGCTGAGTCCAGCCGAAAATGTGATGTCAACAGACTGCAGGCCACTGATTGGCTAGGCCATGCTTAAAAATATGTCTGATGGGCGTGACCTGACCAATCAGCCCAAAAGGTTTTTTTTTTTTTTTTTTTTTTTTGAGTTTAATGACCATTTTTCTTAAGCGAGAGACAAATTTGTAAAATCTCTTCTCCGAGGAAAGAGTTTAATTTCCTCTGTCAGTTACATGTCAAAACGGCGGCTCTTTTATTCATTTATTTATTTAGGCTATTTTTTTGGAGTGGTGCAGTCATGTTCATTTACTGATTGTCCATCTTGAGCATCAAGGAAGATGTCTGCGGTTTTTTTTTTTTTTTTTTTGTCAGCGTAAATGCAAAATGTGGCGAAACTACAGTGTTGTGAAAACGAGAGTGAAAGAATATTTCAGTGACATGCGGTGGAAAGAAATTGTTCATGACCGTTTGACGGGCCAAGCAGATGAATAGCTACTTGGGGCAGAGTATCAAGTCTATGCGTCAACGTCAGGTTCTGATTCAACTTCGACCGAAGTTTTTGAAGTAGAAAAACAACAAACACTTAACTGTGTAAATGTTTAATCCGTTGATAAAATGTGGAACATTTACAATCACAGATATTGAGCTCGAGAAGATTCCACTAAGCGCAGATGCCAGTGCAGGGTCGGCTTGATACCCAGACGCAAAGTACATGAAATCCTATTTGCATGTAAAAGGTCCAACACGAGTTGAGTGAATTTCGCGTTTGTTGACCAACTAATAATCTACTCAATGAGTTTCATAACTTTAATATTAGATAAACTGTGTTTAATACTCTCGGTCATCACATAGCTGAATTGCGTAATTTAATAGACAGCAAACTTCATTTCCAGTAGCGCCTGTACAAATTGGAAGCTCTGCTAGTCAGATCCTTGTTGATTTTTTTATTTTTTATTTATTTATTTATTTTAAAGCTAACCCCTATGGGCCGATAAGCTTTTGTCATGGTGCAGTGTCTGTCGTCTGTCATCCAGAACGTTTTCAATCTTTTTTTTTTTTTTGGCCTGATATTTTATGTAAATATGCTATAACATACTACTAGACCATATCTCCAGTCCTTTTTTTTCAGATTTTTGATTGAATCACTTTTGTCCCTTTTGTGGGTCCTTGAGATTTTGGCCCCAATGTTAAAGAGAGGACTGGGAAAAAAAATTATTCCTCAAAGACTGCGTGATAAATTTTTTTTCTAAATCAGGCAATCATCTTCCCTTCGTACCATCAATGTGCAGTGTGAGCGCCATTTTGATTGAATCGACGGAAGTTGGTCTAGTGGGGGTGCTGTACTTTATGAATATTCAAAATGGCCTGTGGAGGCCAAATGGTTGCAGATAGAGATTAAGTTTGTATTATTGACACACAGGCTATGTATAGGTCATATATGACTTCCTATGTTAAAGTTGACCTCCGATGACTTTGAGAGGTCAAACTCAAGTTCAAGGAAAATTATTAACAGAGAAAAGATAGGACTTGAAATTTCAAAAAATTTTTCTCAAAAACTGCCAGATTTGGAAAAAAAGTTGTCAGTCAGTTCACCTTGATACACTGTGCAAGTTCCATTTTGATTGAATCAACAGAAGTGGGCCTAGTGGGGGCGCTGTACTTTAACATTGGGTCTAATGGAGAATGGGCAGAATCCCCTGTGGAAGGTAAATGGTTACAGATCGAGATTAAGTTTGTATTATCAGCATATCTTGGATGTGTTAAAGCTGACCTCTAATGACCTTGAAAGGTCAAACTTGAGGTCAAGCAAAATATTACAATTTTCAAAGGCTTCTAGGCTTGAAATTTTTGAAGATTGGGAACATATGTGTATTGAACACTTAGGAAGTCCTATATGAACTTTCATTAGGTGATCTTCATATTGACCTTTGAAGGTTAAACATGACCTAGTGAAAATTCAATTACTTCTATCACTAAAAGGGTCGCAGATGGAGCCTAAGTTTGTATCACAGACTTAACGGAAGTCGCACATGAACATTCAGCTTGACTGTCCGTGACCTTTGAGGGTCAAACTTGACAGTGAAATTACAATGACTTGTATCGCCAAAATGATCACAGATGGAGCCACGGTTGGTATAGAGACATTTAGAAAGTCATATATGAAGTCCATTGGCTGACCTCAACTTGACCTTTTGTGACCTTTAAAGTTGGCATTGAATTTTCAATGACTTGTATCACCAAAACTGCTTCAGAGCTTAGGATTGGGTATTATAGGGGGTCATTTAAATGTATGTGAACTTTTATTTAGCGACCTCGACAAGGACCATCAATGATTCAAAGGTCAAACTTCGCATGAAATTTTCATAACTTGTATCATCACTATAAGATTACCTGCCGGGAGGCTACAGGGCCCTTGGTCCTATTTATTTATTTATTTATTTATTTATTTCTGCTTTAAGAATGTCCAAGAAATAGCTATTTGGTGTGGGAAATGTCCATTCAGAATTCAGTGTTGACAGAGAGAGAACTTCTTTCAAATTGGTTTTGTCTTAATCTTTTATGTTGGATATCTGATGTGTGACACAAGTAAACGGCAAACTAGCAAAAGACTTTCACACCATTGTATTGAATAGCAATCGTTTGCTTCCAAGACCCGGCAGGCAGTCATGGTAAGCATTAATATAAAGATCAAAGTATTTAAAAAAAAAAAAAAAAAAAGACGACCGACTCTTATTCTCAAAATCATAACGGAGATATTTTTAAGGATGCTCCCAGGGAGTGATGCCTGCTATGATGACCCCACCCTCGTTTAGGCGGTACTCAACTGTGATGGAAAATGACCGAAACCGAGTAGAGGCTAGTAGCGTTAAAACTGTAATGGAAAAGCGACATGAGTGGGTCGCTCATTTGTCTTGGCGGTTCAGATTGTATTCTGGGGAGGTATTTTAATGATGGAGCCACACTGCTGTGCGTTTAAGATGCTGAACAGCGCCCTCTGGTGTATGTCTCTTACAGGAGCCTGTAGAATGTGGTCCGGTCAGAGCCGAGTGGAGGCAGAACCCGATTGGCCACCCTTGAGGGAAACCCCGCCCTCACTGAAGGCGGAATCTCCTCACCGGGGCACAGCGGTGCTGCACGGACTTTTTTTTTTTTTTTTTTTTAATAAGTATTTGTCATCTAATTTATTTTAGCTGGTTGTAAATAAAGGATGTTTTTCCACATGCTGGGGCTTCTTTATTTATGCACTGAGGATGGGTCAGGAACTGTTAAGATATGGACGCTGAGAGGAGAGTGACTGCTTTTAGGGCTGAAATTAAATTCCTGAACACAATAATGTTGCCGAACACATGGGCTCCTGTCCGTGGGTGAGACGCGCGATTTTGGGACTTGCTGGTGTCTGACAGTCACAGGTTAAAACGACTCCCGTCGTCCTCAGTTATAATGAGCAGGTATGACGTGGTGTGAGTCACAGCGAGCAGCGCGACTGATCATCCGAACTTCCGTGGTCTTTGAAATCGAGTTTTCAAAGGCGAAAGTGTGACGGGGCAGTTGTGAGCTGCGTCATGTACTTTCATCCAGCTACAGTTTTTGTAAAGTGAGTTTTCCACTGAGTTTCAGACATCTCAATCAGCAATGAGAAACAATGAAGATGAATAAGGACTGTGTTTTACACGAGTGTTTTGGAGATGGGAGGTACTTCGCCTCGGTATTTTGCAGAATCACCACTGGAAGTGAAACCTCCTGGTGATGGTTTATGATCGTTAGAGTGCAATATAGAAAAAAATGCCAGTATAAGAAAGTATTTATTAATGAGAATTTGCTCTCCCGAAGTATGTTGGTCAAAATATGTAAATTAGCAGGTATATCTCTGTAGCAGGAAAATGAAACGTTTAGAATTAACGGCATATTTATACATACTTTGAGGAATACTTGGATACATTATGATAAAACCTCACGAAAAGTGGAAAAATCCTGATTCCTCAGTCTATACAGCAACAAGGTTGATTACTGATGTGAGTAATGACCTTGAGTCAGTTTCTAAATCTCACCATAGATTACTCTACATTGTCCTCGGATAGTTTTGAGAAGGTGACGGGTTGGATTTGCGTCAGAACATGATATTAACGGGGCCCTCAGCACTATGTTGAGTCATTTTGAGCAACATTGCATCAGAAACGTTCCAACAGTTGGATGGAACTAATGGACAAACCGTCAATATAAACCCAAATTTTCTTGTTTCTAGCGCTTGAGGCTGGTGGTTTGTCTCTCAGGCTCTGAGCTGCATCTTCAGAAGAGCTTCAGCAGTAACGGTGAAGCGGGTGACGCCAAACTCACCGGAGCCCCGTGAGCTGCAGAAATCGACAGCAGGACGCAGGAAATCAGGTGTTCATTACCTGCTGCTCATCTCCGTCATCACTGTCTCTGGACCGGAGACAGATTACGGTCCGCCATCACTGAGGACGTGTCAATCAGACTCCAGCCCATTCTGTCACTAAGGCGATGGGGAACAGGAGCTTGTGTTTTCCATGGAAATCTGGAACAGGGAGACCTGAGAGTGTTCTCCGCCAAAGTATTTTGTCAGAATGTGTTGCGTATAAATGATTGACTGGTGGATTAACCCCTTCCATGCTGATGTCCCTTTGCACTGGTGACTGGAGAGGTGAGGATGTTATTTCCCTAAATCTACTTTAAGGAGTGAGGATATTCTGTTCATCTAACTGTTTTCCTAAATCTTCTTTTGTTTATTCCCCGTCTTCACCCACTTCTCTTACCCCCCGCTGGGTGCAGTTAAGAGCCAGGAAAGGTGGCATCGGTGAAAATGACTGTTGGGGGGGGATTCCCTGCCCCTCTTACCCGGGGAGGTGCGTCAGTACGGTGGGGTTACCGATGACAACCGGCTCCTTCTTAAAGAGGGCGTGGCCCAAGGCTTTTGAGAGTGCAGTAGCAGGGGGTTGGGCCATGTTGTGCGTCCAATCGCGCGCAATGTACTGGTGGTAGGGATCCTGGGAGCTCTCCATCTTTCTGGAGCGGATGTAGCTGAGCATGATGCCGAAGATGAACAAACTGAAGAAGCCCACCATGAGCAGCAGGTACAGCACCCCCTCATCCTCCGCCGCGCCTGGGGGCCGCACCCCCTCATCCTCCGCCGCGCCTGGGGGCCGCGTCAGGTTCGGCAGGAGCAGAGAGGGTTCGGCTTCAGTCGCGATGGTAAATGTGCTGCCCCAGGTTCTGTTCACACACTGCTGTAACCAGGAGGCCAGTAGGTGCTGCAGTGGGGAGCTGTTTGTCTGTGGCATGTTACCCTCTGCTGGCGCTGGTCGATACTGCAGGATTTGTGCTTGACTGTGCCGTGACTCTGTCTCAGCAATGCTGCCCTGCTGTTAGGTTTCCGCTACCTGCAGGCTTTAGTGCAATGCCGCCCTCTCCGTAACCTGGAGATGCCATTGTATACACAAAAAACTAAGGGCAACTGTTCAACCACAGAACATATATTGTTATTCTACTAACATGACATGACTTTTGTCATAAGCAATTATAGCCATTTACCATCATAAAAGTGTTCTACATTGTTCTGGACTGCATATCAAGAAATAAGGTGCTAACATTACCTCAAGGAATTACCTTGAATGTATAGATAAAATAGGTGAGAGAGACCAGGCAGGCATTTGAGTGAGAACATACCTGTGATGACGATGATGGTGAGGGAGAGGGTGATGATGAATCTTATCCGTGTCCGATGTGGGCTGAGCTGGACTCTGAGAAGAGCTGTTCCACACAGGTAAGACCTCAGGTAAAAACGGTGGAATGAGGTCAGACTCACCTGAGAGGGAAGAGCCACGCCCGCTCCGTTCACCTCTGGCTTTCAGCAGCTGTAATGAGAGATGATGACAGCTGGGGCTCAGAGATACCGACTGCTATAGTCTCAGAGATTAACCCACTACAGACAGCACTACAGCCTGGGACAGACTCACCCAGTACAGACAGCACTACAGCCTGGGACAGACTCGCCCAGTACAGACACCAGTACAGCCTGGGACAGACTCGCCCAGCACAGACATCAGTATAGCCTGGGACAAACTCAGCCAGTACAGACACCAGTACAGCCGGGGACAGACTCGCCCAGTACAGACAGCACTACTGCCTGGGACAGACGCGCCCAGTACAGACAGCACTACAGCCTGGGACAGACTCACCCTGTACAGACACCGCTACAGCCTGGGACAGACTCGCCCAGTACAGACACCAGTACAGCCTGGGACAGACTCGCCCAGTACAGACAGCACTACAGCCTGGGACAGACTCGCCCAGTACAGACAGCACTACAGCCTGGGACAGACTCACCCAGTACAGACAGCACTATAGCCTGGGACAGACTCACCCAGTACAGATACCATTTCAGCCTGGGACAGACTCGCCCAGTACAGACACCAGTACAGCCTGGGACAGACTCACCCAGCACAGACACCACTACAGCCTGGGACAGACTCACCCAGTACAGACAGCACTACAGCCTGGGACAGACTGACCCAGTACAGACAGCAGTACAGCCTGGGGCAGACTCGCCCAGTACAGACACCAGTACAGCCTGGGACAGACTCCCCCAGTACAGACACCAGTACAGCCTGGCGCAGACTCGCCCAATACAGACACCAGTACAGCCTGGGACAGACTTGCCCAGTACAGACACCAGTACAGCCTGGGACTGACTCGCCCCGTACAGACACCAGTACAGCCTGCATGGTGTACAAATGTCTGTGCATCAGTGGTGGCTGCTGAGCTGAAAATAGTAGAGGCACAAAAATTTCTCTGAACTGATGATGAAATGACTGGTTTTTAATCATTTCTATTGATTAACTATTTTTCCAATGATGAGAATAATCACTCAGCAGGTAAAAACGCAGCATCTCTTGGAATGCAATGTACAGGTGCGCTGAACAAAAATTCAATTCAGAAAAATGTTTTCATTTTTAATTTTTAATTTTTTAATTAAATTTTTTATTTTACCATAATGTTGGGAAGTGGCTACACTTGATGGTGTTGGGTAAATGCAGTGTTATTTAAGGAAATTGATTGAAAACAGGAAAAGATCAAAAGGGACTTTTTTGTGCTTCCATTATTTCTCCCTCAGCCGCTCCCTGGTGTGTGTGTGTGTGTGTGTGTGTGTGTGTGTGTGCGTGTGCGTGTGTGTATCAGAATCTCCAGCTGTAGCAGTGTTCTCTCATGTGTAATGTGTGTGTGCGTGCTCCGTGTGTGTGTGTGCGTGTATGCATCTGTGCTCGTGTGTGTGTGAGAGAGAGAGAGGTGTATCTACGTGTGTTGGGCTGTAGGACTTTAGAATTATTATCTGGAACACTTTCAATTTCTGTTGTAGACAGGTCCATTTGCCTAAAGTACGGAACACAGCACAGTGTCATCACATGGGAGAACTTTCTAGCATCCTAAATCAATCACATCAATCTGAAAATCAATCAGTATTTTTGTGTGAGAGACATTTTTAGCATTTAAATCCATGAAACATATCCCTGACAGTTATCCCATCTGCTGACAGTAGTTTCAGTAATAAGAGAGGTGCCCGCGCGTAAAAGAGCTCAGTGTTCTGTGAGTGCCCTCAGGAATGCACTGGATCAGGTCTGCAGGAAGGAGGCGGGACACAATGCAGCCTTATGCGCAGCGATAGAGCCAGGAGACTACAGGGCGAGCAACACGGTAACCTTCAGACAACCTTCAGCTGCACCCAAGTCCCCGAGAAAACAGGTGCCTCACACACATATGGGTCAGCAGGTGCAGACACAGAAAACACACTCACACGTGTGCACTTAAGAGATAGGATTACTGTGAATGCATCTTTCGAAGGGAATTAAGAACAGAAGTGTAAGTAGTTACACAGACATAAAGATCCAATTGCTTTCGCAAACCGGACCAGTTCAGATAATACACATAATTACATAGATATAAACAAATATACGGACAGTACAGGAGACCGCCCACAGTATACACACAGTCCTGGTCTCACATTGTATGCAGCAACAGGACAAACGCAGCAGTCTCCTGCACCCATCATTACTGCACTCCTCAGCATCACCCTATGACAAAGGCCTTTGAAATTAGCCAATCAGACATCACAAGTGTGCAACATGGACAACTGTATTAAGACCAGGGGCATGTTCAAGATTGCGGGGTCAAGCGAGAACCCATGAGTGCTTGCATCTTGAATGATTAAACTGCGCTCAGTCTTACGAAAACAAGCGAGAGCGTCTGCGAACAGTCTAGCTTCGCTTTTCGAGAAGGCGTCCAGTATTGTCACAGCTTATGCAATAGAATTTCATGCAAATCTTAGTTAGTAGCCATGCTGGAAAACTCGCAAGAACTCAGGAGTCGGTCAAAACTTCGGAGTCTTCCCTCGCGAGACCTACAGTAGACGTGAGACCCCTCGATCTTGCACATGCCCGTTTGCAGAATGACCAATCGGGACCGGGCCAGGCTATGTTTACTGTGTGCTGCCTTCTGCTGTTCTCTAGGTGCTATTGCACCCCAGCCTAAGTGGAGACAGATCGGTCTCACACTCAGCTTACCCACGGAAGGTATCTTGAGAAGTGTATTTTGCTGAAAATCTAAACAATATCAGTGCATTCCAATTTCACACATAGTATGATGATATGGAGTTTTTGCTAGGAAAGACTTAATTTTAATTTAATCAATTTTGAACAGTACAGGACACCGAAATCTTGTAGAAAATCAGAAATGTAAAATTCTTGCAATGGAATTGCATGGTAAAACTCTGACATTGAATTTCTGTCTCTAAAATAGGGCAATAACGGCATTTGGTGTATATCGCGTTATGTTGAGCTGCTCGAAGTTGTGCAATGTGCATTGCTGCGCAAAACCAAAGACATTTACCAAAACTGCGGGGATTTCGGGTTATTCATGGAATAAGTAAATCTTCTGTATTTTATGGGTCGACTAATATCCAAGACAGCTGCTCTGAAAAGGCGTCAGGAACTGACATTTCTAGACTCAACAAAGGCCACACTCTTGAGCTGGTCAATTCAGGCTTTAAATTCGGTAATTCATTATTTTAGGCGTTTGAATTAATAAATGTAAATGCAGACCATCTCTTGCCTTCCACTGTAAATTATTTAGTACTGTAATATGGTAACAGCTGGAAGAATTGTTCCATAACCAGCGGCGGCGAATACCAGCTGTGTGCTGTCGCGACAGGAGCAGGCGCGCTCATAAGGACACGCCCTGTCATTCACTGCAGCACTGACGTCACGAGTGCGTCACATCCTCACGCGCCAAATTCGTGCAGATTGCTGTTTAGATTGGGAGGGGGGAGGCGTGCAGGACGGTGCGGGAGAGCGCAGTGCACGAGTTTGGCTCAGTGCGCGTCCGGACCGTCCACCGATACTAACATGTCGGAACAACCGGGCTACTCTCCCAGCTTCAAGAGACCGTCAGATACTCTGCGGCTGAGGAGGAAGCGGGCCCGCAGCGAGGGAGTCGGCTCTGGCCGACCGCATTCCAACACCAGGCTGGGGATATCTTTGCCCGGGGTCCGTCCCTACTCCCCGGGCCCCTCACTCAATGGTCAGCCCCGATCCGGCGGCGTGAAACGCAGGAACCCGTTCGCCAGTCTCGAAAACACCCACAGCAGCCCGAAGAGAAGAGCCGCGGCGCCGAGGGAGAGAGATGCGGACTTTCTCGGCTGTAAACTTTTTAACGCAGCCGTGGGAGGGAAGACTGTGCAGGACCCGGCGCGACAGGGCGCTCTGCAGCTGTCGGAGGGGACCCTACACGCGGAGGACCGCAGCCGGGACGCACCGAAGGAGGTCGGTTATGATGATCAGCGAGCCCTTCTTTTCTGGGTCTGTTGTGTCTGCGCTGGAAATGGTTAATTCGAGTGAACAACGCTGATCGCCATCGCTTACGCTAAGAATGATATTTTAAATTAAGTTTTATCCGTATAGCTCTTTGTAAACATTGCCTTTATTGCTAAGAAGTAACTTGTATTATCTCTGAATAAGTGAATTGACCATTTACTTTGTGCAAACTGGCGCACTGCCTGCTAGCTACTGACTTTAGCCTCCTTCTTTGTGTCCGCAGGAACAGACCTCTGTGTCTGTGTCTGAAGACGATTCTCTCTTCGAAGATGATTTGTTTTCGGAGGAGAAAATCTCGCCTTCGATATTAACTGTGAGTTTGATTCTGTTCAGGCCAGCGCTGCACAACATAAGTGAAGTTCGAGTTGGTTGGATGAGGAGTTTGGTTGTTCAAGTAATTGACAGGCCCTTTGTTCATGTATGATGTGTTTATACTTTCATATTTTTATTTTCACGCCCCCTGCTCTATAAACAATAGAACTATAACTTTAGCTCTGTATTGTTATTGTCCCCCGCTGCGCGAACGTGCGACACGGCGGGACATAGTATTCACGACCGTACGTCCGTCAGTCCGTCCGTCCGTCCGTCCGTCCCGAATCCTTGTCAGCGAGATATCTCAAGAACGAATTGAAGGATTTCCTTCAAATTTCATGTCAACATATATTAGGGTGATACCCCGGCGCCAGTCAATTTTGGTGAGCTTTGCATCATTCTCAAGGTCACACCGAGAGATTGTGGATTTTCACACTGATAGCCTTGTCAGCGACATATCTCAAGAACGAATTGACGGATATACTTCAAATCTTATGTCAACATGTATTAGGGTGATACCCCGGCGGTAGTCGATTTTGGTGACCTTCGCGCCATTCTCAAGGTCACTCCGAGAGATTGTGGATTTTCACACTGATAGCCTTGTCAGCGAAAAATCTCAAGAACGAATCGACGGATTTACTTCAAATCTTATGTCAACATGTATTAGGGTGATACCCCGGAACCAGTCGATTTCGGTGACCTTCGCGCCATTCTGAAGGTCACACTGAGAAATTGTTCATTTTGACACGATTTCACATTTTGTGGCGGGGACAAAGACACGTTAGTGTCAAATACTTGTTTTATATTGTTTTGTGTGGCATAGTCTGTGTTGCACTGTACAGGTAGACTTGATAAGGGGAAAATATGAATTGTTGATGAATGGGTCATTCCATATGAGATCAACCAGAGGTCCCCGGGTCACCAACGCAGATTTGGCTCAGATTTATTTTGGGAGTACCTCTATATTCATAATGAACTCGTGCAAAAATTTTAGGCTCCTACTCCAATAGGTTTCTGTGAGATGGTCCCCCAAAAATTGGTGGCCATGCCCCGAGCTAATTGCGAACGTTAATTTATTGGGATTTTGGAGGCTAATATCTTTGGAACCAATCATGAAAATTACTATCCAGGGTGTTTTGGGTGCAGCCTTTCAGAGTCTGTCTCCTCTCCTCTCTGTTTCTGCATTACCCCTCATATGAATATTTTTATGGGTGGAAATCAAAAATTCAGATTTCCAGGGCCCCTATGAGGCCAGGATCCCTTACAGAGGCTAAATTGTGCTGGATTCCCTCAGTTTGAGGACAGGTCTGTCTGCACAAGGAAGATTTACTGCATCCGGGGCATTAGAGTGGAGTCAGGAGACCCTGAAATGGGTCCCAGCTGAAAAAGTCACTTTTTTTTTTTGCCAATTTTGGATTGACAAGTTCACCATGTGGGCAGTTACTCACGGTAATGGAACTTGTTCTACATGAATGTATATATCTTTGCTTTATTTGATCAAAATTACAAGTTTTCTCATCTCCTTCACTATTTATGTGATGAAATATCAGACTGGTCTTCCAGAGCTTCCGCTACATGTAATTGATCGTGGCGCATCACCATGGCAAAATAAAAGCTGCCACGACCATATGAAATGACTCTACATAAACTCCAGAAATTCATACGACAATCAGGTGTCGCCAGTTAAGTTAAAATGAGCGCTAATAATTCTTCACCTGTTGTCAATCATTTTGCTTGATGAACATGTTTTCCAATGAATAAAAATTAGCCATCGGCAGTAAAAAGCGCTGATTTCTTCTTTATGTCATGTGTGCAATCAGTAGGAAAAATATTTTGTTCACTTTGCAAAACGATAAACTACGACGTTAAATGCTGTGTTTGCTGTGAGCACATCCTGCTCTACCTAATTATATCCTCATGATTATTTAATTCCGGAGACTCATAATATGAAAACAGATTATATGTGAAATCCACCGTCAGGCATGTGAAACTGATAAACCTCCGTGTACACAGACTTCAGTTATTACATGGCCTACGTGCGGATTAATGAGAACTGGCGGCACCTGATGATGCTTTTGCCCCAACACTGTAGCCGCCTGCCGCAGTTTCAAAAGATCCTGCAGGAGACGCTGTGTTCAGTCAGTAATGCTGAAGAGGGGAGAGGCTGGAAATGCAGAGCAGTGTGTAACACTCCTGTGGCTGTGCCAGAATCCTCAGGGTAGTGACTCTTCTGAAGTGGCGCCCCCTCTCTGCACGGAGTACCCAGCGGACTGGAGCTTGAAGACACGCCTCCTCTTCACCTCCCCTCTCTCCTTCTCCTGGGCGGAGCACCTGAAGGCTCAAGAGGAGGCGCAGGGACTGAGTCAGCACTGCCGCGCTGCGCACATCCCGTTACCCCAAAACATACAGGTACCCCAAAACATCTGAAAATATTCACATGCTCCCCGTCCCATTACCTCAACGTTTTTTTTGTAAATGACCACTGTGATCAGAAATTCCTGGGGGTTATTCCCTCAAGCAGCTAAGGGACAATCCAGGCTTAAATGGCCAAGGCTGGCTAATGTGAGCGAGGGTTCAGTTCCATTAAAGTGGCTGAGATTAGCCGCACATCAGTAACCATGGAAACAAAGTTCTGGCTAAGCCTGATGCATCCAGCTAAACTCAGATTTCTGTTCCATCAGCCCGAGCCACTTCTCCATTCCATGAAGGTGGTTAGTGTGAGTCCCAGCCTAGTAACCATGGTGATTTAAGCTGCAGGGCATTCCTGACCTGTAGCAGGTTTAAGGTGAGGATTAGCTTCATCTGTTTTCAAAGAATGTCCAATAGACAGGAACAGACACCCAAAAGACAGTTCTGCTGGTGCATTTACACACTCACAACTGTCCTGTAATGATGTGAAGGAAGGGTCTGCAGTTTTTTGCTCAAAAATAAACGCTACACTTATACGAATGAAATCCGGCTTAATCATCACCTATGGGCTTCTCGTCCTGTGTGGTGGGGACTGCGCCGGCCTCACCCCCTCTCCCTGCCTGTATTTTGGTTTTTAGCCCTCGGCCAACTCTGGCCGGAGGGGTATGTCCTCACCTGCGTGTCTGTCTGACGGCTGTCGTCTGTCCATGATTTTGTCCGGGCCAGTACTCGGAAACTACTGAAACTGCTTCACCAAATCTGGTTTGGTAACTCACTATGACCCATAGATGTGCAAAGTCAGGTTTTTTGCCGGATTTGACCTTTGACCTTAGCTCTGTGACCTTGACCCTGGAAATCTTGTCCAGGTCTGTACTTGGCAACTAATTATCGCAGCTTCACCAAATTTGGTATGGTAACTCACTGTGACCCATAGATGTGCAACGTCACGTATTTTGCTGGATTTGACCTTTGACCTTGAGGCAGGAAATCTTGTACGGGTCAGTACTCAGTAGGGATGTAACAGTACAGCCAATTTCGCGGTCATCGTGGTGACAGGAGGGTCCCAGTATCGTCGTGGACATGTTCACAGTCCACTCGATCTAACAGTGCGAAAATGGCAGAGGCGGATACTGAGAGTGGCACTGGTGAGGGAGCACTTCGCAAAGTATTTGAGATCGTGGATGCTCCAGCCGCGTTTTAAATCGGAATTACCGAGATAATTTTCTGCGCAGTAATAATAACTCTACAACGAAGCGAGCGGACGGGCTCACTCCTTTTGCTTTGAACGTTTTATGCCTAATGTGGCCTTAAAAGTCTTAAATGCTTCCGGAAAATGACTTTACTGAGTTTAGTCAACCAAGCAATGTCAAGGTCTGCAGTATTATTATCGTTTAACCAGCGCTAGCTCTCACCTTGTTCCCATTTACTTTGCTCAGTTGGCGATCAAGCACTTGATTGGCACAATGATTTATTTGAATGGTTTATTTTGATGCCTCTTGGCAGTTGCATTTCGAGATTTAAATGACAAGGAAAAGGGCGCATACTGGCCTGAGTGCGTTTGCCAGATTATTTCTATTGGCTTACATTTGACGATTTGATGTGAATATGAAAATAACCCCTACGAAACGCTTGATGAAATGTTTTCCTCATTGCATCGGCCTGTATCTTTATATTTTAAACCAGGGCCATAAATGGCTCTTGGGTCCCCCCGACCTCATACTTCATCCTGTTCTCTGTCCTCTGTTTGACTAGAACATTCATAATGTTCAGTGTAAAACCTAATACACTCACAGCAGTTTTTGCACTTATTGTAATATTCAAAGTGCAATTGTTTAATTATTGTGATGTCACTTTCATTCCAAGTCTTCATTACCCACGCCCGACGAGGCGGCGTGGGTATACAGTTAAGCTGTCTGTCCGTCTGTCTGCGCGACAGCTCGGCCACCACTGAAGCTAGGGTGACCAAACTTTGTGGGGCGGATGATCCTAGGGGACCCTGTCCAAATTTGCACTTTGAGGTCAAAGGTCAAGGTCAACAGGAGGCGTGGGTTAGCATCTCTATAGAGTGCGCATCATCTAGTTTGTCTTGGGTTTTTTTTTTCCTTCTCTGATACCGCAATAAATACCGAACCATAGACCTGATACCGAGGTGTAATCGTACTATGAGATTTTGATACCGTTACATCCCTTCATACTCAGCAACTACTGATGCGGTTTCACCATATGTGGTGCAGTAACTCACTGACACATGGATGTACAAGGTCATGTTTTTTGCTGGATTTCACCTTTGACCTTGGCGCTGTGACTTTGAGACAGGAAATCTTGTCTGGGCTGAGGGGTATTCAGCAACACGTTTTACTGTGTTTTGTTGCGGAGAGTGGGTGTGTTCTCTCCAGCCAATGAGGGAGCTCAGGGCCTGTATAGAGCATTGCGACTGGAGCAGTCACTGCCGAAGCACTGGCAGACACTGCCCAAAAAGAGAATACGCAGAGACGAAATGTGCAGCGGAAAAAGTACGCCCGAAAACCCGAGTGAATATCGGCTAGGCTTTCACCCGCTTCCGAGCCCTGAAGGAGAGGCCAGGCCTGCATGGCGAGGCGGAGTTGGCTGTTTACTGTCGGACAGGTATAAGCCTAACGCGGGTGTTAGCCTGCTTATTTAGCGACGTGCTACGGAGCTGGTCATGGAGGTATGAGCAGTTTATGTACACAAGTCCGAGTGTCAAACGTTGCGAACAGGTTTACATTTGCGCTCCTAACCGCCGTCTGAGCGTTCGGAGCGCGTGAGTAGAGTGGAACGGGTGACCATTTCTCTGCTTCTCTTACATGGCGCCGATCACCTCAGTCGCCGACATGATCTGACAAGCCTGTCTGACATCGTAAGTCGACTGTCAGCTTTCAAGTAACAGTGAACATTGTAATGCAACTCGCGTCCAAACTTAGAAGCTAATGGCCCAGGTGTCTGTCTGTGTGCAAACACACCGTTACAAACAAGTTAATTCAGTCACAGTCCTACAGTTACTGTAAGTTGTATTATTGAACCAACAGTAAATTTTGTCATAGCCGTTTATTCAAATGCACAAACAATTTCATGTTGACACGATAAAACATTTGATACTATATTTGCAAGATGCCTCGTCACTCATTCCTGCAGGTAGCATGGTGCACAGATCCTGATTCAGTGCGATACAGCCGGTGCTGGGCAGGGTGGGTGTGTATCGGCGAGGCAGGCAGCAGCAGGGGGCGTGTATCACTGAGCCTGAGGGGAGGGGCTTAGTTTTACTAATGAGTTTACAAACCGCAACGGACAAAACTCCAGACTCTACCTTTTAATAATATGTAAAATATAATTCATAAAAACGTAAATTATTAAAAAAATTAATAAAACCATAGCAATAAAGACAAAATCAAACTTGAAAAGGCAAAAATTTAATAAAATGAAACTGAAGCATTAAAAAGAAAAGATTGGATTTATACACCAAACCACATGAAGATGTGATTGTTCCCCCATACCCTACCCACACTGCAAATTATCTAAAATTTACTTCGCAATCAGTCGATTAATGTGATGTCACTTTCCACAATAAATTAATAGATTTGAATTTTCAGGAGGCCCATCCGCATTCAATTGTCAGATTTAATTGGTGTTGTGTACAACGTACATTCATTTTGTCCCTTTGCTGCGGGATTTTGTAATGATGTATTACCGGCTGCATGATCTTTGTCACCCAAACAGAATATCGGCCCTCGTCCCCGCAGTCGCAGTGAAGTG
Source organism: Gymnothorax reevesii (assembly GCA_029721435.1). Taxonomy (NCBI): domain Eukaryota; kingdom Metazoa; phylum Chordata; class Actinopteri; order Anguilliformes; family Muraenidae; genus Gymnothorax; species Gymnothorax reevesii. Next base: position 57,496,645 of record CM056590.1, read on the forward strand.
TTGACCTGGCCTGGTTAACTGACATCCCTGTGGTCTCGTATTGGAATAACTCGGCTCGTATTGGCCCCGTAGCGGCTACGTATGTTACAAACTATCCTCGCTTTTTCAGTCACTTGCAAATATTTTTTAAAAAAATCATTTTGAACACGAAAATACCCGCAGCATAAAAGTCGACTCTGCGAACACTAAAGAACTGCTGTGTTATACTCTAAATAACTTGCCTCTCATTATCCTCGTACTCTGAATACCCACTAGGAACTTTAAAAATCGTTTTACGTGGTGTTATTCATCAAAAATACCCCAGTGAGACCGATGCTTTCTGCAGTTTGCCGGTCGGCGATATTCTGCCCGGCCACCTCCCTCGCCCTGTTGATGGCAGCAGTGTTCTGTCCTTGTGATAATTCCCAGATAATCCTTCTAATCCCCCGTGAGGAGGGTTTGCTCCGCTGAGGTCTCCTCCACTCCCTCCTTTCCCTGCTTTGAGCCGTTTTGTGACATTTTCGGCACTCGCCTAGTGTGGGCTTTTTATTTTCCCTGGGCATGTGCAGAGGTGAGGCTTCGCAGGTGAGGCTTCGCTGGTGAGGCTCAATGATTTTACCTGATGGAATGGGTCTGGGCCAGATTGGGAGTTGGTGTTAATCCAAGGCTCCAGATTCCGCCTTCGTCTGGATTCTCTGACGGAATCCCCCCCCCCCCCCCCGGCATCTGGAAAGCTGCTGGTCAGGATCAGAATAATAAGGACTGAGGAAATCTGCTAGTATCCTGTTTGTGGGAAATGTGCAACTTAATTGTGTTGCCCCGAGTGTTTGCAGTGCAACGGATCATTGTTGATCGCTAATCCGTGCGGATCTCTCTTCACGGTCTGGTTCGCACATGATCTGCTGATTGGTTGATTGGGGGGCGGTGTGCTAGGGGTGGCTGCAATGATGTGAAGCGAAACAAGACAACTTGCCGCCGTGGGGTGTGTGTCAGTTGCGTCCCATTACAAATCATTTGAAGAGCTTCTGGGAAGATGAATCAGACTAAACTCCTCTAACTGTCGGCGAGGCTGAGCAGCTTCCATCACTTTCTAAAGCTTAGCTGGCCAACCCTGAATCTGCTCCTGTATAATATACTCCAAATGACAATCAAGCAGTTCAGCCTGTTGTCAGTAATGATTATGAAGTCATAGAGAAGAGCTGACAGACGTAACTGTGCTACAGTGTTAAATTGGAAGAATGCTAATAATCTAAAGAATTACAAAAAACCTGGTCCAAACTCCATCTCTCATCGTAGCATTTTAGCTGATTTTTACACTCTTGCATCCTGATTTGCCCATCGGAGGATTACCCAGCCCTGCTTTCACCAGACCTTCTCCAAACCTGTTCCCATTCATGTTTCCCAATTAGCAGCTTGGTGTTAATTCGTTTAGATTTGAGAATCAGTCAGTAGAGTTACTGTCCCGCTCCCCTCATCCCGCATTGTTCATTACAATTATCAAGCATTTCCCCATCCGCGTTAATTGTGACATAAAACCGCAAAGTCTTTAGAAGCTTCTGAATTCATGCAGCTCACAAAGTGACATATTTTTTTCAGTCTGTGTCCTGCTTGATGCGCTTAAGAAAAAACTCTATTAAATGTGGTTTTGCCGACTGAGGTCCGAGTCTTACGTTTGCTTTCGTAAAAATAAAACTGCCTACAGCCAGTGACATTACCATAATGCAGGTTAACCCTCAACCTGTTACTAATTACCTCTGCCACGGAGGTTATGTTTTTGCCTGGGTTTGTTTGTTTGTTTGTTTGTTGTCTGTTGGTTTACAAAATAACTCAAAAAGGTATGGACAGATTTTGATGAAATTTTCAGGGATTGTGCAGATTGGTATAAGGAAGAAACGATTAGATTTTGGAAGTGATCTGGATCTCCATCTGGATCCAGGAATTTTTTAAAGGATTCTTTAACATTGGGAGATAGGACATTTTCAACATTTATGCATATAACTCCACCAAAAATGGTCAGGGCACTTGGGGGGGGGGGGGGGGGGAGATACAGGACAAGTTTCGAACATGTTCTACAATATATCAAAGACTGATCCTGAAAATGGAATAATTCCGGATACTATGATACTGTGATCCAGAATACAAAAGTAGGGGACCTTCGGAACTTTCATTATAGGAAGAGAACAAATGAAGCTACAAACATGCGACAAACACCATTATATAGCCAAGATATTGCAGAATTAGGAAGGTGTCACCGGATTTACTGTATCTTCAAAAGCCAGGGAACTAGATCCAGAAGAAAACCACGATTACAGAAAATGATTTTTGTGAATAACTACTGAACTAATATTGATATCATTATGAATTCGGTTGCTAATGGTATGTTTTCTTGGTCAGGGAATCTGAAAAAATAGAGGAAATAAATGTAGGACTAATATTTATGTGTAAATCACAACATGAGGGGAAATGTTGCATCATAAGAAAAAAAAAACAAAAACAAATGAAGCTAGAAACATGCAACAGACATCTTTAAACAGCCAAGACGCTGTGGAACTAATATTGATATGGCATTATGAATCAAATTGCCATGTTTTCATGGTCAAGGAATCTAAAAATGAAGATAAAATAAATGTAAGACCTAATTGTAAAAAACTAAATGTAATATCTATGGTGTAATATCTATGGTGGAAGTCGCAATATGGAGGGAAATGTTGTGCTTGGCAGAGGCCTGCGCTCTCCGAGTACTTTTCTAGTTTACAATGGGACAGTTCGTTGAATTAAATAACAGCACCCAGGGCGACTGATGAGAGAATCAATGGTAATTGGTAAGTTAGACATAAAGCTTTGCGTCAGTGGAGGGCTACAATGAGATCGCATAAACGGCAGTTATCAGAAGAAGATTGAAGATTTTGTTTAAATTTTGTTTATGATTAACTGGATGATAGCGGTTCATACAATCTCATATTGTAACCTCTGTACAACTTTACCAGAAGCCGGACTATACAGACCCCTAAAATGATTTTGATAACATGAAAGTTTGATGCATAGCTTGCATGTGAATTGATTTTAAATGCATGCTGTGAGGTGAACTTGCATTCACAATGCATTCATAAACAATTTACTATATTATTCAATTACCAACGCTTTGACGTAAGAGCGTTGGTAATGTAAAAGCCTACATCACTATCCATTTGCGGCATAGTGTGCAGCTGCGCTTTCCCGCAAAAGTAGCCTGTTTGCACTTCATCAAAATGTTTCCAATCTTAAAATAAATTGGGTTGTGCTGCTGGAAAAAAAAGGTTGAATCGCATTCATACAAATATGTGCTGTTCAATGGCTATTTAATTTTATAAATGCTGCATTCCAGTGGGTGGTGGTCCACTGACATGGTGGAGAAGCAATGAGTGTAAATAACCCCCACACTGCCAAGATGGCAAAATGCCAGCTCGCTGTGCCTGGCACTTTGGTGCGTAGTGAGAGAGTATTCTCTACTGCAGGGCATATTGTGACTGCAAAGAGGTCTACAATCTCCCAGTAGACATCCTTATCTTGTAGCTGCCGGATAGCGCACTTGGTTAAGGCACTGCGCTGCAGTGCAGAGGTGACTGTCACGTCACGGGTTTGAGCCCCGGTCGTACCAACCGGCAGTGGTCGGCAGCTTTTTCAGAGTAGCGCACAATTGGCCATCGCGCTACAGGGTTTCGAATTGGGAAGGGACTGCCGGATATGGGATGCAAACAGCTGAGTTCGTTGCTCAAGCGCCTCCTGTTGGTCAGACGGACGCTCGTCAGGAAGATTCTGGGTTTGTTCATGTCCAGGTATCCTCTGCCCTCGTTCTGAAATTGCGAAGATTCAACCAATGAGTGTATAAGAATCAGTGGCTGACAGGCACGTGCTTCGGAGGAGAGCCGTGAACTGTCTTCACTATCCTGAGTTGGCAGCAAGGGGTCACATACGAGCAAGCTTTGTACATAGTTCACCAGTTGGGCATTCCAGATTCAGGAGGGATTGGAGATGCCAGATTTATTTAAAAAAAAAAAAAAAAAGACATCCTTATCTTTTTGAAAAAGAATGTAAAATTATAAGCAGAGGTGTGCTTTGCTTTCTTTTCTTGTTTTTGAATGATGTGGACAGAGGCTAGTTTTTAAATCAGTGCCCATGTTTAAAGAGACGGTATCATGAAGTATCATGGGTTAGTGCAGTGGTTCCCAAAGTGGGGGGCGCGCCCCCTAGGGGGGGCGCAGAGCAATTGCAGGAGGGGCGCGGGGTGCGGGAGTTCCGGACACCAACAGAAAATCATTTGCATACAGTCCATTCGCTGCCCAGAATTCTGCGATTACATCGTAAATTCCCGCCTTACTCTCAACATAACTGTTCGCCAAATCATTCATCTAGCCTGCCATTTTCATAAATAATTTATGAATGTAGTTGTTCAAATATTTGAAGCCGGTAATGTAGTCTCGCGATACCCAACTCGCCGCTTTTTATCCTGCACTGATCTGGCATATTGATAATAAAATGGTAAGTGACACCGAACAAAATCCGATGAATACAAAGCAGAAATAACCGAGATTGCGTCATCTTCTCTTCGATAATATGAATGCTCTGTATGCCGAAAGATTATTTTTATCTAGCCCACCAACTGAACGTTACAAACATATCGGCAGGTTCGGCAAGTGGTGTTCATGAATTTTTTTTCGTACTTCGCTGTCTTTCTGCATCATAGAAACATAATTTTAAGTAGACGGCTATACTCAGGCAGACGAGTGTGATACAGCCTAATGATTTTATACTTTAAAAGAGATTTTGCATTATTAAATTTTCGTGTCCTTAATTGGAAAATAACTGTGGCCGTTTCCAAACGTGCCAATCATTTTTAATGTTTTTAATGTTTAATGAACAAAAATCATCCGTTCAGAGCATTAATATTCTCTATAATAAGCTGACGCGATCTCGGTTAACGTATTTTAACTTAAAAGTGCGAGGCCAGTGAAGAGAGGAAAATGTAACTGTCTCGAGACACTCCTTCAGCGGTCCGCACAAGGTCGCTTGTGTTCGCCCCCCCCCGGAGTGTTAAGCGCTGTGTGTTCGCCCCCCCGGAGTGTTAAGCACTGTGTGTTCGCCCCCCCCCCGGAGTGTTAAGCGCTGTGTGTTCGCCCCCCCCGGAGTGTTAAGCGCTGTGTGTTCGCCCCCCGGAGTGTTAAGCACTGTGTGTTCGCCCCCCGGAGTGTTAAGCGCTGTGTGTTCGCCCCCCCGGAGTGTTAAGCGCTGTGTGTTCGCCCCCCCGGAGTGTTAAGCGCTGTGTGTTCGCCCCCCCGGAGTGTTAAGCGCTGTGTGTTCGCCCCCCCGGAGTGTTAAGCGCTGTGTGTTCGCCCCCCCGGAGTGTTAAGCGCTGTGTGTTCGCCCCCCGGAGTGTTAAGCGCTGTGTGTTTGCCCCCCGTAGTGTTCAGCGCTGTGTGTTCGCCCCCCCGGAGTGCTAAGTGCTGTGTGTTCGCCCCCCGGAGTGTTCAGCGCTGTGTGTTCGCCCCCCGGAGTGTTCAGCGCTGTGTGTTCGCCCCCCGGAGTGTTCAGCGCTGTGTGTTCGCCCCCCGGAGTGTTAAGCACTGTGTGTTCGCCCCCCGGAGTGTTAAGCGCTGTGTGTTCGCCCCCCGGAGTGTTAAGCGCTGTGTGTTGTTGTCATGGCTGCAGGACATGGGCAGCAGCTGGGAGCTGCGTTGTTGCCTCTCGCAGGCGATGCAGTTTTGGCAGCACCCCTCCCTGCCCTGGCTGCAGCTCTTTCCCCGCATGAATGCAGAGAGGAGCTTCTCTGGTAAGAGCGCCCCCTGGAGCCAGGACCCGGTACTGCAGCAGAGCCTGAGGAACGAGTGGTGAGTGCTGCGGCATCATGGGATACAGAGAGAGGGGAGAGAGGGGGTCTCTCGCCCTGTAGAGCTCTGACTGTCGCACACTGATGGGGACAACAGCAAAAACACTGCAACCAGACTGCTGACGACGGGCCTCCATCTCCTGTAACAATCCTTTTTGGGTGCCTGTATGACTATGTGTGTGTGTGTGTGTGTGTGTGTGTGTGTGTGTGTGTGTGTGTGCGCGCGCGTGCGTGTGTTTTTTTTTTTTGTGAAGCCCAGTCTGGAGTGAGGTTTTGGGCATGTCCTGGGCATGTCTGAGAGGGGAAAGTCCCAGAGAATTAAAGTCTGGAAGGTGGGAGGGGGCTGCAAAAGAGTATATAAGGAGAAAAACTGAGAGAGTAAAGTAGTAGGAGAAATTTTTGTGAAGCTTTTTGTGGATTTTTGCCTGTGTTGGAGCATTTTCCTGTCCCAGAACATCACTAAGCAACCCCATCTGAAGGGACTAACACTTTTTTTTTTTTTTTTAAATATACATTTTCAATCTTGGTCAGGCTTTGTTTTATTAAATCTGGTTAAGTTTTTAAAATTTTATCTGTCATGCCTTGCTGTCTGATATGTCGTAACAAATTGGGGCTGTAGCAGGCGGCTGTGCTTCTGCGGAGAAGGGGAATCAGTTGCTCATCTGTAACCGTTTATCAGCTCTTTTTACTGGGACCTGGGTTGGAGGCTGGGGGAGGTTTAGGACTCCGATGTTAATCCTGGGTCCAGGTTACACTGTAAAACAGAAATATACACTTACTCTGGTCAGTTTATTTGGGCGAAGAGCGAAGCAGCGATCTGGCTGCGCAGGAGAGACGGGGTACAGGGGCAGGTTACTGCGCCACTGCAGCTTTTTAAAGGGATGATTTTTAGAACGAGTTTGTATTGAATACATGTATTTTAGTTCAAAGGAGCTGTATGTAAGTTTGTGGCCAAAACTGGTAGTGCCGTCACATTCAAAACAGTGCAGAGCGCAGAATCCCCTCCTCCTCTTCCCAGACCAGAGGCTGCCGGATCCAGCATGAACATCTTCTACACGGAGCTACCATGGCTACGTTTCAATATCGCCAATGATTTGCTCTCACAGGGTTGTGCTCAGTTCAGTTCAGAAAAGACCGAGACTAATGACGAACTAACTTTAGCAATGGTCATACTGGCCAACTTGCTGGTCACTCTTCTGTGTGGATCGCCCACTAAAGTCCATGCTGTAATATGCTTTAAGAATGAATGAGGACTCATTTGCCCGATGTACTGTCTCAATTACATTTCATATCGCCAAAATGGCAGTGCTAATGTTGGAACGGTTTCCACAGCGTCTCAGCATAATGCCAGAGAAACGGACTAATAATGCATTGCTAATGTCAGCAATGAAGAGCCACGGTTTTTATTTCTCAAACAATTTGTTACTGAGTCAATTCGATGACCCACCAGCATACGCACTAACGTACCATGAACGAACATGCATAACCTTATTCGACTGTAGAGAATATTTGAAATGTCCGTGCCTACATTAAATAGAATTAAGTTCGCCAAACTGAGCTGAATCTTACCTGCCCAGGAGAAAATGAGCAACTTCGGCGTCGGTCTTCAAATTCTTCTCTGCTTTCAGCCGTCACCATCTTTCAAAGGCATGTCATTTACTGATCCTTGTTTTGTTACCGACTTTGTCACGGCGTGTTTCAGAGTCATAACGAGGCGTTTCAGTTCGAGTAACGTCAGGCATTTGTGCTCCGAAGCGCTGGTAGCTGCAGCTCAGTGGTAACTGGCAACCTGGATCCCGAAATGCTACTGACTCCGTGATTGGGAGATCGGTGGGGGCGGCGCAACAGGCCAAAACACAAAATGACATCATAAACATTTGCTGTGGGCTGCAACTTCGGTTTTGTAGTGAGAATATTCTGGACTACTGTTGTCAGTGATTTAAATATTTGAAATTAACATCATTCCTTAATGTCTGGTGGTATATCGGGGCCATTTCATGATTAATCTACATACATTTCTTACATACAGCTCCTTTAACAAATAATGTTAACTTATTTAAAAAGGTTTGGTGTGTCAGTGATGCCATATCTTTGGTTGATGATGAAGGGGCTGGAGAATATGTTTTTGGGCCCATTGGAAGGAAATATTGAAAGATCGGTTAATACTTTTCCATTTTTGTTATGGTATTCTTTACCATTTATTTTAATTCTAATTTTATTGCTTCCTTTAGCAGGTTTTTCAGACTTACATCTGTACATGTTTTGTGTTTTTTCTATGCGCTTCCTGTTTTATATTGTTTTTGAGAAAATTCTTTTGCAAAATTTAGCTGTTTTATTAGTGATGCATTCTGTTAAATACAACTGATGTATTGGTTCAATAAATGGGACTGTATTAATCAAGTCTCTCTCTCTCTCTCTCCTTCTCTCTCTCTCTCCCCCTCTCTCTCTCCTTCTCTCTCTCTCTCTCTCTCCTTCTCTCTCTCCTTCCCTCTCTCTCTCCTTCTCTCTCTCTCTCCCTCTCTCTCTCCCTCTCTCTCCTTCTCTCTCTCTCCTACTCTCTCCCTCTCTCTCTTTCTTCCACCCTCTCTCTCTCTCTCTCTCTCTCTCTCTCTCTCTCTCTCTCCCCCTCTCTCTCCTTCTCTCTCTCTCTCTCTCTCGGTCTCTCTCTCTGCAGGGCTGGGAGCCTCACCTCCCTGTACAGTCTGCTGAAGGCTCGGCTCTGTCCGTACTTCTATGTCTGCTGTTACCAGTTCACTGTTCTGTTCCGAGCCTCAGGATTCAGTGGCACTGGTGACATCACTGCAGTTCTGTCCCCCACCACCAGGGGGCTGCGGGAGGCCATGCGCACTGAGGGTTGGTGCTTCTCATTCGCATGGAATCAGCTGGACATGGTTTTTTCTGCACAGTGCTAGAGTTCCCTGTGGTGCGTTTCCACCAAACATGAGGCGAAATTTCGCAATTTGATTCCTTTCATTCCTAACCCTCTGAAAATGGCCTGTTACTGAGTCGCCGCCCCTCTATGGGCTGAGCTCTGTTCTGATTGGCCAGTGAGCGGAGCGCAGCGTCAGTGATGTGGTGTAAATTCCTCAGCTTCTGGCAGATCTCCTTATATACAGCACCTGTCAAAACTTTGGACACACCCACATTTTTCTTACAATATACGTTGAAGAAACAAGCTGCCTTTTATTTGGCAAAAAAAAAAAAATTCTAATTCTTAAATCCATCAAACTAATTATCATTTGTTCATATTTGTAGAGCATTGTCACTTTTTAAAGCAAGGGCAGTCATATGACCACAATGAGTGCAGCTGCACAACTAACTTCCCAAAGACGTGCTGCGCTTGAGGTGGCTTTTCATCAACGCTTTCGCCCAGTAAGTCCCAAAACCGCTTTTCTTTAATTTGCCTGTTGGAAAATAGAAGGATTCAATTTGTCTGTTAACTCTGCAAAATATGGCTGCTTTAGTATCCAAAATTTTGGACACTATTCAGACAAGTAAATTATTCTCCTCACTTCTGACTGTTTACCTTTGACAAGATTCCATTTGAGATTATATAGAGAAGTTAAGCCTTTTACATTTCTCTTATAACAGAGTGCTGTGACATTAGCAAAGAAATGCGACGTATTTCCCTGTGAATTTTGTCTGTAAAAAATCTGGTCGCCGTCTGAAATGGCCACTTGGGTTCCTAGATAGAATTGCGACATGAAGGATCCAGCAAAACCTGGTCACGTGACATGGAGTCAGTATAACTCTTGCATTATTGGGCGCTGTGATAAAGTGAATTGAGTCCAGATGTGAATGCGCTCATAAATTTGGAGAGACGTATTAAAAATGTGATGATATGAAGGCGTGTCGCACCGATGGGTGCAGCAGTAGGGCGTGTTCAGCTTCCTGCTGAGTCAGAGAGAACTAAAATCTGGGCCATTAAAGTCCGTTGTGAAGGATGAAAACCAGCCTCGCCATCGTTGATCTGAGAGGCACGTCAATCATCTTGTCATTAGTTTTGGTCGGCGGCAGGGATGCTTTTATTTTTGTTTATTTTTGTTTTGTTAAAGTAAACTTTGCATTTCCAACCCCACCAAACTCTGGACTGTGCAGGCGCTGTGTACACAAGCCTGATCATGTGACTCGTGTTGCCATCTCGGGAGAGAGCAGGCAGTTCGCTTCGCTCCACCAAAACGCGCTCCTGTCGATCTTCCATTCCATGATTTACACTCTCAGATTGAAACATTGAAAGCTCACTGAGGGCGGAGAAGACGCAAACATGCGCTGGCTTAGAGTTTTGCAGACGAGTGCCCAGCTGGCTAACAGGAGGCGCCTGAACAATGAAAAATGCAAACCTAGACTGACTGGATCCCTTCCATATCCCTGAGCAGCGCGAAGCCAATTGTGTGTGTTTATTTGAAATCAACTTTGAGTCAAGCTTTCTCACTGCTGACTAATAGCAAGTGAGTTCAGCCTTCAGGAAATCAGCAAAAAGATGGCAGCACTTATGTTGCTATGCCGTCATCACAAACAGTTTACCTCATGAACATTGTGCCAACTTGAGAATAAATATTCTCAGAATCAATGGCGTATTCAATGTTGAACTCGGCCACAAACCTGTTGTGTAATTGTTACAGTGGTTAGTTGTCACAGCTGGGTAGCTGTTCCGTTATCTGAGAGATGTAATCATGGTTTGAGAAATCTCGATAACCTAGCTAGTCAATGTAGCTTTCAGTAGCAGTGATGATGTTCAGAACTCCACTATACTCAGGAAAAAAAAAAAAAAAAAGCTCTGAGTATTTTCAAGTCAATCAGGAGGTGAAATTGGCAGTGAGCAGCTTTGCGTTTTCAGGTTAATTTGCACCTATGCATTGACTTTTTTTGTAATAAAGCTGTGAAAAAAACGTGCTTTTCGTTTGGTGGAAACGTTCCGTAATGGCTCCTCTGTGTGTGTGTGTGTGTGTGTGTGTGTGTGTGTGTGTGTGTGTGCGCGCGCGTGTGTGTGTGCGCGCGTGTGTGTGCGCGCGCGTGTGTGCGCGCGCGTGTGTGCACGCGTGTATGTGCGCGCGCGTGTGTGCGTGCGTGTGTGTGCGCGCGCGTGTGTGCGTGCGTGTGTGTGTGCGTGCGCGCGTGTGTGTGCGCGCGTGTGTGTGCGTGCGTGTGTGTGCGCGCCCGCGTGTGTGTGTGCGCGCGTGTGTGTGCGCGTGCGTGCGTGCGTGTGTGTGCGTGCGCGTGTAGATGTTTGTTGTAAATTCAGCCCAGTGTGTTGGTAGGTTTGAATGGACTTGAAGCTGGATGTTTCTGGAGGTTGAGTGTTGTGGTCTCTCTGCTCAGGCATTGAGTTCACACTCCCCCTGCTGGCAGCGAAGAGGAAGTGCAGGGGTTGTAGCTCCATACAGCAGCAGCATGGTGAACACATCCTTGAGTGAGTGAGACGCTCGATACACACATCTGCGTATACCCGATTACACACACACACCCACATGCAGCTCTTAAACACACACGCCTGTGCGCATACCCTATTACACACACACACACACACACGCCCACATGCAGCTCTTAAACACACACGCCTGTGTGCATACCCTATTACACACACACACACACACACCCACATGCATCTCTTAAACACTCACGTCTGTGCGCTTAACCTATTACACACACACACGCCCACATGCACCTCTTAAACACACACGCCTGTGCGCATACCCTATTACACACACACACACACACACACACAGACGCCCACATGCACCTCTTAAACACACGTCTGTGCGCTTAACCTATTACACACACACACGCCCACATGCACCTCTTAAACATGCACGTGTGTGTGTACACCCTCAAGTTTGCACAGCTATCCTTATTAGGACATTGCATTGATTTTTATGAATTATTGGCTGCCTAACCCTAACCTTAACCAAATCATACCTATCACTAACCTTAACCTAACCTCTATTCAACACCTGGACCCTGACCTTTACCATGACCTCAGAGATGTCAAGATCAGTGATTATACTGGGAAAAAGTCCCCAGTAGGTAACAGAAATACACCATCCCTCTTACACACACACTCACTCACTCACTCACTCACTCACTCACTCACTCACACTCACTCACTCACACTCACTCACACTCACACACTCTCTCACGCACACTCTTACACACACACACACACACACACACACACACACACGCACACTCTTACACACACACACGCACACTCTTACACACACACACGCACGCTCTTACGCACACACACGCACGCTCTTACGCACACACACGCACGCTCTTACGCACACACACATACGCACACATACTCTCTCACACACACACTCACATTTACACGCACACACACATACGCACACATACTCTCTCACACACACACTCACATTTACACACACACACTCACACTCTCACACACACACATGCACACACATACTCTCTCACACTCACAGACACACCCACACACACACACACGCACTCACACTCACATACAGTCTTGCACTCTCTTGCCTGCTCCTTAAGATCCTGATTGCTGTTTCAGGCCCAGAGAAGCGGCTGAGGATGAGGATGGTGATGAAGGTGAGGAGGTCTGTGGGGAGGGCGGTGATGAGGATGAGGAGGATGATGAAGATGGCGGGCTGTCCTGGCTGAGGGAGATGGGGGTTGAGGGTAAAATACAGCAACCGGACTCCATTTCCATCAGACTGTATCCTTCAGCTGTAGTGTGTGTGTGTGTGTGTGTGTGTGTGTGTGTGTGTGTGTGTGTGTGTGTGTGTGTGTGTGTGTGTGTGTGTGTGTGTGTGTGTGTGTGTGTGTGTGTGTGTGTGTGTGTGTGTGTGTGTGTGTGTGTACTTCTGTGTGTGTGTGTGTGCGGGTTTGTATTATTTTCTGTGTTTTCATTTGTGTGTCTGGGTTAGTGTGTGTCTGAGTCTGGGTTTGAGTGTGTGTCTGGGTTTGAGTGTGTCTGTGTGTCTGGGTTAGTGTGTGTCTGGGGTAGTGTGTGTCTAGGTAAGTGTGTGTCTGGGTCTGTGTTTGTATGTGTCTGGGTTTGTGTATGTCTGGGTTTGTGTCTGGGTTTGTGTGTGTCTGGGTTAGTGTGTCTGTGTGTCTGCCTTTGTGTGTGTGTGTGTGTATCTGTGTGTCTGGGTTTGTGTGTGTCTGTGTGTTTGGGTTTGTGTGTGTCTTGTGTGTCTGGGTTTGTGTGTGTGTGTGTCTGTGTCTGGGTTTGTGTGTGCCTGTGTGTCTGGGTTAGTGTGTCTGTGTGTCTGGGTTTGTGTTCGTCTGTCTGTGTGTCGGGGTTTGTGTGTGTCTGGGTTAGTGTGTCTGTGTGTCTGGGTTTGTGTGTGTCTGGGTTAGTGTCTGACTGTGTGTCTGGGTTAGTGTGTGTCTGGGTTTGTGAGTGTTTCTGGATTTGGGTTAGTGAGTGTCGGTGTGTGTGTGTCTGGGTTTGTGTGTGTCTCTGTGTCTGGGTTAGTGTGTGTCTGGGTTTGTGAGTGTTTGTGGATCTGGGTTACTGTGTGTCTGTGTGTCTGGGTTAGTGTGTGTCTGTGTGTCTGGGTTAGTGTGTGTTTGTGTATCTGGTTGTGTTTCCTTTACTCCCTCAGGCGTAAGGAGCTCACTGAACTGCGTTCAGATCGGAGGGCGGAGTCGATGGTTGTGGTTCGAGGCTCCGCCCACACCTTCATGCTGCTGAATTTCCTGATTAACAGCCGGAGTGTGGTCGCCACGGCGGGATCCCAGAGCGGCTTGCCCCCGACCCTCCTCTCCCCCACACCGTTCAGAGGAGCCACACTGCACACGCTCAGGGTAAGCCCCTCCCCTTACTCACTGCACACGCTCATGGTAAGCCCCTCCCCTTACTCACCGCACACTCTCAGGGTAAGCCCCTCCCTTTACTCACCACACACACTCGGGATCAGCCCCTCCCCTTTTATACACACACACACACACACACACACACGCACAGTTAGCTGCACCTCCTCATAGGTGTTGGTGCCTCTACCTCACCGCACATGCTCAGTCCTCCCCTCTCCTCACTTCTTCTTCATGGGCGTCTGGGTCGGCTCCGCCCCTCTCTAACGCATGTACACTGGGCTAATGAGGGAGTGGAGTGTGTGTTCGGCTCATGATGCCCCTCACCTGCCCCGCCCAGGCTCGTAGTGTGAAGGTGAAGACCCGGGTCGGCTCTGGGTTTCAGGATGTCAGCAGTCTGGAGGTGACGGGTCCAGTTCTGCCGCACGCCCTGCACGCGCTCACTCTGCTGCTCCGCCGGGCCCAGAGAGGGAATTTCAGCACCACCCTTTACCCCCATGAGCCAACCGCCGTCTTCAACACGCCTGTGGGGCCTGAGACTACGGCGCTCGCACAGGTGAGTCCGCTATATCATCATCACGCAGCCTAACGAGCCCGTGGTCAGCATGCGCACCGAATGAGTCTGAATTAATGACAGTTACCCATGACTGACTTACCATAGCTGTGCATTATGGGTTTGGCTCCAAGTCACACCTCCGAGAGGGAGTGTGTGATGGTGAACTGGGGCCTCATTTATATACCCTGAGTGCGATTACAAAGGATACAAACGTCCCTGTCGCCTGAGTATTTGGGACTTTGCAAACAGACGTAACTGAACAAGTTTTTTGATTTAACAGGCATGTGTGTAACGATACAGCTCTCCTCGTTTCATGCAGAATTTCTGTATGGAAGCTGTGCAGATTGTCATGCGTAAGATGGCTGGTCCTTGACTTGACCCTTGAGGGACGCCGCATGCAACATGTTACAACTAGCAGGAAAAAGCTCACCAAAATTAAGAATGAAGGAAATTATAGCAGGAACAGCTCTTCCTGAGAGTGTATTGCCATGGTTATGAGGCGTCTTACGGTGTCTCCTCTCTGCAGGATGCCGCAGCACAGGGTTTGGAGGGGTGTGGCCTGAACCCCAGCACAGTGCAGCAACTGCTACAGCCGTCTGCCCTGGGCCAAGGAGCCCTGCGCCAGCTACACCTGAGAGAGTACTGCTACAGCTGGAGATCCTGATACACATACACATACACATACACATACACATACACATACACATACACACACACACACACACACACACACACACACACACTACACCTGAGAGGGTACTGCTACAGCTGGAGATCCTGATACACACTGCACACACACACACACACACACACATTAGCACTCTTACACACACAGTCAGGGTTAATTCATGTCTCTCCAGAGCAATTTTTTTACACCTGTGAGCTTTTCTGCCAAAAATTTCACCTGAACAAAAGTTTACCTGAACCATGAAATTTTATCCTATTAAAGTGACTTTAAGAAGCTTGTGTTCTTCAGTGTGTTTATAGTTTGGCAACGGTTAGATTATTTTAAAATGTGCTGTTTCAGATTTTGATTCATTTACCTTGATTTCCTCAGTTGAAAGGTGCTCATTATTGGCAGCATTAATGCGGGGCGGATATAGTCATCAGTGTGTCTGCCCGTCCGTTCGGGCGGGCGGGCGTCCATCTGTAATCATATCTTTTCCGGGGCATCTTGGAAACTACAAATCCGATCTTCACCGCAACTTCACAGCTATGTTCAGCACGATGTCTGGATCTGCCTTTTAATACTTACGAATTTCTGGATTTTTATGCCCCCGGAATCGAAGATTCAGGGGCGTATAGTTTTTCACCTGTCTGTCTGCAGCTGAAAAAACTTTAACCTGCAATACTTTAAACTGCCGCCGGGGGCATCAGTGTTCCACGAACGCAGCTTGTTTTTTTTTTTTTTGTGGTTTCCATGGAAACTTATGTGAATTGGAACTTAGCTTGTCCGAGCCATACCATAGAAACTATACATCCAACCTTCACCAAACTTAATAGATATGTTGAGCATGATGTCTAGATGTGCCTTTTGATACTTGGGAATTTCTACAATTTTTGATTTTTGCACTTTACATGGAAACATGGGTGAATTTGGACTAAACTCACTGATAATTTTCACCAAACTTGATTAACATTTTGAGCATGATTTCTATGAGTTTCTGTAAAAAATCTTTTCTGCGTCTTTTAAGCAAATGTGTGTGAAGGCGGACTAATTACCCAAACAAAATTATCAGTGAAGTATCTCTGAAGTCGTCTTCGACAACACCAGTGTCAGTGAAACTTAGTTTAATATGTTCAATTTGATTTCTTCTCTTTTGAAATGTTATCCCCCCAGCATTATTTTTATGTAAATAAAATGTGAAGCTCGGAAACTCGTTGCAGCTCATTTCCTCGTACTGAGCGCCGGTGACATGAACAGCAGGATCAAAAACAACTACAACTACTTCAGGTAATGTCCTCAGACAGTAGAACACAGATTGACCACATCCAGGGGCGTAGCTAGAACTGGGAATTGGGGGGGCACAGACACGCCCCTTTATGACAGTTAGGATAGTCCTGGCTAGTTCTCAATTATTTTTCTTTATTGACGCGTTTTCCAATTATCGTAATAGGCAACTGAAGACACGGTTTCTCATGCGATCTAACTGATGAATTCATGGGGTAAATTCCGTAAAACTGAGAATTGGGGTGGACGTAACATCTGTTTTACAGAATTATTAGTCCTGACCTGTTCGCAGTCATTTTCATGATTAACAAAATGTTAATTCCGGAAGCGCTCCGCACTTAACAGGTGCTGCTTGTTCTCCCCGATTAAGTAAGACGACAATCATTCATCTGGACACGTTTGCTTAATTTAAATCGAAGTTATTCAAAATAACTCTCTGGTATAGAGTGGGAAAAAAGTGGCCGCATGCTTTTTATAGCCTATTTCACAGTGATTTAAATTATGCATGCTCTCACGTCTAGTCTCTCACGCGGAGTGACGTGCTCTCACGTCTAGTCTCTCACGCGTAGCGACGTGCTCTTGCGTCTTGTCTCTCACGCGGAGCGACGAGGTCCCCCGTCTATTCTCTCACGCGTAGCGACGCGCTCTGTCAACTAGTCTCTCCTAGGAGCGACGTGCTCTCACATCTAGTCTCACGCGGAGCGACGTGCTCTCGCGTCTAGTCTCACGCGGAGCGAGGTGCTCTCACGTCTAGTCTCTCACGCGGAGCGACGTGCTCTCACGTCTAGTCTCTCACGTGGAGCGACGTGCTCTGTCGTCTAGTGTCACGCGGAGCGACGAGGTCCCCCGTCTAGTCTCTCACGCGGAGCGACGTGCTCTCGCGTCTAGTCTCTCACGTGGAGCGACGTGCTCTGTCGTCTAGTCTCACGCGGAGCGACGAGGTCCCCCGTCTAGTCTCACGCGGAGCGACGTGCTCTCCCGTCTAGTCTCTCACGCGGAGCGACGTGCTCTGTCGTCTAGTCTCACGCGGAGCGACGAGGTCCCCTGTCTAGTCTCTCACGCGGAGTGACGTGCTCTCACGTCTAGTCTCTCACGCGGAGCGACGTGCTCTCACGTCTAGTCTCTCACGCGGAGCGACGTGCTCTCACGTCTAGTCTCTCACGCGGAGTGACGTGCTCTCACGTCTAGTGTCTCACGCGGAGCGACGTGCTCTCACGTCTTGTCTCTCACGCGGAGTGACGTGCTCTCACGTCTAGTGTCTCACGCGGAGCGACGTGCTCTCACGTCTTGTCTCTCACGCGGAGTGACGTGCTCTCACGTCTAGTGTCTCACGCGGAGCGACGTGCTCTCACGTCTAGTGTCTCCCGTGGAGCGACGTGCTCTCACGTCTAGTCTCACGCGGAGCGACGTGCTCTCACGTCTAGTCTCACACGCGGAGCGACGTGCTCTCACGTCTAGTCTCTCACGCGGAGCGACGTGCTCTCACGTCTAGTCTCTCACGCGGAGCGACGTGCTCTCACGTCTAGTGTCACGCGGAGCGACGAGGTCCCTCGTCTAGTCTCTCACACGGAGCGACGAGGTCCCCCGTCTATTCTCTCACGCGTAGCGACGCGCTCTGTCAACTAGTCTCTCCTAGGAGCGACGTGCTCTCACATCTAGTCTCACGCGGAGCGACGTGCTCTCGCGTCTAGTCTCACGCGGAGCGAGGTGCTCTCACGTCTAGTCTCTCACGCGGAGCGACGTGCTCTCACGTCTAGTCTCTCACGTGGAGCGACGTGCTCTGTCGTCTAGTCTCACGCGGAGCGACGAGGTCCCCCGTCTAGTCTCTCACGCGGAGCGACGTGCTCTCCCGTCTAGTCTCTCACGCGGAGCGACGTGCTCTGTCGTCTAGTCTCACGCGGAGCGACGAGGTCCCCCGTCTAGTCTCACGCGGAGCGACGTGCTCTCCCGTCTAGTCTCTCACGCGGAGCGACGTGCTCTGTCGTCTAGTCTCACGCGGAGCGACGAGGTCCCCTGTCTAGTCTCTCACGCGGAGTGACGTGCTCTCACGTCTAGTCTCTCACGCGGAGCGACGTGCTCTCACGTCTAGTCTCTCACGCGGAGTGACGTGCTCTCACGTCTAGTGTCTCACGCGGAGCGACGTGCTCTCACGTCTTGTCTCTCACGCGGAGTGACGTGCTCTCACGTCTAGTGTCTCACGCGGAGCGACGTGCTCTCACGTCTTGTCTCTCACGCGGAGTGACATGCTCTCACGTCTAGTGTCTCACGCGGAGCGACGTGCTCTCACGTCTAGTGTCTCCCGTGGAGCGACGTGCTCTCACGTCTAGTCTCTCACGCGGAGCGACGTGCTCTCACGTCTAGTCTCACACGCGGAGCGACGTGCTCTCACGTCTTGTTTCTCCCGTGGAGCGACGTGCTCTCACGTCTAGTCTCTCACGCGGAGCGACGTGCTCTCACGTCTAGTCTCTCACGCGGAGCGACGTGCTCTCACGTCTAGTCTCTCACGCGGAGCGACGTGCTCTCACGTCTAGTCTCTCACGCGGAGCGACGTGCTCTCACGTCTAGTCTCTCACGCGGAGCGACGTGCTCTCACGTCTAGTGTCACGCGGAGCGACGAGGTCCCTCGTCTAGTCTCTCACACGGAGCGACATGCTCTCACGTCGAGTCTCTCACGCGGAGCGACGTGCTCTCACGTCGAGTCTCTCACGCGGAGCGACGTGCTCTCACGTCGAGTCTCTCACGCGGAGCGACGTGCTCTCACGTCTAGTGTCACGCGGAGCGACGAGGTCTCTCGTCTAGTCTCTCACGCGGAGCGACGTGCTCTCACGTCGAGTCTCTCACGCGGAGCGACGTGCTCTCACGTCGAGTCTCTCACGCGGAGCGACGTGCTCTCACGTCGAGTCTCTCACGCGGAGCGACGTGCTCTCACGTCGAGTCTCTCACGCGGAGCGACGTGCTCTCGCGTCTAGTCTCTCACGCGGAGCGACGTGCTCTCGCGTCTAGTCTCTCACGCGGAGCGACGTGCTCTCGCGTCTAGTCTCTCACGCGGAGCGACGTGCTCTCGCGTCTAGTCTCTCACGCGGAGCGACGTGCTCTCACGTCGAGCCTTTTGTTCAACACCGCTGTCCCCACCTCGCCCCATCTGTATCATCATGACGACCTGAGAAAAGCTTCCTTCCTCTTTTCGCTGAGACGTAGGGACCGCTAACTGTCCTAGAATGCAGAATACTTCATACTGCTCAGCATTAGTATGCAAAACATAAACACTGCTAACTATTTGTTGGCCAAATATTGCTCATCGTCAGAAATCCAAACACTGCTCAATATTTTAATGCCGAAAAGCTGGCACTGAAAAGATGGACAAAATCACACTCTGTCTGATTTTCTTAGGGGTTGGTATTCCTGAAAGTTCCGTTTTCCTGCATTAGATCTTTGTGGGAGAGAGAAGACCGTGCAAAGGTCACGCGCTCTGGCTGCTTTAGGTGTGGACGGGTCAGCGCGACAGCCTGTACTTGTCTGTGAGAGAGCTGTTCCTGACGCAAGCATTTTAAGGCGTTCATCATAAAACTAATCACCGATGAACTCATAAGAATGTTTTTGTCCTTACATTTTGATGGTAACACAATTTTAAAAGGTTGTGATTTTTAAATGCCCATCAAATGCCCATTTGATCATCACTTCAAACATAAAATGGTGACTCCACCTACTTCTGCAACTCAATTAGTGTCAATTTGTTTTTGTTTTTTTTCAAACTAGTAGTTCTGTATTTGCAACTGGATTATCTTTCCCTATATTAACCCTAAGAGCGCTGAAATCAATATTTTTAAATTTAATTATCTTGTGCTGCTGAAAACCTATCATGTGGTGACTTGTTTAAAAGAGGCTCCCCTGTGGGGAGTCGCCGCCTGATGGGTTTTCAGCAGCTTTGACTTTGTTGTCTCACACCATTGAGCAACAATTGCTGCATTTAGCAGTCGAAGGGTTAAAGGATGATCAGGTGACGTATGCAGACAGAGCCTCTATCCACATTAAAACACAAACTCGGCTGGCCGAGGGGAAACGAAGGAAAACTGGGTGAAAAAAAAAATGAAAATCCCCCAGTGATCCCTAAAAGGATTGACCGTAACCCTTAAAGGGGATTCTCAGATGTTCTCATTTCTGGATCTTCGTGTTCTGAACCCTGAAGTTTTGATTTTCCCTCCATAAACCCCGGTGATCTAAGTCAAACGTGCTCAGTGAGGCCAGATGCAGTGCGTCAGTGTCGGTGTCTGTAATATGGAGCGATACAGCACCGTAAACCTCATAGAAACGTGTTATGAAGTTGCATCGCTGGAGTTCAGCTTCAGGTCCAGAGCGATCTCCGCGCTTGTGTGTTTCTTTTAACCTGCAACCTTTTAAGGTCTGAAGGATGTGTGTCAGTTGTTTTGCTAGTACGGGTTGCTCTGAGTGAGTTCTGAGTGTCAGAAGCACCTTATTAAGACACAAGGGCGCTCTTTTCTGCTGCTCTGAAGTGCGCCGCATGTCACTTCCTTCCTCCTCAGCTCATTTGAGCAGCGCTTCAGTCATCCGTCACTCCGGTGCTGCTGTCACTCCGCTGCTCGACCTGCTGTGAGTGAGAGAATCACCCCAGGCCCTCGAACACACACCTGCAGAGACCTGGTCCAGCTGAAGGTGAGTTCCCGCCGGTCCGTTCCCCGTCTCGCTCTCGCTCAGGGCTGGAGGGAGTTTCTGCGAAGGAGCTGGTAGCTTATGAGCCAGCATGTGCAGGAGAGCCGAGACTCGTGCAAACCTCCAGAAACCGTTTCCTCGCGGCCTCTGGCAGCTCGAGATCCAGCAGCAGAGCTTCTGTGGGACAGGGTAGTGGGGTTAGGAGCTGTGTGTAGCTGGGTTAGTGATGTTAGATGGGTAAGGGTTAGTGATAGTGATGTTAGATGGGTAAGGGTTAGTGATAGTGATGGTAGATGGGTAAGGGTTAGTGATAGTGATGGTAGATGGGTAAGGGTTAGTGATAGTGATGGTAGATGGGTAAGGGTTAGTGATAGTGATGGTAGATGGGTAAGGGTTAGTGATAGTGATGGTAGATGGGTAAGGGTTAGTGATAGTGATGGTAGATGGGTAAGGGTTAGTGATAGTGATGGTAGATGGGTAAGGGTTAGTGATTGTGATGGTAGATGGGTGAGGGTTAGTGATAGTGATGGTAGATGGGTCAGGGTTAGTGATGTTAGATGGGTAAGGGTTACTGATAGTGATGTTAGATGGGTAAGGGTTAGTGATAGTGATGTTAGATGGGTTAGGGTTAGTGATAGTGATGTTAGATGGGTTAGAGTTAGAGATAGTGATGGTCGATGGGTAAGGGTTAGTGATAGTGATGGTCGATGGGTAAGGGTTAGTGATAGTGATGGTAGATGGGTTAGTGTTAGTGATGGTCGTTGGTTATCAGCATTGCGTTCTGCATTAGGGTCAGAATTAGCTTCTGCAGGAACCTGTGGTGAAGAGCTGAGGCCCCAGCAGACGCACGCTGCTCCCCAACCCCCCTGAGCGCACACACGCGCACGCACACACACACACACGCACACACACTCTCACTCACACACACACTCACACAATCAGGTACAGTCCTCAACACATCTCATTCATTCAGCTGGCGATCACAGATACACTCATTTGCCTCTGCAGTCAGGACAGACCTGTTTGCTGAAGGATGTTCATAAGCAACACAGGCGAACTATTCCGGTTTATTTTATAGTTTCTGCTTGCTGTGTAATATTTTATGTGTAGTGTGTCGAGAGCGAAAGCATCGCAGGGCACAACTGCCTCAAGGTGTGGCTCCTGACGGCCATTTTGAAATCAGACCCTGCAGGTGCGGGAGGTCTCCCTGGGCAGTGTTCGGTTTATCTATTTGCCAATTTTGTACCAATATTCATTTCATCAATTTAACCACCAACTGAAGAATTTCAGTAAAATCTTCAGCTTGACTGGGAGAGAAGAGCTGAGCTGACTAGATTTGGTGAGTTTCAATGTCGCCCTTTGGATAAGAGAACAGTGGTTTGCTCTGTTGATGCGAGACTCGAGACCCATCCCCCATCTAAACCAAGACAAAATGGAGGCTAAATTTCTCCTCTCGTGGAAGACAGAGCAGCTGCTTACATGCATGTTAATAGTGTGTTGAGTCACCGGTAAAAGTGGTAAATGGAGAATTCAGCGGAATTGAGCCGCAGTTCTGATTTAGGAGGTGGATGAGCTCACTGGAGGAGTCTAAAAATGTCTTCAGGAAGAAGCATCGACGGTCAGGGCGGGGAGTGATAGTCTGACACTGTGATGTAAAAATGACCGGCTCACTGTGGACAGCACCTGTTAGGGGAAAATGCATTCAGTCTGTGGGGTTAGGGTGAGTGTTCTGGGCGTTTAGAGTCCAGATTTCTCCCCCTCTTTAATCTGACCCAGCGATTACGGCTTGTAGTCCTCTGATCAGCTTATCAAATTCACAAGTGAGGAGAAAAACTTCTCTAAAAAATGGAGGATTTGCAGGTGGTTCGTTGCATCAAACCTGTCTCATTTTTCAGACTTTAGAGGAACCAGCCTTCTGCTTTTTTTACTCCGCACTTCTGGTAGTCTGAAGTCATTTTACTTTCAGTCTTTGGCTCTGACAGAATGTCATCAGTTTATGAGTCATTGAGTATTTATTTCTGAATTATGCACCAGCTAATGGAGTGAATCAAACTGAAGCCTTTTTTTCAAACTTTTTTTTACGATTACAGTGCCCTACAACTATTGTTTAACATGTTGTAAAATGACTCCGTCCCTCTTTTGTTCATGTGTTCTTGGGTGTGCATGTGTGTGTTACTGTACAAGCTTCTGCGCGCGCGCGTGCGTGCGTGCGTGCGTGCGTGCGTGCGTGCGTGTGTGTGTGTGTGTGTGGATGTTTGAGTTATATTCATTACAGCTGTGTAACTTCACACCCTCCTGAGGTGCAACCGTAACGTCTCCTGCTCCATCTGTAACTGTTGCTCAAAGTGGCTCCCTGTGATCTTCAGCGCGGTAAAATAACAAATGTGAATCTCCATCACAGAGCTTTACAATATTCTCTTAAATGCACTTTCACATGTCATTAAAAGCATCCGCAGAATAATTTACTCGTAACAGAAAACTGCTTCCTGTGGAGCTGCAGGATTGTGTCTCAGTTCCCTTTGAGAGAGTTTTTGAGTCATAAACTCGTTTCTGGGGACGGATGAGCTGAGCACAAGAGAGGAAGTTTCAACACAGAAGAGGAACTTATAACCACAAATAACATTTCTGCACATAGTTATATTTTAACTAATCTCCAGTTTTGAGAACTTGTAAGACTGGGGGCGTTTTTGATAATTTGCTATTGCCCAGAGACAGCAGAACTGATGTTTCAGGATTGTGTACGAAGGGCACAGCTGAACCAGGACAGAAGCTTTCATCTCTAAAATGGATCTTCCTGCGTTAATAAACGGCAGATTCAGGCCTGTTGCTGCCAAACTCACCATTTTAAACCACAGAGTGCATTAACCCTTTAAGTAGTGTACGCACACCATGAAACTCTGACCTTTCTTATTCTGAAGTAACTATCAGTATTGACATTTAGAAGACTGGCCTAAAATGTTGACAAGAATCTAACATTTCTTGCTCTAGAAGCACTAGAAGAGTGAAATGTCATGAAAAAAAGAAGCACTATTGAAAAGGTAAAATGCAGAGGAGAGTACCTCGGATAATTAACCCTCTAATGTGTGTCAGTCTTGTGCTTCTGTGATTTACCCTGCAGATTCACAAGATGGCCGCCTCCACGCCCATCTCCCAGGAAGAGATCGAGGACCTCAGAGACGCTTTCGCCAAAATTGGTGAGAACTGATAACCCCCATACACACACACACACTCCTCCCGTCCCCACAGAAAACCTCCTCGTCCCTACCACCTTAACTATCAAACCCCCCCCCCCCCATCCCCGCCCCCACAGGATGTGGTTTTTCACTTTGCTGATGACATCAGATCTGGGTTCTGTTTCAGAAACACAAGCTGCTCTTAAACTGCTGACCTTTTTATATTCAAAAAAGTGCACATCCATTCAATTCCACTGCACGGGACTGAGGTCCATATTCAGTCTGTCCTTTCCTCCATAGTTGGCCTCCTGTTTCCTTGCTGGACGGAAACAACTAAGGAGCTAATGCCCTCCTTTCCTTCAGGAAATGGATAATTTGGATGCATCTTGTCATGGCTACCAGCTGAACTATGTCCAAGTTCTGTCCCTTAGCGAGGAAGGTTCTGTGCTCATTACAGAATGCAGATGCAGCTTAAGACTTATTTTAACATGAACCAGGATCACACACCTTTAAACACATTATACATTCTGTACGACCAATCAGTGAGATGTGCTGTCATTTTATTCACTCATGTTGTGCAGTTAAAGGGACCCTTTATTCACTCATGTTATAGAGTTAAAGGGACCCTTTATTCACTCATGTTACAGAGTTAAAGGGGCCCTTCATTCACTCTTGTTACAGAGTTAAAGGGGCCCTTTATTCACTCATGTTACAGAGTTAAAGGGGCCCTTTATTCACTCATGTTATAGAGTTAAAGAGGCCCTTTGTTCACTCATGTTATAGAGTTAAAGGGGCCCTTTGTTCACTCATGTTATAGAGTTAAAAGGGCCCTTTGTTCAGTCATGTTATAGAGTTAAAGGGGCCCTTTGTTCACTCATACAGTTAAAAGGATCCTTTATTCACTGATGTTATGGAGTTAAAGGGGCCCTTTATTCACTCCTGTTATAGAGTTAAAGGGGCCCTTTCTTCGCTCATATTATGGAGTTAAAGGGGCCCTTTATTCACTCGTTATGGAGTTAAAGGGGCCCTTTATTCACTCCTGTTATAGAGTTAAAGGGGTCCTTTATTCACTCCTGCTATAGAGTTAAAGGAGCCCTTTATTCGCTCATGTTATGGAGTTAAAGGGACCCTTTATTCACTCATGTTATGGAGTTAAAGGGGCCCTTTATTCACTCCTGTTATAGAGTTAAAGAGGCCCTTTATTCACTCCTGTTATACAGTTAAAGGGGCCCTTTATTCACTCCTGTTATAGAGTTAAAGGGGTCCTTTATTCACTCATGTTATTGAGTTAAAGGGACCCTTGATTCACTCATGTTATAGAGTTAAAGGGACCCTTTATTCACTCCTGTTATACAGTTAAAGGGGCCCTTTATTCACTCCTGTTATAGAGTTAAAGGGGTCCTTTATTCACTCATGTTATTGAGTTAAAGGGACCCTTGATTCACTCATGTTATAGAGTTAAAGGGACCCTTTATTCACTCATGTTACAGAGTTAAAGGGGCCCTTCATTCACTCTTGTTACAGAGTTAAAGGGGCCCTTTATTCACTCATGTTACAGAGTTAAAGGGGCCCTTTATTCACTCATGTTATAGAGTTAAAGGGGCCCTTTATTCACTCATGTTATAGAGTTAAAGGGGCCCTTTGTTCACTCATGTTATAGAGTTAAAGGGGCCCTTTATTCACTCATGTTGTAGAGTTAAAGGGGCCCTTTATTCACTCATGTTATGGAGTTAAAGGGGCCCTTTATTCACTCATGTTATAGAGTTAAAGGGGCCCTTTATTCACTCATGTTGTAGAGTTAAAGGGGCCCTTTATTCACTCATGTTATAAAGTTAAAGGGGCCCTTTATTCACTCATGTTATATAGTTAAAGGGGCCCTTTATTCACTCATGTTATGGAGTTAAAGGGGCCCTTTGTTCACTCATGTTATAGAGTGAAGGGGGCGTTTTGTTCGCTCATGTTATAGAGTTAAAGGGGCCCTTTGTTCACTCATGTTATAGAGTTAAAGGGGCACTTTGTTCACTCATGTTATAGAGCTAAAAAGGCCGTTTATTCACTCATGATATAGAGTTAAAGGGACCTTTTATTCAGTCATGTTATGGAGTTAAAAGGGCCCTTTATTCACTCATGTTATAAAGTTAAAGGGGCCCTTTATTCACTCCTGTTATAGAGTTAAAGGGGCCCTTTATTGAGTCATGTTATGGAATTAAAAGGACCCTTTATTCAGTCATGTTATGGAGTTAAAGGGGCTCTTTATTCGCTCATGTCATTAAGTTAAAGGGGCCGTATATTCAGTCATGTTATAGAGTTAAAGGGGCCCTTTATTCACTCCTGTTATAGAGTTAAAGGGGCCCTTTATTGAGTCATGTTATGGAATTAAAAGGACCCTTTATTCAGTCATGTTATGGAGTTAAAGGGGCTCTTTATTCGCTCATGTCATTAAGTTAAAGGGGCCGTATATTCAGTCATGTTATAGAGTTAAAGGGGCCCTTTATTCACCCATGTTATAGAGTTACAGGGGCCTTTTGTTCACTCATGTTATAGAGTTAATGGGGCACTTTGTTCACTCATGTTATAGAGTTTCAGGGGCGCTTTGTTCGCTCATGTTATAGAGTTAAAGGGGCCCTTTGTTCACTCATGTTATAGAGGTTAAGGGGCACTTTGTTCGCTCATGTTATAGAGTTAAAGGGGCCCTTTGTTCACTCATGTTATAGAGTTAAAGGGGCCCTTTGTTCACTCATGTTATAGAGTTTAAGGGGCGCTTTGTTCGCTCATGTTATAGTGTTAAAGGGGCCCTCTTTTCACTCCTGTTAATGAGTTAAAGGGGCCCTTTGTTCACTCATGTTATAGAGTTAAAGGGGCCCTTTATGCACTCATGTTAAAGAGTTAATGGGGCCCTTTGTTCACTCATGTTATGGAGTTAAAGGGCCCTTTATTCACTCATGTTATGGAGTTAAAGGGACTTTTTATTCACTCTTGTTATGGAGTTAAAGGAGCCCTTTATTCACTCCTGTTATAGAGTTAAAGGCACCCTTTGTTCACTCATGTTATGGAGTTAAAGGGCCCTTTATTCACTCATGTTATGGAGTTAAAGGGACCCTTTATTCACTCATGTTCTGGAGTTAAAAAGGCCCTTTATTCACTCATGTTCTGGACTAAAAGGGGCCCTTTATTCACTCCTGTTATGGAGTTAAAGGGGCCCTCTTTGTTCACTGATGTTATGTAAGTAAAGGGGCCCTTTATTCACTGATGTTATGGAGTTAAAGGGGCCCTTTATTCACTGATGTTATGGAGTTAAAAAGGCCCTTTGTTCACTCATGTTATAGAGCTAAAGAGGCCCTTTGTTATGGAGTTAAGGTAGTGTTTTCTGTGCCTGTAACCTGAACCCTTTTTCCTCGGTAGATGTGGACTCTAAGGGTCACATCACTGCAGACGAACTCACTGAGCTCTTCAAAGCTGCAAATTTCCCGTTGCCTGGATACCGAGTGCGAGAGATCATACAGGGCCTAGACCAGAGAGAGGTCACCTTTGACCAGTTTATCACAGTGAGTTCCCCAGGGGTCAAAGGTTACAGAGGGGCCTCCTCCAAAATTCTACATATACAGTAAATGCTTGATATGCATGTGTTGATGCAAGAGTAAATCTCTGCAGGTCGTGAGTGGACTGAAGAGCTCGGAGGTGGCGAAGACGTTCCGGAAAGCCATCAATAAGAAGGAGGGGATCTGTGCTGTGGTGGGGACGTCAGAACAGTCCAGTGCGGGGACTCAACATTCCTACTCTGGTATGGACCAATCAGCCTTCTACCTTTTGCAACCAATCACATCTCAGTTCAGCCAGCTGTGGAAGTAAACAGAGGTTCAGTGGTTTACTTGATTGTTATAATTCTGAAATTTTGATTTTACATTGCAATGTATCACATTGAGTTGGCAGAAACTTGTATCCAAAGTGAAGTTGTTTGTGTGTAATGACAGTCATTGGATCAGCAGTTATATAAGGTTTAATTCACATGATGTATGGGCTGATCCCTAGCCTGGCCCATCAGGCGGAGACTGAATGTGGACTACAGGCCAATTTTACTGGAGTTAGTGCACTAAAATATGTTGACCAAAATAACAGCCACAAAAATGAACTATAATCACGATAGCAGAATGTCGTACTGAGCTCTAGGGGTGATGATGCAGCAGCAGTGGAGCTCATGATATTGTTCACGGGGGGGCAGTAGCTCAGGTGCTGTCTGACGGGATGAGACTGACGACCACAGAGGAAGAGCTGCAGTCTAAATCATATTTGGAGGAATGGAGAGGTCAAATGAGGAGGTGGTGGTGTTTTACCCTAACCCTGTCCCACAAATGAGGAAAATATGGTGTCTAACCCTAACACTGTCCCACAAATGAGGAAAATATGGTGTCTAATCCTAACACTGTCCCACAAATGAGCAGAAGGTGGTGCTTTACCCCAACACTGTCCCACAAATGAGGAGAATATGGTGTCTAACCCTAACACTGTCCCACAAATGAGGAGAATATGGTGTCTAACCCTAACACTGTCCCACAAATGAGGAAAATATGGTGTCTAATCCTAACACTGTCCCACAAATGAGCAGAAGGTGGTGCTTTACCCCAACACTGTCCCACAAATGAGAATATGGTCTCTAACCCTAACACTGTTCCACAAATGAGGAGAATGTGTGTCTAATCCTAACCCTGTCCCACAAATGAGGAGAATATGTGTCTAATCCCAACACTGTCCCACAAATGAGGAGAATATGGTGTCTAACCCTAACACTGTCCAACAAATGAGAATATGGGCTCTAATCCTAACACTGTCCCACAAATGAGGAGAATATGGTGTCTAATCCTAACCCTGTCCCACAAATGAGGAGAATATGGTGTCTAATCCTAACACTGTCCCACAAATGAGGAGAATATGGTGTCTAATCCTAACACTGTCCCACAAATGGGGAGAATATGGTGTCTAATCCTAACACTGTCCCACAAATGAGGAGAATATGGTGTCTAATCCTAACCCTGTCCCACAAATGAGCAGAATATGGTGTCTAACCCTAACACTGTCCCACAAATGACAAGAATATGGTGTCTGATCCTAACCCTGTCCCACAAATGAGGAGAATATGGTGTCTAACCCTAACCCTGTCCCACAAATGAGGAGAATATGGTGTCTAACCCTAACGCTGTCCCACAAATGAGAATATGGTGTCTAACCCTAACACTGTCCCACAAATGAGGAGAATATGGTGTCTAACCCTAACACTGTCCCACAAATGAGGAGAATATGGTGTCTTACCCTAACACTGTCCCACAAGTGAGAATATGGTGTCTAATCCTAACACTGTCCCACAAATGAGGAAAATATGGTGTCTAACCCTAACACTGTCCCACAAATGAGGAGAATATGGTGTCTAACCCTAACACTGTCCCACAAATGAGGAGAATATGGTGTCTAACCCTAACCCTGTCCCACAAATAAGGAGAATAAGGGTCTAACCCTAACACTGTCCCACAAATGACGAGAATATGGTCTAATCCTAACACTGTTCCACAAATGAGCAGAAGGTGGTGCTTTACCCCAACACTGTCCCACAAATGAGGAAAATATGGTGTTTAACCCTCGCATGGTCCCACAGATGAGGTGCAGAACGGTGGTGAGGAGAATATGGTGTCTAATCCCTAACCCTGTCCCACAAATGAGGAGAAGGTGGTGTTTAGCCCTAACCCTGTCCCACAAATGAGGAGAAGGTGGTGTTAAGCCCTAACACTGTCCCACAAATGAGGAGAAGGTGATGCTTTACCGTAGCCCTGTCCCACAAATGAGGAGGTGGTGCGTTACTCTAACACTGTCCCACAAAGGAAGAGCTGGTGTTTAACTCTCGCACTGTCCCACAGAAGAGGTGAAAGAAGATGGTGTCTAAACCTATCTCTGTCCCACAGAGGAGGAGAAGGTGGCGTTTGTGAACTGGGTGAATAAGGCCCTTGAGAAAGACCCTGACTGTCAGCATGTGCTGCCCATGGACCCCAACACCAATGACCTCTTCACTGCTGTGGGAGACGGGATTATTCTCTGGTGAGTGAGTGAGTGAGTGTGTGTGTGTGTGTGTGTGTGTGTGTGTATGGATGAATGGATGGATGGAACACTTTTTCCCTTTCACCTGATGTTCAAGTACTCCATTAGCTGTGAGCCAAGTAACATTACACAGTCATTATGCTACATTCAGTGGTGGAAAATTTCAATTTTAAAAAGTAAAAAATCCTCCCTAATAGTTTGATCTAATCTCATGGATTACCTCATAAGCACCGCAGAGAGCTAATGTCTGAAATAAACTGGCAAAGTCACTGGCTGGGAGTAACACATGGGATGACCTGTTAGTTATGGGATGTGAACTGGAGCAGATGAGCGGTACAGATAATAACGAGAATCCTACAGGAGACAGTACACTGTCCCATCAGTCAGAGCCATATGCGAAACAAACTGCACAGAATATCATCAGACACAGCAGTTACTGCTCACTGCAGTTCATGTACTACACTGCAGTAGGTCCTCAGTGTCCTGTGAAGACAGTCAGATCTAACACCGCCCTGCTCCTGCGCTCTTGTGCTTTTCAGCAAGATGATAAACCTCTCCGTGCCCGACACCATCGATGAGAGAACCATTAACAAGAAGAAGCTGACGCCCTTCACAATACAGGTGACGCAGGAGGCTCGAGGTCCTCCGCAGCGATGCTCACATGCATCTGGACAATACTGAATAATCTCGATGAGAGTTCTCAGAAATGGAGCTGTGTTTTGACTCCTGTTTGCACATACCTAATCCTAATTATGTCACATAAATAACCTTCACTATTAATGCTTATCTGTGTTATTTGGATGTATAGCAATAGTTTTTTTTTTGTGAGAGCTATGTGTGATTTTTGTAGACAGCTCTGGGCAGGTGGACACAGACTGATCCAGTTCAGTAGCATGAGGTATCACAAGACACTTGTGTGTTGTGAGGTGTGTTTTTAGTGTTGTTTTATGCGACCATGCTCATGAAAAATCGCAGTCTTTTTGGATATTTCTAAGGCATTTCACAGGGTTTGGTATGATGGCCTGCTGTTTAAACTTGAGCAGCTATGTATTGGTGGCACCCTATTGAAATGGTTTAGGACTAATTACTTAAAAGATCGGAAGCAAAGGGTTGTCATTGAGGTGTCTTCTTCATCCTGAAAGGATATTTATGCTGGAGTGCCTCAAGGGTCTGTTCTTTACCCCTTATCATTTTTAATCTACATTAATGATATAACTAGTGACCTTAGTTCTGATTGTTTTTTGTTTGCCGATGATAGGCCTCTAATTGATGTGGTTTCTACTCCTAATTCAACTGCTGAAAAGTTGAAAAGAGACTTGAGTAGGATTTCTCCATGGGCAGAAAAATGGCTGGTCACAATGAATGCTTCTAAAACTAAATCGATGGAATTTTAATTAAAGAGAGACAAACCTAATCCTGATCTTTTGCTGAATGAGGTTATTGGGGTTGTACAAACTCATGAGCAT
Organism: Gymnothorax reevesii; assembly: GCA_029721435.1. Classification (NCBI taxonomy): domain Eukaryota; kingdom Metazoa; phylum Chordata; class Actinopteri; order Anguilliformes; family Muraenidae; genus Gymnothorax; species Gymnothorax reevesii. Next base: position 57,528,185 of record CM056590.1, read on the forward strand.
CTGGGGGTGTCTCTTTGTAGTGACATTTCCTGGAAGGCTCATGTGTTAAAAATTAATCAAAAGGCTTCCAAAAAAATGTAATATGTTCAACGGCTGAAATTAATTCTCTCAAGGCATGCTCTCTTAATCTTGTTTAAATCATTGGTCCCATCTAATTTAGAATATGCCGATGTTGTCTGGGATGGGTGTGCTGGCGGGGAATCCGATTACTCGCATTCAATATGAGGCAGCGAGGGTTGTAACGGTTTTGTTCTCTCTGTGTGTTCTCTTTTCTTGAGTGAATTGTAATGCTATGGGGTTGAGTCCCCTAGATGGGCGGCTAAAACTCTTGGGGCAAATGCTTACAAATATATTGTTTAAATAAAAAAAAAAGCTTTGACCCAGGGTTACTCTGCTGCAGCCTCTGGAGGGCAGCAGTGTCTGTAGAGATTTGCTCTAGCCATGAGCTACAGCAGGGGCGGCCAACCCTGGTCCTGGAGAGCCGCAGTGTCTGCTGGTTTTTAGTGTAACTCAGCACTTGATTGATGAATTAAAGCAGTTGATTACAAATTTCACTTATATCTCCTGGTGTCTCAGGTTTAAATCGGGTGGAGAAAACCAAACTCATACACCCTCTGGCTCTACAGGACCAGTGTTATTCGCCCCTGCTCTATAAACTTTTGCCTGTTCTCTGTACTTCTACTTTGTCTTGTTATGGCCCCAATTTGTTATTACAATTTACAACACAACAGCTACAGCAACAGCAAGGGATGACAGAAACAGTTTTAAAAACTTGAACACATTTAATTAACAGACAAAGACTAATACTAACCAACAACTAATAACCAAGATTGATTTACATGAAAAACAGAAATATTTACAGTCCCTTTTTGTTGGGGTGGCTTGGTGATGTCCTTGGTAAGGAAAAAAAAATGCTCTAACACAGGCAAAAATCCACAAAAGAAACTTCACAGCTCTTAAACAGAAATGACAGGTCTGGTCACATGTATCCTTCTTCTTGCAATTTCTCCTACTACTTTACTGTCTCAATTCTTTTCCTTATATACTCTTTTGCAGACCCCACCCACATTTAGACCTCTTTTTTTTTTTTTTATTTTCGGGGACTTGCCCCAGACATGTCTAGGACATGTCTAAACCTAGCTCCAGTCTGAGCTTAATAAAAGAAAGGTAAATACTGCCATCTAGTGGCCTCTATTCACATTACAGCCTGAATTACAACTACGCTAAATATCCAACCACATTGACAAATCTTGGTTAACACGTAGATTGCTGTCACAACCTGCAAGTCTGCTTAATTGGATCTAGGAGTCTTGTGGATTGTTCCTGCTAATTGCTTGATTAGCTCATTACCAAATTAAACCTGAGACACCAGGTGAGCTCAGTGAGTAACACCAAAAATCAGCAGACACTGCGGCTCTACAGGACCAGGGTTGGCCACCCCTGAGCTACAGCTTCGGGTTTCACTGACAAGTTACTTCCCGTTAAGTCAGGTAATTAGTGCATGGCTGGGGAAAATCCCAGTGGATACTGTGGCCCTCGGAGCTGGACTTCAGTGCCTCTGATTTAGCATTTAAAATCTGGCTATATCACAGCGCCCTGACACCCCCCCCCAAATATTGACAGGAGAATCTAAACCTGGCGCTGAACTCGGCATCAGCTATTGGCTGCCATGTGGTCAACATCGGGGCAGAGGACCTTAAGGAGGGGCGGCAGCACCTGGTCCTCGGCCTACTCTGGCAGGTCATCAAAATTGGCCTGTTTGCCGACATCGAGATCAGCAGGAACGAGGGTAAGGAGTTTATTTATGTGAGACTGTATTAGTGTTCTTCCTAAATCATGTGGAGATACAAAAATGTACGACTCCGTGTCATGTGCATCACTATGAAAACTGAGGTACTTTCCGATGGCACTGTCGAGTTCTGACCTATATAAACTGAAAACAATAGGGCCTAAAACAGAGCCTTGATGAACACCACAAAGGTACCACTGTGTGTCTATTAACTGTGCCTGTGCGTAGCTCTCATTGCTCTACTGAGAGATGGTGAGACGCTGGAGGATCTGATGAAACTCTCTCCTGAGGAGCTCTTGCTGCGCTGGGCGAACTACCACCTGGAGCAGGCCGGCTGCTCCAAGATCAACAACTTCAGCTCCGATATAAAGGTACCTAGATATGCACACAAACACACACACTCATGTTCGTAAAACTGTACTTATGGGGCCATTGTATTGACTTGTGTTCATCCTGTACAGTCTTCCCCCAAACCCAAACTCTAATCAAATATTGCCCAACCCTTTCCCTAACCTCAAGCTAAACCTGATTCTAGCAGTAATCCTCGCTTAACCAATTAGCTGAAATCCTTCATAATCTTCTGAGAGGACCACCCAAAAAGTCCTCACAACCTCAAGTGTCCTCCCAAGATCTCTTGTTTCTCAAAAATTGGCTGTCATTGGTATATCTATACGAACTCACGCTTGCACACACATACAGATGTTACACACACTTTTGTACACCTCACACACACACAGACACACACAGACACACACACACAGACACACAGACACACACACACACACACACACACACACACACGTCACTCATATAAGCACACATACCTCATATATATTAATTTATCATTTAGTTTAGCGAGCTGTGCAGGGTGGGTCCCTGCCTTTCGCCCAGAGTCAGCTGGGATAGGCTCCAGCTCCCCTGCGACCCCAGTGAGGAAGAACTGGTGAAGATAATGGATAGATACATGGAAATTCATATCGTTTTCTCCCTCTGAAGGACTCCAAAGCATACTACAACCTGCTGGACCAAGTGGCCCCCAAGGGAGATGAAGATGGAATTCCAGCGATTCCCATCGACATGTCTGGGATCAGGGTCCGTATGTCCATCCGTTTGTCCTTGTCCCGTACCTGTTTGTTTGTTTCAGTGACGCCTCAGGAGCCTGAAACAGTTGTTGAGAATGTTTCATAGTAGAGTCTGGTCAGTCAAGTTGATTTTAGAAGTTTATGGAGAATGTTTATGGTGAATTTTCTGAAAGAATGTAAACACTCCTTTCAGACCCATCGAAAACCCCATTAATCACATCTCCCCATTACCACTCTCTGGCGGCCCTTGCAGGAGAAGGAGGATCTGAAGAGAGCAGAGCTCATGCTTGAGCAAGCTGACCGACTGGGCTGCCGTCAGTTTGTCACGGCAACCGACGTCGTCCGCGGCAACCCAAAACTGAACCTTGCATATATTGCCAATCTTTTTAACAAATACCCCGCCCTGAAAAAGCCTGAAAACCAGGATATCGACTGGAGCTCCATCGAGGGTGAGAGTGACAACACTGCAGCCAATCAGGGTTCAGTTTCCTAACTTAAGTGCAATCCCACTATGCCACGGGGCTCAGCATCTTAGTGCCTGTCCCTACGATCCTTCTCCCCCCACAGGTGAGACCAGGGAGGAGAGAACATTCCGGAACTGGATGAATTCTCTGGGGGTGAATCCTCGAGTCAACCACCTATACGGGTGAGGCCCCGCCCCTCTGCTCTTCTGAGAGCGCTTTACCCACCTGACTTCCTGGATGCCTGTGAAGCATTTCGCCCCTCTGTCACACTCCATCCGCTGCCCCTCCTCTCCCATTTATGCAACAAATATTCTGAAAATGTGTGAATTAGAGACCAATGTGTGTGTGCGTTATTACACATGTGCATGTACGTGTTCATATGTCAGCAGGTGTGTCTGTTCCTGTTAATGAGTCACATGTCTGTACTGCAGAGACTTGGACGATGCTCTGGTCATCTTCCAGCTGTATGAGAAAATCAAGGTGCCCGTGGATTGGAGCCGAGTCAACAAGCCCCCCTACCCCAAACTGGGGGGCAACATGAAGAAGGTCAATTACACTACCCCCCTACAGACATCACTGAGTCACCTCACCCCCCCTACAGACATCACTGAGTTACCCAACCCCCCTACAGACATCACTGAGTTACCCAAACCCCCCTAAAGACATCACTGAGTTACCCTACTCCCCCTACAGACATCACTGAGTTACCCTACCCCCCTACAGACATCACTGAGTAATACACTGACAAGGAAAAGAACTTGATATAACTCCATTGCAAAAAACGTGACCCAACCCTTTAAGCAGTAGTGTTTGAAGTGCAGATTTTATGACAATGTTCCGTCTTCTGCCTTTTGCTTGGGGGCTCTGACTAGGATTGGTAGGGTTGGTTCTTGAACATTTTCCCTTCAAGTTTATTTCGCCGGAGGTACCATTTATTTCCTGGAGCCAAACTGAGTATCAATGAGGCACACAATATGAATGCCAGTCATGGGTTAAAGGCCCTGCGCTTAACCCACCAGAAATATCCCAAACCCTAACACTACCCTGCGCTTAACCCAACAGAAGTATCCCAAACCCTAACCCAACACAAGTATCCCCAAACTGGGAGAAAGCATGAGGACGATCAGTTACGCCACTCTAACCAAAACGACCCAATTACACCAACCCTTCTCTAGAAGTCGAGCAATCACTCTCACCCCCTAACAGATTTGTAATGTAAAAATTACTGCGACAGATGTAATTCAAGCAGCATATTATAACTGCATGTAATTTAATAAATAATGCTTATGATATGAGAATGGCATTTGCTACAGTAGTATTTGCTTGTGAGGTAATTATCGACCATGTGATATCACAACTGAATCTCATGCAATAAATACTGCACATGGTCTACAGATAACTGCCCGCGAGGTATTGATCAACAGCATATGGTGTAATAATAACTGTACGTTTTGTAATGAGAACTTTTTGATGTAATCACTGCTGATGATCAACAGTGCATAACTTGTAATGACATCTGTATGTGGTGTAATGATTGACAGCTGGAGAACTGTAACTACGCAGTTGAGTTGGGGAAGAAAGAGGCAAAGTTCTCTCTGGTGGGAATCGCTGGTCAGGACCTGAACGCCGGTAACCGCACCCTCACCCTGGCCTTACTCTGGCAGCTCATGAGGAGGTAAACCCAAATCCAACATCGTACCAACTCACTAACATCTCAACTCCATCCCTAACCCAACACCATACCAACCCAATACTACATCTAACTCAAAAACATCCCAACTCCATCTCTAAGCCAACACCATACCAACCGAATTCTACATCTAACTCACTCACATCTCAACTCCATCTCTAACCCAACACCATACCAACCCAATACTACATCTAACTCAATAACATGCCAACTCCATCTCTAACCCAACACTATACCAACCCAATACTACACTGAACAAAAATATAAACGCCCCATGTCAAATTTTTTAGTTTTTATTAAGATTAGGGTTATGCAATATATGAAGCAAATCAAAATACATTTTTATTCATGACTAATCTTCAGATCACCGGCCATTACATCTTGATATTGGCATCAGCAAAGGAGTGACGAACACGTCGGGGTCAGGCTGAAGAAATTGAATATTCAATATCTTGTGTGTCCAACATTTGCGTCTCTCAGAGCAACACGTCTCCTTCGCATGGAGTTGATCAGGTTGTCTATCGTGGCCTGTGGAATGTTATTCCATTCTTCCCGGAGGACCACACGGAGCTGGCGCACATTATCCGGAACTGGAACACGGTCGCGGACACGTCGATCCAGAACATCCCAAAGATGATCCATGGGCGACATGTCCGGCAAATACACAGGCCAGTCCAGAACTGGAATGTGCTCTGCAGCAAGGAACTGCATGCAGACCGCTCTGGTGGACATCCCTGCATCCAGCATGCCAATGGTTCCCACATGACCTGACACATCTAAGGCATGATGACTTTTGACAAAATCTGACATTTTGGGGTGGTCTTTTATTGTCCCCAGTATAAGGAGTGTCTGGGTGCTGCTCATTCTGTCTGATCACTGTCTGGAAATGCCACACCCATGTACTGAGCAAATGCTCACTGACAGAGAGATTGATTAAAAAATGGTGCACAAATTGAGAGAAATATCCCTATTGTACGAGTAAAAGTCAGCATATGCTCACTTAGAGTTGTTAACTCCATGTGGCATCAACATTTAACATGGGGAGTTTGTATTTTTTTTCAGTGTACATCCAACTCAATAACATCCCCACTCCATCTCGAACCCAACACCATACCATCCCCAACAACATCGCAGTTAAATGACTAACCCAACACCTTACCATCTCAATACTTCATCCAATTCAACAACATCCCAACTCCATCTCTAACCCGACACGATTCCATCCCCAACAACATCCCAGCTCCATGTCTAACCCAACACAATGCCAACCCAAATCTACATCCAATTTAACAATATCCCAACACTACCTCCAACTCAGCAACTCCTGTCAGTAATAAGCATTTGTATTTGACTCGTGTGACTGATATGTATTTGTATTTGACTCGCGTGACTGATATATATTTGTATTTGACTTGCGTGACTGACATATATTTGTATTTGACTTGCGTGACTGACGTGTTTGTATTAGACTCATGTGACTGAAATGTGTTTGTATTTGACTCATGTGACTGATATGTATTTGTATTTGACTCGCGTGACTGATATGTATTTGTATTTGACTTGTGTGACTGATATGTACTTGTATTTGACTTGTGTGACTGATATGTGTTTGTATTTGACTCATGTGACTGATATGTATTTGTATTTGACTTGTGTGACTGATATGTACTTGTATTTGACTTGCGTGACTGAAATGTACTTGTATTTGACTCGCGTGACTGATATGTATTTGTATTTGACTCGTGTGACTGATATGTATTTGTATTTGACTCGCGTGACTGATATGTATTTGTATTTGACTTGTGTGACTGATATGTATTTGTATTTGACTTGTGTGACTGATATGTACTTGTATTTGACTTGTGTGACTGGTATGTATTTGTATTTGACTCGTGTGACTGATATGTATTTGTATTTGACTCGCGTGACTGATATGTATTTGTATGACTCGTGACTGATATGTATTTGTATTTGACTTGTGTGACTGATATGTATTTGTATGACTCATGTGACTGATATGTATTTGTATTTGACTTGTGTGACTGATATGTATTTGTATGACTCATGTGACTGAAATGTATTTGTATTTGACTTGTGTGACTGATATGTATTTATATTTGACTCGCGTGACTGATATGCATTTGTATTTGACTCGTGTGACTGATATGTACTTGTATTTGAGTCGTGTGACATGACTGATATGTACTTGTATTTGACTCGTGTGACTGATATGTACTTGTTTTTGACTCGCGTGACTGATATGTACTTGTTTTTGACTCGCGTGACTGATACGTATTTGTATTTGACTAGCGTGACTGATATGTATTTGTATTTGACTCGGGTGACTGATATGTACTAGTATGTTACTGACATTTGCCTGTATGCGGCTCGTTTGTGACTGATATGTGGTCATGTGCAGCTCTCACTAATGCTGTGTGTCCCTCAGATACACTCTGAACATCCTGGAGGATCTGGGTGACGGGCAGAAGGTGAACGATGACACCATCGTCACATGGGTGAACGACACACTGACTCAGGCAGGCAAAAGCACCATCACCGGCTTTAAGGTAGGGGGCAGGACTGAGCCGGCCAGAGATGCCCTTACACCAGTCACTCTCACAAATGCTCTGTGTATCATCACTTTCAGGTTCGGTGTACATAATTAAACACAAAACTATGGTGTTTGTGTGCGTGTATGTATGTGTGTGTGTGTGTGTGTGTGTGTGGTTTGTGTGTGTGTGTGTGTGTGTGTGTGTCTGTTTGTCCTTGTGTGAATGTATGTATGTGTGTGTCTGTCTGTCTGTTCTTGTGTTTGTTTGTGTGTGTGTGTGTGTCTGTCTGTTTGTCCTTGTGTTTGTGTTTGTGTGGGTGGATGTGTGTGTCTGTTTGTCCTTGTGTGAATGTATGTACGTATGGGTGTGTGTGTGTGTGTGTGTCTGTCTGTCCTTGTGTTTATGTGTGTGTGTGTGTGTGTGTGTGTGTGTCTGTCTGTCCTTGTGTTTATATGTGTGTGTGTGTGTGTGTGTGTTTTGCGCATCTCTCCAGGACGGGAGCATCAGTACCAGCCTGCCGGTTCTGGACCTGATCGACTCCATCCAGCCAGGCTCCATCCGATACGACCTCCTGAGGACAGAGGACCTCACTGATGAGGAGAAACTGAACAACGCCAAGTATGACCCCTGACCCCGTGACCCCAACCCCGTTACCTGCCAGTTCACCTGCACATTACCCTCACAAGGGGTGCATCTCAATCCTCATACTTGAATGCCCTCACTCCTCTACCCTGGATTGACCCAGAAGTTGCTCTGTATCCATCCTGCTGGTTTTCTCAAAGAGAGAGGAGGGAGGAGGGAGGAGAGAGGAGAGAGGAGAGAGGAGAGAGGAGAGAGGAGGGAGCTGTGAGGTGCGATGAGGAGTCTTCCTCGAACGCTTGCAGCTGAAAGCCGTGACATCAGTCAGTAACCCATAAGCTGGCAGTAAAAAAGGTTCAACAGATCAGAAATCTCACGGTTCGGATGGTTTCACTTTTAAATCAGGGATCTGATCATTTTTTGGATCAACAGAATTAATTTAAAAGGGGAGATCATCATATACTTGCTTTCCATTTGATCTTTCAAATGCATAAAGTGAGGAACTTTGCTTACGGTCTTTATTGAAATAATATTGAAGAGCAATGTTCAATGTTTCCATTAAAATCTTTCAAAAATATGTTAAAACTAGAACGGGCACTCGGTAGAGCGCATACCTTCGCCGACGCCACTGAATCCCTCGCCACATAACTCTGAGGACCAATTTTTATTTTTTTAAATGATCGATGAATGAGAAGAGTACGGTATTTTTTTTTTTTTACATCAATACGCCTTTAAGTTCAAAAGGTAATGACCCCCCTGACCTTTGACACCCAACCGCTAAGAAGGGTATTGACCCCATTGTACCGTGTTTCACATCACAGGATCGGGTATATAATTCTGCACATTTTGGCGTTGGTTTCATGCCGATCGGATAAAAATTGACCGAGATATGGCCGAAAGTCGGTTTTGACCTTTTCGTGGCCTTGACCTTGACCTTTGACCCGATCACTCCCAAAATCTAATCGATTGATCCTCAGGTCATGCCAAATCAACCCACCAAATTTTATGAAATTCCGTTTGGTACTTTTTGAGTTATTCGATACACATACATACACACAGACAGACAGACAGACACACAAACAAATAAATACACGGGGATCAAAACATTACCTTTGTCAGCGAAGTCGCTGGCGAAGGTAATAAAGTGCAATATGAGGCAGTGAAGAACAGCCCGTGTCGACATCATAAAAAGTACAAAAAAACCAGCAGATTTGATCTTATACTTTCAAAAAATTTCAAAAGGATGAAGATGTCTACATTGATTGTTCATGGATTATGAATTAATTTTTACCCACAATGAATGTTAGTGAGAGGAATAAATGAGAAAATTTGAATATGTGATTCAGTGGCGTAGCCAGAGGATGGGTCAAGACATGTCACTTTATGAGAATAATTAGTCCTGGCAAGATCTCAATCATTTTCCTTTATTGACGCGTTTTCCAATTATCGTAATTTGCAACTGAAGACACGGTTTCTCTCCATATGCGATCTAACAGCGATTAAATCATGGGCAAAATAAAGTCAATAAAGGAAAATGATAGAGAACTCGTCAGGACTAATCGCTGTCATAAACGGACGTGTCTGCGCCCCCTCCGGCTGCGCCACTGCTGTGATTACAGATTAAAGACACCCGTCACATGATCTCGTGTCCCTCAAAAGAAATTCTGGACACTGAGTGCATTTCCCTCAGGCGCTCGGCTGAGACTCAAGTTTGTTTCATTGTGATCCGAATACTGCGTCAAGTTTTGTAGCCGCTAACGATGGATAAGAAATGGAGATTTATGGATGCGCAAGAGAATTAATGCATTTTTATATATGGGGAGGTTAACTTTAATTGATGACGGTACAGATAGCCAGTAGCCTAAAATGCCTGCGTTTGAAATATGAATCTATCTTGGCTATATTCAACAATAGGATCGCATGCAACGCAACACAATTTTAGGTCATTAAATGAGAGGCTTCAATAAGTTATGAAAACACATTAATCAACAAATTTTAAAAGTGCCAAGGTTAAATTTGGGCAACCCTGTGGCGTTTCTGGTGTTATAAAGCATGTGGCAGTTTTCACACAATTATTATGAATTTGGTAGTGAATCCGCGGCTCCCGTTCCCACTAATCCCAACGACTCGCATTCCAACAGATCCAACTTCATCAGAAACTCACCTTCAGAGGAAAGGGCTCATTTCTCTAAAATATGTCTCTGTTTCGCCTGCCCTTTCTCCTGTCTCCTTGCGTCTCTGCGCATCGAAGGGAGGGAATAACGCAGGTGTGGGGAATGAGAAAACATTTTAATAAAATTGAGATGCATCCAAAGTCATATTTATAACACTACAGACTGCTGATATAGCAAACAAAACACGCAATCATATGAGCCACATTTTTTCTGAAAATTAATTACAAATTTGAGTATTAATTCATACTTAACTGGAGAGCAGACCTCCGTCGAAGCCAATACCCCGCTTTTCTAAACTGGCGAAGTTTTCCCATTATTGAGCTTCGCTGCATTGACTGGGGTTTATGGCCCTTATTCTGATTGGTCTTCCAATGTTAAAGAAAGTGAAAAATCATTTGTGATTCGGATCTGCTCCAAAATTTCATGCATACCTTCCTGGCCCATGTTACACCCAGCTACCAAGTTTCATTAATGTTGGGTCATTGGTTTTTCCATTGTCCTATTGACCATTAAACAGACAAATAAACTGAACCATAACATGCATCCTTGGTGGAGGTCCGCGTCTGTTTTTGTGGTATTTTATGAAACGAATCTGTGGCGCAGCGCAGCGGCTCGCCGGAAGCCTTGCGTAGAGGAGAGTAGAGCAGTGATGTGATCGCACACGCCGTGATGTCACACCTGGGCTTGTTCTGCAGGTACGCGATCTCCATGGCGAGGAAGATCGGGGCGCGCGTGTACGCGCTGCCCGAAGACCTGCTGGAGGTGAAACCGAAGATGGTGATGACCGTGTTCGCCTGTCTCATGGCACGTGGCCTGAAGCGAGCGTGAGCTCACCGTCGCCCAGGAAACCGCTCTCGACTCAGCCACGCCCCCAGCTTCCTGTTTCCATCACAGTCTGGCTCCACCTACAGGAAGTCAGCAACACAGCTGTGTTATTTTGCGCTAGTGTGTGTGTGTGTTTGTTTGTGGGTGCATGCGTGCGTGTGTGTGCGTGCGTGCGTGCCTGCGTGTGTGTATGTGCGTGTGTGCGTGTGTGCGTGCGTGCGCGTGCGTGCGTGCGTGCGTGCGTGCGTGCATGCCTGCGTGTGTGTGTGCGCGCGTGCGCGTGTATGTGCGCGCGTACATGTGAGAGAGAGCGAGAGAGAAATCGGCAAAATCTTCTGCTAAGTCTCCGCACAAAAAGGGGGGCTCAAACTGCTGCAGTCGCTGAACACAAACACGGAACACAGATCTGAAAAACTCCTTTTCCCTTTATTTTCTCCTGTCAAAATTATATTTTCATTCTCTCTAATTGAAATTGGAAATTGGAAGATGGAATTTTATAATTACGATTACATGATTACACTTCTTTTGTTTTTCGATATTTCAGGACTACATGAAGTTCTTAAATTTTCTTCTGTCAAAATTATGTTTGCTGTATTACTGCATCATAACTGTCGATATGATGAAGACTTTTTTTGTCATAAATTCATTTATTCCAGCTGCAAAGATTAGATTTTTTACTGACTTGTGTCTTTGTATTCATTTATTCTTTTGATCATTTATTCATGCCAGATTCCATGCACACACACACACACACGTGTACATGCAATCACATGTACACATACATACATGCACACATGCAATCACATGTGCGCATATAGACACACACATACATACATGTAAACACGTATATACACAGGCACAGATACATGCCATCAGATGTACACACGTACACACACAACCCTGTGCGTGTTCACTCTCACGCACACGTGCACTGACACAGTTGCACGCACACATACACGCATGCAATCACGTGTACACACACACACACACACACACACACACACACACACACACACACACCAACCTGTGTGTGCTCATACATTCAGACACACACACACACACACACACTTATCCATGTGCACACACACACACACACACAGATGCACGCACTACATAGAAGTCAGTTTGGGTCCGCCCAAGCTGAGATGATGTGAGAGCTCACTCCCCCAATGACGATCAGGGAATCGAGTCTGGGTCCACGTGCGGAGCCCCAAATCTCGGCCCTGAAACCACAGGGGCCACTGGTGTTTCTCGATCAGACCCAAAGGTCAGTGAGCAGCATAAATGCCTGTTCTATCCAAATACTACAAACATTGCATATAAAGAATGTCCTGCATGATATCATACATCATGACCAGTCTGGTTTTATACAAGGTAGAAATATTTCAAATAATATAAGACAATTAGTTGAAATTATAGAATACAATGGTAAAATAAAGAAACCAGGTTTGATTTTTATAGCAGACCTTGAGAAAGATGAAATCCCATCTGATTTTATCAAAGGCTATCAATGTTTGGAATTTTTTAACTTTGGTAAATCTTTAATAACTCCGTTTCCAAAATGATAAATAATGGTTTTCTCTCAGACCCCATTGTACTCTCACAGGGAGTAAAACAGGGCTGCCCGTTATCACTGTATCTGCTTATTATGGCAATAGAAGTGCTTGCTACGAAAATATGAACAAATAATAATATCAAAAGGCCTAGAAGTGCAAAATCTAAATACAAAAATTTCAATGTATGCCGATGATACCATTTTTTTTACTGAATTCTGATTATGAAACACTTCAGTCTTACAAAAGACCTGGATGAATTCTCAAAACAATCAGGGCTGAACCCAAATTACGAAAAATGTCAAATACTGAGACTTGGTTCCCTGAAAAATAGAAATTTCACTCATCCATGCAATCTACCACTTCGCTGGACAGATGGACCAGTCAATGTTCTCGGTATACACATCCCAGAAAATATGAGTGAAATTTCAACGATTAAGTTTAATAATGAACTGAATAAAATTGAAAAAATTCTGCTCCCCTGGAAAGGGAAACATCTGGCCATTTATGGCAAAAATAACGTTCATTAACTTATTAGTTGTATCCTAGTTTACATACTTATTCTTGGCATTGCCAACTCCTAAAGAATCATTCTTTAAAATATACAAACAGAAGATATTCAAATTTATATGGAATGACAAACCTGATAAAATTAAACGTGTGTATCTCTACAATGATTGTGTGTCTGGTGGCCCAAAATTATTAAATTTAAAAGCTTTAAATCTTTCACTGAAGGCCTCCCTTATTCCAAAATTCTATTTCAATTCAAACTGGTTTTCTAGTAAGTTACTTAAAAGTGTCCATCCTATGTTTGAAAAAGGATTCTTCCCATTCCTGCAGATTAAACCTGTGCATATCGAGTTAATTACTGACATGACTTTCAGTGTCTCCACCTTTCTGGAAGAAGCTCTACAGAGTTGGTTGCAATTTCAGTTTCATCCTCCAGAAAATACAGAACAAGTCCTACAACAGATAATATGGTTAAATTCCAATATACTTGTCAATTGAAGAATGATTTTCTGGAAACGCATGTTCGATAACGGAATTATTTTTTTAAAGGATATAGTGAATGAGGAAAATAAAATTATGTCCTACGGACAATTAACTAGTTTTTATGGAACTGTCTGCACACTGCAACAATATAATCAACTTATTGGAGCTTTACCAAATACTTGGAAATCAAAAATTATTAAAAGACCAGGAGGACATTTAGTCTGTCTGCCTCAAATGAAAATGGTACAATGGTTAAAGAAAATAAAGATTAATAAACATATATACAAATTTTACTTAAGAATTTAGTTGCGACACTATATAGAATTCTTGACAATTGGGAAAATTTGTTAGACACACCAGTCCCATGGAATAAAGTCTCCAAAACTCTTCACAATACATCACTGATCTGAAGAGAAGATATTTTCAATATAAGCTAATATATAAGTTTCTAGCAACAAAAAAGATGCCAAATATCTGGGGAATTGAGCAGTCACCCCTCTGCCCATTCTGTCAGGAGGAAGTGGAGTCAGTAGTCCATTTGTTTTGGTACTATCCTGTAACAGCCCTTTTTTGGATAAAGGTGCAGAATTGGATATCTCAGTATAATAGTATACAACTGGATTTACTTAAAGTATTACTGGGTGATGTAACTAAAGAAAAACACCAAATATGTAATATAATTGTATATCTTGCAAAAATATTCATTTTCAGGTTGATATCTGTTGGGGAGTTAAGACTTGAGAACTTTGTCACGTATTACAGTAGAATTGAGAGTGCGATGGCCTGTGAGACGGGACTTGTAATGTATGCCAAAAGATGGGATAAAATTCGGGAGGCTGAAGGTTGGGAATAACAAAGAGACAGAATGGATGAGCTAATAATCAAAATGCCAAAGATATTAGACTCTGTGAATGTAATCCTTATTGTGTTGTTTTTTTTATTTAGTTTTTTTTTTTGTGTGTGTGTCTTGTCGGGTGATGGTAGGAGGATTCATACTTAATTATATAACTGATTGAATGAATAAAGTTGTCCTCCAAAGTGGGGGGGTGGTGGCGAGATAGAAAAGAAAGATACTACAAACTAATTTCACTCTGGAATCAGGGCCCTGCGATGGATAGATGGATAAATACTAGATTTTTTTTGTTTTGGAGCAGTAATTTGACTGCTGAGAGTTAAACACTTTTAGGATCTCGAGGTTCTTCCTGCCTCTGGATATCTGTGTAAATTTTAACCACAGGGCAAACAGCTTTGAGCAAAATCAATGCCCCCCACCCACTCAACTGCAGCTCAGCACAGCAGTAACCTCTTACACAACTCCGTTATTGGGACTGACTGGAAACATGCGGTTCCTTCTGATGATGTGTGTTTGGATCAGCGTTCTGATTGGAAACCGAAAGTGCGCAGCAGAACAGTAAGTCCTTGTTTTACTCTGATTTTTACTAAATTATGTTGTGTTCTGCCTCTGATCTTTGTCAAGTTTTCATAGAAAGAGAAAAGTTGTAAGTTTGCAATGTGTTCATGAATATATTTTTGTAAGCAATATGTTTAAGGGTCAGATGCAGTTTTGGCAGATGCAGATTTTAAAACAAGTGTCTGCCACTAACATGGCAATATCCCCCGCCGCCTCAATTTTATGTGTCCCTACGGACAGATGTTCATACAGACGGACGGAGCCCAATGCTATATCCCCCGCTTTGCGTTAATTAGGTAATGAAAGCGCAGGGTCGACATTTGCTTGACTGAAGAAACTGATTGTATGGAAGGACAGAGATTTTTGCCGTTATCCTCCACAGGAGATGTGCTGAGCTCAGCATAATATCTATGGGCCCAGTCAGAATCACACATGACCAATAATGACCGAAAAAGCACCATGACGTCACACATAAAAATGGCCACAATTTAGAGTGTCCTTCCCAACTGATGCCGTGTCAAAATAATCGCCGCACACAGCTGAAGTGCAGATATGAAGACTACACAGGCAAAACGACCAGAGTCCAAATTCAGCATTTTTGTATACTACCGCTCAAAAGTTTGGGATCACTTGGAAATTTTCTTGTTTTCCATGGAAACACACATGAAATTAGTCTGAATAGGAAATATTGCAAATGAACAGAACATGCTGACATTGTCTGAGTTAGAAATAATGATTTTAATGGAAAATTATGAAAATGTACTTCAAACTTTGCCTTCATCAAAAAAAAACCAACTTCACTGTTGATATTGAAACTGGTGTTTGACGGGAACTATTTAGCGCAGCAGCTGGTTAACATAACATGAATGGCGAGAACAGGCCATTCAGCCCAACTAAGCTCGCTAGTTTCTGTATACTATTGTGAATATATCCCTTCAGATACTAAATGACTCAATGGTATCTAGCTTTAGGTCAAGCCAGCTCTTGAAAACCCCCAAGGTCTCTGCCTCAACAATATGGTCAGGCAAGCTATTCCACATTGAAATTACTCTTTGGGTGAAGAAATATTTCCGAATATCAGGGTTAAATTTACCTTTGGTCAACTTCCATTTGTGACCCCGAGTTCTACTCACAACACTTAGTCAAAGGAATCCTAGTTGACAACCTGAGAGGCGTCTTTGTCTTAAACTAAACACTCTCATATTTGTCTTCTTGCACAGTTGTGCATCGGGGCCTCCCACTCCTTTTTTTCTGTCCTTGTTAGTGCCAGTTTGTGCTGCTCTCTGAGGGGAGTATTTGACAGCACGGTAAGAGATTTTAAGTTTTCAATTTCTCGCATTGAATAGCCTTCTTGTCTAAGCACAACAATAGACTGACGGGTCTCTGGCCATTTTGAGCCTGTAAATAAACAAACAACTGCTGATGCTTCAGGTACTAAACCAACCTCAAGAATGCCATGCTCCCTTTTGCGCTCCCTTATTAGTTCAACGGTTTTCAGCTGTGCAACACATTTGCAGAAGGGTTTTCTCATAATCAATTAACCTTATAAAATGCTGAACTTGGATTAGCAGCCATACCAGGAGTTTGATGCAGAGGACTGACAGTTGCAGATAACAGGCCTCTATGCAAAAATGTAGATCATTTTTAGAAAATCATCTAATTAATTTTAATCGTTTGTGAAATGCAAAAAAATGTTTGTGAAATACATGAAAATGTATTTTTCTTTAAAAAACAAAGAAATTTGCAAGTGATCCTAAACTTTTGAGCGATAGTGTATATATACTCAGCAACAAAAGTTTCTGTGACACCAATATTGTTAATTATTTTTCATAACGCAATTATGAAATTGTCATACATGGTGATATCAGACTGAAACAGTACACGTAAACACAACATTGAAATGGAAATCATGAAAATGCGAGAAAATGACTTTGCACGTGAAAATGTGCGTCAATCATGCTTGTGGATGGCAATAAAAGAGGAGAATTTTTGGAATGTTCACATTGTGCCTGATGAATGACGGAAGCATCACTTATCGAAAACACAGCCATTTCGGATCAGGAACTCTACCCTCTAAATGCCAAGACTGTCTGAAAATGATCGGTGGAGGGCCATTGGGATGATTGAATCCGGAAGCTCGCAGAGGGAAGTTGCTCATCGCCTGAATGTCCACCGAAACACCATTTGGAACTTATGGCAGCGTCATCAGCAGACAAGACATGTCAGAGACCGTCCTCGCAGCGGCCGTCCACGAGTAACCACTCCCAGACAGGACAACTGGATTCGAACAACCCATCTCCGAAATCGATTCCAACCTGCAACCATAACTGCAAGAACGATACCTGGTTTGAGGCGACTGTCTGCACAGACAATCCGTCGCCGTCTCCGTCATTTTGGCATTGTCCCACGTCGGCCAGCAAGACGTCCAATACTCACAGTACAACACCGACGACTGCGTCTACAGTGGGCACAACAACATCGATGGTGGATCCAACGTCAGTGGGATCTTGTACTCTTCACTGATGAATCAAGATTCATGCTTAACCGATGTGATGGTCGTTTACGTGTATACCGTCGACGTGGAGAACGTTATGCCAACAACTGTGTTCAGGAATTTGATCGTTTTGGAGGTGGTAGTGTCATGATTTGGGGAGGGATCACGGCTAGAAACAGAACAGATTTGCTTGTTATTGATGGAAATCTGACAGGTCAAAGATATCGCGATGAAGTGCTACGGCCATTGGTGGTACCGTTTTTGATGCAACATGATAACGCCAGACCACACGTTGCAAGGATTGTACAGCAGTATCTGATGCAACAACATGTCAATGTCCTGCCATGGCCAGCCAGATCCCCAGACATGTCCCCAATCGAGCATCTTTGGGACGAGATGGATCGACGTTTGCGGCGGTTGGATAACCCGCCAGCTACACTCCAGGAATTGCGACAACGTCTACGTCAGATTTGGAATGACATCCCACAGCAATTTCTGGCACATCTGATTCGGTCCATGCGCCGGAGATGCGTTGCTTGCATCATGGCATGAGGAAGTCACACCCGGTATTGAAGTGTGAAGGTCACAATTGGTTAGACGTCAGACAAGTGCTTCATGACGCATGAAAATGAAAATTTTTCGTTTTGAGTGACGTTGGCACTGAAAAGTCAGTGTTTCTCCTGTTAAATAAACATATTGATTGCATTGAGATCTTTGCGTGTCATTTATAACATACACATAAATGGTGTCACAGAAACTTTTGTTGCTGAGTATATTTTATATATTATTAAAATTTTTTTAAGTTTATTTATTTTATTTATCTCGAACAACAACAGCAAAAACAGAAGATAAGCTACAGGACATAAAAGATAAAAAATAATATAAATAACACAAAATATAATACAATACATCACTTGGTATTCATCAGAAGACTGAAAATTTGTAATACGTTCGAGAAGGAGCAGGAAGAAGCAAGAATGCTTATCAAGTCCTACCCCATCATTACAGTAACAGTATACTTAAAGATCGTTATTTTATACCTGAAGTAATGCTCACCAAGATATCTTTATCATTGCAATTGCAACCTTCCCCACATCATTAAATCATGATTTTTTTTTCTCTTTTTTGAGCTTCGCCTCGTCTCTATATTTGTCCATGATTAATTTCTTATATTTGCTTTTAAACTGTGTAATATTATTGCTTTGCCTAATGTCATCATCAAGGCTATTCCACAGGATCACCCCACAGACTGATATGCACATTTTCTGTGTTGTGCGGAACACAAGCTTGTTTCAGATGTAATTTCCCTCTCAGCTCATATCTCGCCCCTCTGTCACTGAATAATTTTTGAATGTTTCTTGGGAGTAGATTGTGTCTTGCTTTAAATATGATTTGTAGAGTTTTAAATTTTATTAGATCCATGAATTATATTATAAAATTATTAGTAATATATTATTTTACTTATTTTATATTTTTTGCATATTTTTTCTGTGCTTTGTTTCTAAGATCGTTTTGAATTTTTAATTTGTCATTTCTCCACAACATGAAAATATTACCCTTATCATTTTTCCATCGTGGTCTTCATATAATTATGCATATAATCATAGTAACAGTAATCTCTGTAACAGAGCTGGGTTCAGTATAGATATAATCATGCATGTTATCATGATAACACCTATGTAACAGAGGTGAGCTCAGTTGGGATTATACAACCCCAATTCTGAAATTGTTGGGACAAAGTCTAAATTGTGAATAAAATCAAAAAGTTGGGACAGGGGCCTGTTTACCATGGTGTAGCATCCCCTCTTCTTTTTAACACAGAGTGAAGGCATCTGGGCATTGAGGAGACAAGTTTCTTGGGTTTAGCCATTGGAATTTGATCCCACTCTTGTGTAATACAGACTTCCAGCTGCTGGAGAGTTTTAGGTCTCCTTTGATGGACTTTTCGTTTAATTATGTGCCAAATGTTCTCAATTGGTGAAAGATCAGGACTGCTGGCAGGCCAGTTCAGCACACGGACTCTTCTACTACGAAGCCATGCTGTTGTAATAGCTGCAGTATGTGGTTTTGCATTGTCCTGCTGAAATACACAAGGCCTTCCCTGGAATAGATGTTGTCTGGAGGGGAGCGTATGTTGCTCTAAAACCTTTATATACCTTTCAGCATTCATGGTGTCTTTTAAAACATTGCAAGTGTCCTACATCATATGCACTAATGCATCCCCATACCATCAGAGATGCTGGCTTTTGAACTGAATGCTGATAACAGGAGGGGTGGTCTTTCTCCTCTTTAGCCCAGAGGACACAACGCCCATGATTTCCAACAAGAATGTCAAATTTGGACTCGTCTGACCACAGGACACTTTTCCACTTTGCTACAGTCCATTTTAAATGACCTTGGCCCACAGAACAGGGTGGCGCTTCTGGTTCATGCTCAACAATGGCTTCCTTTTTGCATGATACAGTTTTAGGTGGCATCTGTGGATGGCACAGCGGGCTGTGTTTACAGACAGTGGTTTCTTGAAGTATTCCTGGGCCCATTTAGTAATGTCAATGACAGAATCATGCCGGTGAGTGATGCAGTGGCGTCTGAGGGCCCGAAGATCACGGGCATCTAGTAAAGGTCTTCAGCCTTGTCCCTTACGCACAGAGATTTTTCCAGTTTCTCTGAATCTTTTGATGATGTTATGCCCTGTCGATGATGAGACCTTCAAAGCCTTTGCAATTTGACGTTGAGGACATAGACGTTGGAACAATATTCTGAGAGGGGGGCGGGATTTTTGACAAGGGTTTGCGCTCATATATGTACGCGCAGTGTTTTATGAACAAGGATTTGATTTTAAGCTGGGTATTTTGATTACCACAGAGTTATTAAAGGCTGTATCAGCAATATGACGTCACTATTGTTGACAGTTGAAATGTTCTCAAAACACAACGGAGCCGCTCGCCCGTCTCCTTCAGAAGCTTGGAACATGAACGCGCTTTTCTTAAAGTGAAACTTTTCAGCAAAGCTGCTTTCACACTGGACGCGAAACGAATTTTTCGCGCGACAGATAACATTCAAAGTCAATCCAAGGCGCGTCTTTGGATTGACTTTGAATGAAATCGGTCTCGCGAAAAATTCGTTTCGCGTCCGGTGTGAAAGCAGCTTAAGAATGTCTCCCTCAGATGGGTAAATGGCCGTGTACAGCTCGTTGCGATAAACGCCAGGCATCATTCCAAGCTGATACAAATGACTTATTTCAGGATAATTCCACAGACTTTCATTTTCACATTTTGAGGTCTTTTCACTTGGAGTGAATTGAACATACGAACTGTTGATCATTCATGACAGCAAATTAGAGGACATTCCAACATGTATTGTGAAGAATTAAAAACTCTCCAGAGAGTTATTCATTATTGTGTACTTTGAAGAGCCCACTCGTGATAGAAACTGACTGTGCCTTTAACGAATGAAGTCGTGGTTGTTTCTTTCCGTAATAAGACAAAACGATAATGAAAACTTCCGTTTGCAAAAAAAAAAAAAAAAAGAAAAAAAGAAGAGCTACGCAACTTGTTCTGAACTGAGAGAATGTCCTGAGTGTGTCACACGAGCAATATGCGGGCTGAAAGTTTTGTTGAAATAAATTATATATTCCACAGAGAAACTGAACGCTCAAATATTCGTCCGACCGAAAACAATAAAACATCCAAACGTGGTCGGATGACTCTCTCCTAACGGATAATTCTTCTCAGTGAAATGAAATGAAATGAAATCTTTATTTCGAACACGTTAAAAGATAAAACAGAGATAATCACCAAAACAAATGGCCACCATGCCAATACCAAAACAAAAACAAAAAGCAAACTGTTGATAACTGTCTTGCATGAGCAGCAAGATTGTATGCTCGAAAAAGAGTAGGAAGAAGTAAGAACTTATTTAATCCGACCCCTTGTATTACCATATTCTACAGTCAAGTTATTAAATTCTCAATTATTATATTTACAACATTCACCGTCTATTCAAGAACCAATGGTACTTACAATTTGTTGACTATAATATTCAATAAGCTACTTATATACAAATATACACAGAATATTGCACCTGCATATAATACTGAATTTCTATACTTCTAGAACCCCCTGCGCACACACAGAAGAAGACATAACAAGACAATGTATCCACATTTTTCTTAACCCTGCCATTACCGTCCTGGGTCAAACTGCTGTTCCTCATCCTTATATTTATTTAAAATTTGTTTTTTATATGTTTTTTTAAACTTGCCAATGGTTTTACATTTCCTTAATTCATCTGTTAAACTGTTCCATAATTTGACCCCAGAGACTGAGACACACATGTGTTTCAAGGTAGTTCTGACACGATTTATTTTTAAGTTCAGTTCCCCTCTTAGATTATAGCCTCCTTCTCTCTCTGAGTACAGTTTATTTATGTTTCCTGGGAGTAAGTTATTTTTTGCTTTAAATATTATTTGTGCTGTTTTAAACTCAATCAGATCTTGAAATTTTAGAGCTTGCAGTTTTAAGAAAAGTCTATTTGTGTGGTCTCTAAATCCTACATTGTGGATGAATCTGATAGCCCTTTTCTGCATTATATTTATTGTTTGAAGATTACTTTTATATGTGTTTCCGCATACCTCTACACAATAGGTCAGATAACGTAAAATTAATGCCCAATATAAAATATATAGAGCTTTCAAGTTGAAGATCTGCCTTGCTTTTCCCAGGACGGCAATGCTCCGTGCCAGCTTCCCCCGAACATATTAAATATGTGGTTTCCAGCAGATTTTGTGGTCTAGAATTACACCAAGGAATTTGATTTCATTTACCCTTTCTATGCTAATATTATCAATGTTTAATTTTATATCTATATTTCTCTTATAATGTCCGAACAACATAAAATTAGTTTTGTTCAGATTTAAAGACAATTTATTAGTATCAAACCACCTTTTTAAGGTATTAATTTCCTTTGTAATCACCTCCAAAAGCTGCTGTAATTCCACATCTGAACAAAAAATATTTGTGTCATCTGCAAATAACACAAATCTTAATACATTAGATACCCTGCAAATATCATTAATATACATAATAAATAGTTTTGGTCCTAAAACGGATCCTTGAGGCACCCCACATATAATATTCATAAAACTTGATGTATTCTGATTTATTTGTACAAATTGCTGTCTGTTTAGTAGATAACTCTCCAGCCAATCCAAAACATGACCTCGGAAACCATATTTCTCCAATTTTCTAATCAATATGTCATGATTGACTGTGTCAAATGCTTTCTTGAGATCTAAAAACACTCCCATTGCGTACTTCTTTGTATCGATACAGTGTGTTATTTCTTCTACCAATTCTAACAGTGCCATGGCTGTCAATCTATTATTTCTAAATCCATACTGACTGTCTGTTTACAACTTGTGTTTCTCAACAGGGTATTTGCACTTCAATGTCCTCTTTCTCGACACTCAAAGGCAGTCCGCAGTTTCAGGAGAAAAAGAAACTCTGCGTTATTTGAAAACCTGCCAGCAAGTAGGTTCGCTTCACTGAGTGTGTTGCCGCGGTAACTGACTCAGAGTTGGACTGAACTCGCGATGTGAACCGGAAAACTCAGAGTTACCACTAACCCCTCTTTCTGAAACGGGCCCAGCCCTACTCACCTCAAGTAGAAATAAGGCGACCTGGGCGTCAGAATTAAAACTATTCAACTCCCGGAATTCTCTCCAGCGTTGGCATCCTTTCCCTATGTTTATTCGGGACTTCGCATAGCTGCGATCGCCTTCCTTTTTCCTCGACATGCACTCATTCCAGCGTCTCTTCTTTCGGTTTAGCTTTGCTTAGCAGACTCAGTGTGAGCTTTAGAAAAGAAATGCGAAATCCGCTTCTGTGACATTTTTGTCTGGATCATTGCTTGAATTTACCGCCTTTGTGAGCTGACAGGAAATAAACAATGCGCGCCCTTACGTATCAAAACAAAGACGACGTTTTCCAAATTGCACTGTCTCCATAGGCTACATCTGGCGCATGTCATTAGGCTGCATACAAGATATAGAAAGTATGTTTTATTATATGAAAGACAAAGGCGTAAATTTAAGTCTGACACATTTGAATTCAGATTCTTTTATATATTGGGGCAGTATGGGGCTGATAGGGGGGGACAGCCGCTCCCCCCGTTCCAACGTCTATGGTTGAGGAACATTTTAAAGTATTCCACAATTTTTTTTACACAAGCCTTCACAGGTTGGAGAGCCTCTGGCCATGTTCACTTCTGAGAGACTCAGCCTCTCTAAGACATCCCTTTTATAGCCAATCATGCTACACACCTGATGCCAGTTAACTTAATTACTTGCTAAATGTTCTTTCAGCTGAGTCTCTTATAAATTAATTGCTTTTGCAGCCCTTTTTTTGCCCGTGTCCCAACTTTAAGACCTGTTGCAGCCAGAAAATTTAAAATAAGCTCATTATGTGGATAAAAATGTAAAATATCTCAGTTTCAACATTTGAAATGTTGTGTTCTATTGTAAATAACATATTCGTGTGCATGTGACGTCACGCATATTTGGCAAACCCGAAGTTCGCCATGGTGGATGATAAACCAAGAGTTTTTGGGGTTTCTGAAATGGTAATTTAATGAATAAAAGCAGGTCATGACCAATCATTATTTAAGGGAAGGGTTTCAGCCTCCCCTATCGCCAGTTCACCAGCCGTCACTGTAGATTTGTATATCATCCAACATCGCGATGGATGCCTCACCATTTTGTCATGTGCTTGCACACTAAGAATTGACTCATGTGGTCTGAAAGTCAATGCATTTTTAATTTTCTTCACAGTTTACACTTTGTCCCAACTGTTATGGAATTGAGATTATATTTGACCCTAATGGCAGTGACAACTGTATATCTCCCAATATGCCAAAGAGGGCATCAACAGAATATCTTTTACTTGTAATGAGAGCAACTCTAACCAGGACTATCCAGCCGTATCCTGTTAAACAAAATCCCCAGACTCTCCCAGGACAGAATGGCGTTAGGGATGAGAGCCAAGGAAAGATTGATGACAAAATACATTTTTTAAAAACCTGTAATGGTGCGATCAGGAACCAGTCGCGAGAACCAGGTAATGCAGCAGAACTTCCTTTATTAATAAAGGGGGAGGACCCCCGCAAGGCAGAAGGCAAAAGTACAGAGTCCACAATCCAAAAATCAAAATCCAGTTGGGCAAAAATAGAATCGAAAACCTGGGCAGCAATCACAATAATCGTAGTCAGACAGAAATGGGTCTGGTTCACAGGTATAGGAATGTCAAAGAAGCAAAAACCAGAATCCAATGGGCGTAATCAGAATCGTAACCAGGGCAGCAAACAAAGATCTCGTGGTCGGGCAGAAAAAGGTCAAAACTCACAGATGGAACAATAATCCAAAATCACAAAGGCAAAAATCGAAAAGTCCGGCGGTCCAGTCAGAAACATAAACACTGAGTAATCAAGGCGAAAAGAAACATGGCAAAAGAAGACTGAGGGGAAAATGATCTGACGGAGACTGGCTGTGAAAAGACACCTAATATACATTTCCAGGAAGATCACATGGTGAGAGACACGGGTGCAAACAGTCAGACTGATTACAAGGGACCAGCACATGAGGCAGAACCTGATCACATGGGATTTGGCAGAAGCCAAAACACGGACAGGGATCACGGGACAAACCTATACAAAGACATACAGTTCCAGTTAAGGAGTTCTAACGTGCACAGATAATTACAGAAGGACAGTGTGATAAGATAAGGAGCTTCCACAGAAAATGCAGCAAAGGTAATCAGGGAGAGACAAGAGGCGGAGACTAGAACAGGGCGAGTGCGGGGAGCTTGTTAATCAATTAGTAAGTGAAACTATACAATCCCTTGGTGCTTGTTAGTAAGTTAGTATTATATACAATATTAGTTGGTGTTAGTAACTTCTATCGAAAATAACAAACTGTTAGTATGGTTAGTAAGATAGAAAAGTAAGGCGAAGTAAGCAAACGAGATCGGAAGGAAGGTTGAAATCCAGAATCCATTAAATCACCCGAAGAGTAACACACAGGACTGGGGCCGTGTGCAATGACAAGAGACCAGACGGGGGAGACAAAGTGCAATGCATGATGGAAAACATGAACCGGAATGAGACTATGGCAAAATGTAAAACATATAAAAGTAAAAACTAAGACAATACATAAACTAAATCAAAGTTACCAAATCCCAAATACACATACAAAGAATAGTCAGACCTGTCAGATATCAAAAAATACAAATGGCAGTCAGAATTAACAAGGCATGAACATGGTCAAGGCAGAACAGAACATGAGCCAAAGCAGAATCACAACAAAACTGTTTCCTGCATTCTGCAGTGATCAGGTGTTCTCCATCACTCCAATCACAGAGGAGGAAGTGACCATCGTCAGAAATGTTTCCAGTAACTATGAGGTAATACAGGAATAACAGCGTGTGTTTGTGCTGTATACTGTAATGCTTGTTACAGGAATAACAGCGTGTTTGTGCTGTATGCAGTTATGCTTGTTACAGGAATAACAGCGTGTTTGTGCTGTATGCAGTTATGCTTGTTACAGGAATAACAGCGTGTGTTTGTGCTGTATGCAGTTATGCTTGTTACAGCAATAACAGCGTGTGTTTGTGCTGTATACAGTAATGCTTGTTACAGGAATAACAGCGTGTGTTTGTGCTGTATACAGTAATGCTTGTTACAGGAATAACAGCGTGTGTTTGTGAAGTGTGGAGATATGCCTGTTAGAGGATTAACAGTGTGTGTTTGTGCTGTATGGCGTTATAACTGATACAGGAATACACACCGTTTGTTTGTGCTGTATGCAGTTATGCTTGTTCAGGAATAAAAGTGTGTGTTTGTGCGGTATGCAGTTATGCTTGTTACTGGAATAACAGCGTGTGTTTGTGCAGTGTGGAGATATGCCTGTTAGAGGAATAACAGTGTGCGTCTTTGCTGAAGGGAGGTATGCTTCTTAAAAAAATACACACCGTGTGTTCGTGCTGTATGG
This sequence comes from Gymnothorax reevesii, assembly GCA_029721435.1. Lineage (NCBI taxonomy): Eukaryota > Metazoa > Chordata > Actinopteri > Anguilliformes > Muraenidae > Gymnothorax > Gymnothorax reevesii. Next base: position 57,554,834 of record CM056590.1, read on the forward strand.
CGTTATGGCTGTTACAGGAATACACAGCGTGTGTTTGTGCGGTATGCAGTTATGCTTGTTACAGGAATAACTGTGTTTGTGCTGTAGAGAAGTATGCTTGTTACTGGTGAACACTTCTAGTGTTTGTGAGTTATAGAGCCTTTCTGTTTGTCCATCTATCCATTTCTTTCTTTCTTTTATTTTATTAAGATTGCAGTGGTGTTGTGGGAGTGTTAGCTCAGTGTGTTCTTGCTACAGACGGTGTTGTGGCTGCCGGCTGCTCCTGGATATATTCGGTCCGGTATAGAGGTGCATCTGTTTATCCCAGCAGACAGCCTGGAGACTGTGCAGGATCTGCTGCGCGAAAACCGCCTCGACTACAAGTGTGTAATACACATCACATCTCCTATCAGTGCGTAATACACACCACAACTCCTACCAGTGCGTAATACTCACATCTCCTACCAGTGCATAATACACACCACATCTCTTAGCAGTGCGTAATACACACCACATCTCCTATCAGTGCGTAATACACACCACAACTCTTATCAGTGCATAATATACACCACATCTCCTACCAGTGCATAATACACACCACATCTCTTAGCAGTGCGTAATACGCACCACATCTCTTACCAGAGTGTAACACACACGACATCTCCTACCAGTCCGTAATACACACCACATCTCCTACCAGTGCATAATACACACCACATCTCCTACCAGTGCGTAATACACACCACATCTCCTACCAGTGCATAATACACACCACATCTCCTACCAGTGCGTAATACAGACCACATCTCCTACCAGTGCGTAATACACACCATATCTCCTACCAGTGCGTAATACACACCACATCTCCTACCAGTGCATAATACACACCACATCTCTTACCAGTGCATAATACAGACCACATCTCCTACCAGTGCGTAATACACACCACATCTCTTACCAGTGCGTAATACACACCACATCTCCTACCAGTGTGTAATACACACCACATCTCCTACCAGTGCATAATACACACCACATCTCCTACCAGTGAGTAATACACACCACATCTCCTACCAGTGCGTAATATACACCACATCTCCTACCAGTGTGTAACACACACCACATCTCCTACCAGTGTGTAATACACACCACATCTCCTACCAGTGCATAATACACACCACATCTCCTACCAGTGAGTAATACACACCACATCTCCTACCAGTGCGTAATATACACCACATCTCCTACCAGTGTGTAACACACACCACATCTCCTACCAGTGTGTAATACACACCACATCTCCTACCAGTGCATAATACACACCACATCTCCTACCAGTGAGTAATACACACCACATCTCCTACCAGTGCGTAATATACACCACATCTCCTACCAGTGTGTAACACACACCACATCTCCTACCAGTGTGTAATACACACCACATCTCCTACCAGTGCATAATACACACCACATCTCCTACCAGTGAGTAATACACACCACATCTCCTACCAGTGCGTAATATACACCACATCTCCTACCAGTGTGTAACACACACCACATCTCCTACCGGTGCGTAATACACACCACATCTCCCATCAGTGCGTAATACACACCACATCTCCTACCAGTGCGTAATACACACCACATCTCCTACCAGTGCGTAATACACACCACATCTCCTACCAGTGCGTAAAACACACCACATCTCCTACCAGTGCATAATACACACCACATCTCCAACCAGTGCGTAACACACACCACATCTCCTACCAGTGCGTAATACACACCACATCTCCTAACAGTGCGTAACACACACCACATCTCCTACCAGTGCATAATACACACCACATCTCCTACCAGTGCGTAACACACACCACATCTCCTACCAGTGCGTAATACACACCACATCTCTGACTAGAGTGCAATACTCTCCATGTCTTGTATTTATATACACTCTAGTAAAATTAAAGCAATTATGAGATCAGATTTACAGTATGCAATGTACTAATGGAAATGAAGTAGAGGAGACTTCATTATTATTATTATTCATTACTAACAGCCATGTGTTAAATTTTGCGAAACTCCACACCACATTTACACACACAGTGAAAGCAGTTGCTCAGACATGCTAAGTGTATGTTCTTTGTTCATAAGTATATAATGCTAAACGGGTTATGTTTTGATTTCCTCTGTCTGTATGTTCCTCTCTCTGTGCATCAGAGTCCTGCTGGATAACACCCAGGAGCTGATCGATAAACAGACCAAAAACGACTCCTCTGATCCGCGCAGCAGCCAGTCATATTACGAGCGATATCACCCACTGGAGGACGTAAGATAGCTCCTCTCACAGCAAACGCCTGCAGCACCTGCCGCATCTCGCCCGCCATGCTTATGCAATAATAGGCAAATTATGTGTACAATAACTTATAGAATGGTTGCTGAAAATTGGCTGCAGACCCTTTTCGGAATTTGTGCCTGTATTTGCTCGTGGTTATATTAAGTAGCTTAATAAAATATTGACCTGACATTCCAGTCATGCACCAGGTAAAGCTACAGGCTATGCCAATCTCATAAATATTTTGCTGTCCACATGTATTAAATCTTTGCAGTATATGGAGCCACCTGAGAAATAATACTGTTTATCAGCTGGAACAATATAAAGCACACAGAGTTGCCTCACAGACCTGTTCAACAGAACTGAACAGTGTTTACGGTCAGTAAAACTAGTATTTAGCCTCCATCCGAATTCAGCAGATAAATTCAGAATATGTGTATGTTTGCGTGCGTGCGCGTGTGTGTGTGTGTGCGTGCGTGCATGCGTGCGGGGGTGATTCTCTCCCTTTAGATTTATATCTGGATCAATAAAACCAAACATGACCACCCAGAAATGGTGGACGTCATTCTGATTGGATCCTCGTATGAAAAACGGCCACTCTTCGCTCTGAAGGTACAGCCAACACACCACAGAGCATTACCACTGAATAAGACTTCCTGATGTCAGGGTTTGATTATTATCATTGGATAATATTATCTAAGAGAGCACACTGTATGTTTCAGCGTACATTACTAACATTATATCCTGCAGATTTCAGGGAAGGGTGGGGTCCAGCCAAAGAGAGCCATGTGGATGGACTGCGGAATCCATGCCAGAGAGTGGATCTCGCCAGCATTCTGTCTCTGGTTTGTCCACTACGTCAGTACCTCATCCTGTGTTCTCCTCTACGCATCGTACCACACCCTGTGCCCACCTGTACATTTAGTTCCAAACCCTGTATCCACCTGTACATTTATTATCGCACCCTGTGCCCACCTGTACATTTATTATCACACCTAGTCTCCACCTGTTCATTTATTATCGCACCCTGTGCCCACCTGTACATTTATTATCACACCTTGTCTGCACCTGTACATTTTTTATCGCACCCTGTCTCCACCTGTACATTTATTATTGCACCCTGTCTCCACCTGTACATTTATTATCACACCTAGTCTCCACCAGTTCATTTATTATCGCACCCTGTGCCCACCTGTACATTTATTATCACACCTTGTCTGCACCTGTACATTTATTATCGCCCCCTGTCTCCACCTGTACATTTATTATCACACCTAGTCTCCACCTGTTCATTTATTATCGCACCCTGTGCCCACCTGTACATTTATTATCACACCTTGTCTGCACCTGTACATTTATTATCGCACCCTGTCTCCACCTGTACATTTATTATCGCACCCTGTCTCCACCTGTACATTTATTATCGCACCCTGTCTCCACCTGTATATTTATTATCACACCCTGTCTCCACCTGTACATTTATTATCACACCTAGTCTCCACCTGTTCATTTATTATCGCACCCTGTGCCCACCTGTACATTTATTATCACACCTTGTCTGCACCTGTACATTTATTATCGCACCCTGTCTCCACCTGTACATTTATTATCGCACCCTGTCTCCACCTGTACATTTATTATCGCACCCTGTCTCCACCTGTACATTTATTATCGCACCCTGTCTCCACCTGAATATTTATTATCACACCCTGTCTCCACCTGTACATTTGGCACCAAACCCCGTCTCAACCTGGACATTTGTTAGCAAACCCTGTCTCCATCTGTACATTTGGCACCAAACCCTGTCTCAACCTGGACATTTGTTAGCAAACCCTGTCTCCATCTGTACATTTGGTACTAAACCCTGTCTCCACCTGTACATTTGGTCCTGGTCATGGCTTGGGTTTGCATGGCTGCTTCTGGACGGGACTCACTGATTGGGTGGAACTTCATACTGCCAGACAATGACCCAAAAGATGCAGCCAACGCAAGAAAGACTTCATGACTTGGAAAATGAGGACCAACTTAACCAACTGAGTGTGCATTTCACCATCTGAGAGAGGATTTAAGGGACAAAAACTCCAGAAACAAACATCATCTGAAATCCTGGAAAAGCTTGATGACAGAGGGATGCCATAGTTGGGTGGTGTCCGTCGGTTGCAGGCTTGATATTATTATTAAAACGAAGGACATTTGATATTTTGAAAACAAAGGATTTGGCCTTGCTGTCCCAATATTTTTGGAGGGACTCAATGTCAATCATTCAATCAGTGACTGATAATTGTTTATGCAGAAAATGCCTCTTCTGAAATATCTTTATTTTAAACTAAATAGTCAGTGGCAGAATGAATGCTTCTTCTTCCAGGCAATTGATTATTATGGGATGGTCCCTGACATCACTGAGATCCTGGACAGCATGGATGTGTATGTGCTTCCTGTGATGAATCCTGATGGGTATCAGTATACATGGACTACGGTAAGGGCTGTAATGGAGGCAGAGAATGTTACTGTAATGTTACAGGAATGTTGTGTGGACATCACTCACTCACTCACTCACTCACTCACTCACTCACACACACAAACACAAACACACACACTCACATCAGAGTCCGGCAAATAATCAGTGAGAGCAAGGAAGACTCACTCTTGGGGTCAGGGGTCAGGGTTGGTGTGAGGGGTCAGGGTTGGTATGAGGGGTTAGGGGTCAGGGTTGGTGTGAGGGATTAGGGGTCAGGGCTTGTGCTGCAGTGACCAGCTGCCAATTAAGCTGCAAAACAAATTCTCTGTCAAACTGACAACGTCTGCCACCTGTCCTCATAATGTACCAAAGGGATCATTCATTCATTATTTAGGTTTGTTTTATTTGTTTTAAAGACAAGACAGGCTTTATATGCAGTGAACAATATTTTTCAATACTTATAATCCTCATGCTTTAAAATGGCTGGTAGTGCAGCATTATGTTTCCAGAGGTTGTGTGTCAGTGATGTTTATTTATATTTACAAACATTTCTGAAAAAATCTTATTATCTTCTTACCTCTGCTAAACAAAGTTGGCTGGAGGTCATGTGATCGGTGCTGTTTGTATGTGAACTAGATAACTCAAAAAGTAATGAACGGATCTCTGAAATTTTGTGAGTGGGTCGCTATTACATCAGGGATGGACCCTATTTATTTTCACAGCGATCAAACAATATGGCCGCCACAGCAGCCTTCTTTCCATCCAATGACACGCAGTAACTTAACTTTGCTCCCACTCACCAAGATTGGGACTCTGCTGCCTTGGCGGAGGTTTGCACTCTTGGGGCCTGATCTCCTATAGCTTTGCGTATATAAAATTGTGTGCAATTAATTTTCCCCCGCAAATTAACTGGCAATTTCATCTAGCAAGGTCGTGCACTGAGGATTGCATCTTTGAGAATTGCATCTTTAATCACAGGGATTAAGTATAAAAATGATAACAAACATTTCCCCTAACTGGCGTCAGCAGGGTGGGGAGACGGATAGCGTTTTATCTGGAGTAATGTAATACGCTATAGCACTCATGGAAGGATAATGCTGCTTTAACTAGCTATGAAATAACATGTCTCAGGCTGAACTGTCAGAGTGTTTTGTAGGTAAAAGAAGCTGCTAATCAATGGTGAAAGAGGTTGTGTGGGAGATGGCGTTGAAAGTGACAAATCGGCTGCAAGTGCTTCTCCAGTAGGCATCATAGCTAGCCAGCTGTACCTAAGCGATTGCTTTTAGACTCACTAGCAAGCTAGCGAACGTCTGAGATCTACAAGCACATTTGGGCTGCAGTTACACAACACTGCCGCAAAGCCTCGGATAAGTTCATGCATATTACAGCTAGCTCAGTTAATAGAGTTGGGGCAAAAATCAAATCATATCGCTTTAATGTGATGATCATTTACAAATATTTTCCTTCGTTAATGTTAGCTAGCATACTAGCTGCCGAGATGGTTACATCCAAACTGCAACGTAACCTATTGCGCGATGGCTCACAGTACATCGCAGCCGAGCCATCATGACATTATCAGTAAGCCTCCGTGCGTACAAGCGCTACCCAGAAGCTGATTGGTTGGTATGCAAATGAGGAACATGGTTTCCGTTCGCGCCCCTAATGACTGACGTCCTAGTAGAAGACCCGCCTTGATGAGACGCTGACAGATTGCATTTTAATTTTCATTGTGTCCCAAAAAGAGCGTGGTGACGTATTTGAAAATACAGTGGACTGGGAGGCGCCGTTTCCCTTACTGCGTTTGAATATTGTCCCATGTATTGCAGGAAAATGAAAATGAAATGTCAAATGTCGTCATCATTATGATGTCATTATTATTTCCAGGTGATTAGAAAACAGCATTTTCATTATCATGTTGACCCCAAAAGAGCGCGATGACATGTAAATGCAATAGGCTGGGGGTGCGGTTTTGCTTTTTGCATTTGAATATTGTCCACCGTATTGCAGAGCATGGCATTGAAAATGAAATGTCAAACAGATTTTCATTATCATTTGAATATAGTCATGGATTTCCCATATGTGTAAGTGAAAATGAAAGTGATAATTGGATTAATGCATTTTCAATTTAATATTGTCTCAAATAACTCATAAGTGGAAAATTAAAATGCAACAGTGGGATTACATTTTCATTTGAATATTGTCCCCTTTGGGCTTCTATAGTACTCAGCAGATGGCTTCCCCTTCAAAAACTGAGCATGCTGTTAAACTTGCACCTTTTATTTTAACAGTAATTTTACAATCAGTTTATATAACAGGTTCTGTGTGTAAACCACAGTTAAATGCACACAATACTTTACCTTAGCTACAGTTAAAATAACATGGAGACAATGCATTAATTTAACCGTAAAATTCAGTCCATTTATAACAGTGTATTTGCTTCCTCAACAAGCACCTCCAACTCCATCGAGTCAAATTTCATCTTGCATTTGCGTTTGTCCTTTTCCTCCAAACTGTCCACGGTGGAAATGGCTGCAGCACGCAAAGTCCTCATTTAAATAATGCTGTTTGCACCAGCAGTCATTTAGGTAATAACTCTGTAAATCACCGGCAAAACATAAGCAAATTAAACGCGCAAAATGTTACAATGAGCAGCAATTTAGTGCCTCTTTCCCTGGGATCTTAGTTGATAAGGCCCTATAAGTGCCTCTAGTTTTCATTTGTAATCACGCCCTGTGGTTCTTGTAGCCCGATCGCTTCTCACTCACTTGTGAAATATTAAGTCACTGACTGATGTGTAAATTTGTGAATAATTTTACTGGCGTGTGTTATATATGAACAGCTCCTCCCCTAAAGTGCATCTTTCTCTGCATATTAAATCCTTCTGGGTCAACTGAAAACTGATGCTGAATCTGAAAAAATATTTTCTAAAAAGTGCCAAAAGGTAATATTTTTTAAATTTTATATTTTCTTCTTCCAATCAGAACCGCATGTGGAGAAAGAACCGCTCTTGGCACCCAGGAAATTACTGTCCGGGAACCGACCTCAACCGGAACTTTGATGCAAACTGGTGTAGTAAGACACACAGGGCTGGTCTCACAGACACAAATGAATGAAAGTTTGTAATGAAGAGCTGTTGTACATGTGTGATCTGACCCTGTTCTTTGCAGCGGAGGGAGCGTCCAGCCGAGCCTGCGATGAGACGTACTGCGGCTTGTTCCCAGAGTCTGAGCCCGAGGCCCAGGCTGTAGCCAACTTCCTGCGCAAGCAGAAGCAGGCAGTGAAGCTGTACCTGTCCATCCACTCATACTCGCAGATGCTACTCTTCCCGTACTCCTGTTCCTACCAGCAGGCCAGCAACCATCACGAGCTGGTGAGCCCTGAAACCAGCAGATAACCCATCAGCTCTGACAAAACAATCAGCCCAAACCAGCAGATAACCCATCAGCTCTGACAAAACAATCAGCCCAAACCAGCAGATAACCCATCAGCTCTGACAAAACAATCAGTCCAAATCAGCAGATAACCTATCAGCTCTGACAAAACAATCAGTCCAAACCAGCAGATCATCAGCTCTGACAAAACGATTAGACCAAACCAGCGGATAACCCATCAGCTCTGACAAAACATTCAGTCCAAACCAGCGGATAACACAATGAGAAACAAGAGGCCCTACGTTATTCGTTCCAGATCAGCCAATGTGTGAAGAGCTGGCTGCCACCTTATGACAGGTGTACCTCCTGCTAGGACCCATGTGAACAAAATACGCTCTGGATAATATTTCTGTAAATATCAATAATAATCATTCAGCATTGTTTTGATGTCCAGCCGTTTTTCTGACGGAAAACGAGAGAAGATTTAGCTTGAAGAGCCATTTCTGTCTATTATCGCCCATTGTGTTAAACAAAAGCGTAGTTGCTAACTTAGTTAGCAGCTTACATAGTTCATCCATTCACTGTCAATGGTTCCTACGATGTAACTTAGCATCTGTGATTTCGGGAAACGCACCCCTGAGGGATTGATAGTCCCAATGGAAAATTGTTTGGAAATACAGAGGTATACATGCAGTCTATCTTAAAACCCCTTCGGTACGAAAATATGATGACCGATTTTGTTCTGTCAGGCCGGTTTATTTTCCCCAGCAGTACAAACTAAGACTCGGCACTAGTTAGCTAGTATTATAATTTATCATCCTCAATGCTGGGAACCTTGATAACAAGAGTCTTATTGTGACCGCTGCCAAGTCAGAAAACAACAAGGAAACTCTCACTGAAGAAATGCCTATTTTTTTTTTTTGAAAACCAAAAAAAAAAAAACACTGGTTTGTAACTGGATGCGTATCGATCACTGTTTTTGTTTGATAGAAATAAGCTTCCCGCTGCGCGGTGCAGACCCAGACACTGACATGACGATGAACAAACTACTAAACTGTCTAAGCGTCGACTGACAGTGAAGCGGCTGCTAATTTCAGCGGGTTTTCAGACGCGCCTGACCCTGAAGTCTGTAGTCATTCAAAGTGCTGCGGTATTTTCGCTCATCAGGACTGGAAGTAAAGCACTCAGAGGAAAGCGATACTCTCGAATGTTTACGCAGTCAGCCCCGAATAAGATGTCTGTTTCCCCTCCAAATAACCTGACAGATCCAGTCCTGTAAGCCAGGACGTTACCCCGAGGTCACCCGGTGATTTGATAGGAGAGGGCCAAGTCAAGACTAGCTTTACACCGTGTAGCTAATCTTGATGATTTAAAGCCAATAATCTCCATTGTTCGAGATAAAAATAACATACCTGTAAAAGGTTAAGTCGACGACTTTCCCTTTCCTGTGCCTGCAATGTATGGCAACGCAGTGGTCAGTCATTCAGAGAAAAATCTCTGGAAAGGAACATCCACTTTGCTGCACCTTGCTGTAATGGATGCCCGTCACACGATGGCGGCCAGGCTTGCATATTGAAATTATAACATGGCCCCTCAGATTATCCCAATGAGTTATATAAACTAATCAGCCCTGAGCAGGAAATAACCCATCAGTGCTTACAAAACAATCAGCCCAAGCCAACAGATAACCCATCAGCCCTTACAAAACAGATAGTCCTAATCCAGGTGTTGGGACCCCAGCTGTTCCTCATCTACATTAATGACCTTGATAGGAATATCGAGAGCAGATTAGTAAAACTTGCAGAAGATACTAAATTGGGTGGTTTGACAAATAGCTTAGGGTCCACTAAAGTGATTCAGGATGATTTGGATCGAATCCAGAATTGGGCAGAAATGTAGCAAATGAAATTTAATGTAGCAAAATGTAAAGTTGTACATGTAGGTAATAAAAACATTAAACGGGATTACTTCATGGGAGGTTTAAAACTGGAACGTGCTGCACAAGAGAAAGATCTGGGAGTGATTGTTAACCAAACCCTCACAGGTTCTAGCCATTGTGCTGTAGCAGTTAAAAAGGCCAATCGGATGCTGGGATACATTGCCAAAAGTATTGAGTACAAATCTAAGGAGGTGATGCTTCTTTTGTGCAACACATTCATCAGGCCACATCTGGAGTATTGTGTACAGTTCTGGGGACCATACTTTAAGAGAGATATAGAGGCTCTAGAGCAAGTTCAGAGAAGAGCCACTAAGCTTATTCCAGGTATAAAAAATGAAAGCTACGAGAAGAGGCTGAAGATCCTTAATCTCTTTAGTCTTAGGAAAAGGAGACTAAGGGGTGATTTGATTGATGTCTTTAAATATGTTAAAGGGATTAACAAAGTGAATTATGTAGGATTCCTTCGACTAAGTGTTGTGAGTAGAACTCGGGGTCACAAATGGAAGTTGACCAAAGGTAAATTTAGCACTGATATTCAGAAATATTTCTTCACCCAAAGAGAAATTTCAATGTTGGATAGCTTGCCTGACCATATTGTTGAGGCAGAGACCTTGGGGGTTTTCAAGAGCAGGCTTGACTTAAAGCTGGATACCATTGAGTCATTCAGTATCTGAAGGGATATATTCACAATAGTATAAAGAAACTGGCGAGCGTAGTTGGGCTGAATGGCCTGTTCTTGCCATTCATGTTATGTTACAGTTGTGTGAAAAGTGTTTGCCCCCTTCCCGATTTCTTATTTTTTTGCATGCTTGTCACACTTAAATGTTTTACATCATCAAAAAAATTTAAATATTAGTCAAAGACAACACAAGGAAACACAAAATGCAGTGTTTAAATGAAGGTTTTTATGATTAAGGGAGAATAAAAATACAAACCTACATGGCCCTGTGTGAAAAAGTGATTCCCCCCCTAAACCTAATAACTGGTTGGGCCACCCTTAGCAGCAACAACTGCAATCAAGCATTTGCCATAACATGCAATGAGTCTATTACAGCGCTGTGGAGGAATTTTGGCCCACTCATCTTTGCAGAATTGTTGTAATTCAGCCTCATTGGAGGGTTTTTGAGCATGAACTACCTTTTTAAGGTCATGCCACAGCATCTCAATAGGATTCAGGTCAGGACTTTGACTAGGCCTCTCCAAAGTCTTCATTTTGTTTTTCATCAGCCATTCAGAGGTGGACTTGCTGGTGTGTTTTAGATCACTGTCCAGCAGCAGAACCCAAGTTCGTTTCAGCTTGAGGTCACAAACAGATGGCCGGACATTCTCCTTCAGGATTTTTTGGTAGACATCAGAATTCATGGTTCCATTTATCACAGCAAGTCTTCCGAGTCCTGAAGCAGCAAAACAGCCCCAGACCATCACACTGCCACCACCATATTTTACTTCTGGTATGATGGTCTTTTTCTGAAATGTGGTGTTACTTTTACGCCAGATGTAATGGGACACACACCTTCCAAAATGTTCAACTTTAGTCTCGTCAGACCACAGAGCATTTTCCCAAGTCTTGGGGATCATCAAGATGTTTTCTGGCAAAATTGAGACAAGCCTTAGGCCCGTATTCAGAAACGACACTCACACTCACCCTCCACTGACCATATAGTGAGTACGATTGAAATGTAACTGGAGTGTGAGAGAGAGCGAGACCTACCACTAACTGAGAGCGTGGTCCCACTCCTCGCCAATTGCTGATCATAAACGCCACTCGAGCATAACTGACAGTAGTGGGCACTGGGTACCACAGGCGGTGCGTTGGCTGCTGCAAAAGGATGCTCACTCCTCACCCTTCAGTGCGGAATGACCCAAACCTGTCGCAGTTTACTTTTCTTGATAAGAAAGTTTCTCAGACTAATTGGTAAAACGACAATTAAATTTATTTTTAATAACGTAGTTATGTATTGCTTAACAAAATTGAGGCGTTTCTTTCGCACATAAATGACGACGTAAATATCAGCATGTCTTCATAAATTCTGTGGCCAGTGGCTCGCGAGAGGTGCAGGACAGACCGCGAGGCTCACTAAGCAACAAGCTGTGACACATGCCGGACATTTCCTACATTCAGCGGTTAAGAATGTAGAAAAGAATGGATTCTCGTGACTTACAGCTACACGAGCCTCGCAGACTAATCCACACGCGAGCCGCTGAGCGCAGAATTTTCCAGCCCATGAGTAAAGAAAAGCGTGAGAAATCCGAATGCGTGAGAGTGGACAGGTACGCGTCATTAATGAAAAATGGCCACATCTGATAATGATGAGAGTTTTTGCAATGGTAATTTAAATGAACTGACCAATCATTGAATGTTCATGTCCAATCATTATTTTTAAGGGATGATTTTAAGCTTCCCTTATTGCCAGTTCATCAGTAGCCACCGGTGGGTACACAAATGCTAACCTCGAGTTCACCACAGTGCAGTTCGTAACCACTGAAACCAGGTGGTCAGTTAGTAAGTTACCGGCATCGTTATCATCATTATAGTTAAAATTTGCGAAGCCGCGATTGCGTTGAGCACGTGGCTTTAGATCAGGGGTGGGCAATCACGGTCCTGGAGGGCCGGTGTGTATACAGGTTTTTATTCCTATCAATTACCCTGACTAATTTAGTTAATTGATTGCATGCACAAATATAGATTTTCGCAATGATTCGATCAAAGGAATATGTTTTATGAAGGGAGACTCGTCTTTGTAGTTTCATGATAATTTAACGAAATGCGCATGAAACATCAGATTTCATAAATGGTTTGGCTAATTGAGACAATCAACTAATTAAAGACCAGACGTTGGTGTGAAAACCAGGGACAGATACGACCCTCGCTGCCCACCTCTGCTTTAGATGATCCAGAGATTCTAATGTTTGTAACCATCTGAAAACCATGACAACGAAATACCGGCGCAAGTTAGTGCGGCTCAAGGGAGGTGTTCCCTGCACTCAACCTTCACTCAGAAAGAGACGCTATTTTCAGTGCGAGTGAGGTCTCTGAAAGCAAATGAGTGTTAGGGCAACCTCTGACTCATTTAGTATAACCTGACACTAACTAAGTTTTAGTAGCCTACTCACTCACAGGTTTCTGAATACAGGCCTTAACGTTCTTTTTGCTCAGCAGTGGTTTTCGTCTTGGAACTCTACCTTGCACGCCATTATTGGCCAATCTGTTTCTTACGGTGGAGTCATAAACACTGACCTTCACTGAGGCAAGTGAGGTCTGCAGTTCTTTGGATGTTGTTGTGGTGTCTTTTGTGACCTCTTGGATGAGTCGTCGCTGCGCTCTTGGGGTAATTTTGGTCGGCCGGCCACACCTGGGATGGTTCAACACTGTTCCATGTTTTCGCCATTTGTGGATAATGACTCTCACTGTGGTTCGCTGGAGTCCCAAAGCTTTAGAAATGGCTTTATAACGTTTCCCAGACTGACAGATTTCAATTACTTTCCTTCTCATTTGTTCCTGAATGTCTTTGGATCTCAGCATGATGTCCTGCTTTTGAGGGTCTTTTGGTCTTTTTCACTTCGCCAGGCAGGTCCTATTTAAGGGATTTCTTGATGTAGAACAGGTGTGGCAGTAATCTGGCCTGGGTGTGGCTAGAGAAATTGAACTCAGGTATGATAAACCACAGTTATGTTTTAACAGGGGGGCAAACACTTTTTCACACAAGGCATGTAGGTTTGGAACAGTGCTGGATATTAATCCGACCTGCGCCGACCTTGGAACCAAATGCTTGCAGCTGTTAGGCATGCATGCCTTAAGCGGGTCTGACATGACATCATATCCATATGGTGAAGGCAAGATCGGTGCACTTAATACCCTACTTGCTGGGAATTTCGAAGGTTTGGCTGATGTACTGGGCGAGACAGGCACCACGCAGGCAGACTTGATGGCAGCAGCAAAACCCTTCTTCGCTGCTTTGTATGGTCAGCCGCCCGAGATGTCTATGGAAGAAGATATGGTATGGTCAGCCGCCCGAGAGTCTGGAGTCTGCCCAGGTCACACTCTTCACCAAGAAGAAGAAAAGCCCAAGGTGATGGCCCTTCCTCCAACAACTGCCAACCTGTTACATCACGTGCTGCTCACCTTCAGGTCATGTTACGGAAAGCTGCAGGGCACCAGGCTCCACCAGATGAGTCAGCTGATATCATCGCAGACTTTGGGTGGGAAACGATGACATACCCGTTTCCAAATTTGTGCGGGGTAATCCAGCTCTGCCAGAGCTGATTGATGTCATCCAATGTCAATGTAAAGCACGGAATAACAGGTGCATCACAAAGGCCTGTAGTTGTCACAAAGAACATCTTTCGTGCACGTCATGCTGTACATGTTGTGGGGAGAAAGGCTGCTCCAATCCATACACCAGGACAGCGATGATGGAAGTGTAGATGTTCCAACCGATTCTGAGGATGTTGATAGCCAGGAAGAAGATTTTGAAGATGGTTCTAATCAGGAGAGTGAAAATCATGAAGATGTTGAGGATGTTCTTGATCCAGGTTATACAGACGATGAATGGGAGTAACAATGAAGGAATTGAGACCATACAGTTCGAGATTGGGCCAGTTTCAGTGCACGTGTTTCCAGTGCAGCGGACAATTGTTTTCAAATATGCCTAATTATTATGTTCAGAAGTTATGATTTTTTTCATTTGAAATATCTCCAATGCAGATATTTCTACCTTCTTAGGTAAGGAATGCATAATAATTATCTTTTCACAAAATCAATGTAGGAAAAATAAACTATATTGACATAATTAATAGTTGAGTTTTGTCATCTTTGGTTCATAAGACAAGTAGGATTTGACCCTGACCTAACCGTAACTGAGTAAAATTGACCCTGAATTGATGAAACAACCTCAGAAATGGATTCTCCGACACCAAAAACCCCTGAAATGATGTATTATACCATATTTCAGGGCAAATTGTTCAAGTCTCGAATTTTAAAGATGGCATCTGGTGGCCATTTTGGATTTATGCAAATTACAGAATTTGCCCAAACATGCCACTTTGGCAACCAAACTGAATTCATCCTAGGACTACATGGCAACACAAATCAACAAAAAAAAGTTCATAGGAAAGGACATTTCTAGGTTCAGCCAGGAATGGGCATAGGAATGTCAACTGGACTAAATCATGATACTAACAGCCAACACGTATATTTACTCAATTTTAATATAGTCGTTTCAAGGTTTACTGGCACATTCAACACGCGATGGCAAGTATAGCTGAGTTCTATGATAACCAGCATGACCGATGATATTTCAAACTATTAACTTTAATGGAATCGATATTTATCCGCACAATACCCACAACAGAACACACAAACCAATGCCAGCTGTCTGAAGAACAGACACTTTCACAATTCGTTCATTCACATTACGGGTTGTCGCAAATGAAATCCGTAAATTAGTGTTTAGCCACTTGTCGTCACTACTCAACACAACCAATCGGCCGCTCAAATGTTGAGTGCGAGGAGTAAAACAACACCTCCAATAACTTTATTCTCGTATACTGTTATGTAAAATAACCTATTTATTCTTATTATTACATGCATTCGACACATATGTTGAAGATACGGCACTAGAGCCCTTGATTTTAAAGAAAATGGCTCGGATTTCTCCATTATAGTCTTTACGAAATTGAGAAGTGCAGCGCACTTGATGCCATATTGGTTTCTTCAACTGCGCTCGTAGAGGAAAGCGACGGCAGCCTCTCCAGTTCTATATACTAATTGATGTAGACAGTAGAGCGCGGTTTCGAATACGGCCGAGAATATCCAGTTATTTGCAGATTAATTTTATTTGCCCCTGTGGCGGAGTGCCCGTGATGTTTCTTCCAGATGGACAGAGGGCGCTACAGCAATGAAATGAGCCGACTGTAAGCTGGGAACATTTGCTGGGTACTCCTCAACTGGTTTGGTCAGCCAGGAGAAAGAGCCAAAGCGGGAGATTTGTTCGAGCCTTTATTTTTCCCGCTGTTGGATTCTCGGATTTGTTCATCTTTTCCCTTAGTAAACCCAGATTTCAGAGCCTGTGAATTCTGCAAGCTGAATTCACCAGCTGAGTTATACTAATCCACATCATTTTATTTCTCTTTCAGGCTGAGCTTGCACAGGACGCAGCTGAAAAAATCAGGAGACATTACAGGAACACATACAGACATGGAGCTGGGGCACAGACCATATGTATGTGCGCAGAACCCTCACCCCACCCTGACAATCAGCACCCTAACTCCTACAATATGCACCCAAATCCTCCAACAAGCACCAAAACCCTTTTAATAAGGTCCCGTACCCCTAAAATAAGCACCCTGACTGTTCCAATAAGGACTTCAACTACAGTGCTGCAAATTTTTTTTCTCCTTCTTGATTTCCTCTATTCTTGTGTATTAGTCACACTGAAATGTATCAGATCATCAAACTAAAGGTTATTTCAGAAAAAGATAGCCTGAGTCAGCACAAAAATGCAGTTTTTGAATGAAAGAAATAAGCTTCAGTGCTGTGAAAAAGTACTGGACCCTCTATTTCTTTTATTTTTGCATATTTGTCACACTTAAATGTTTCAGACCAACAAACTAATTTTAATATTTGAGGAAGATAACTTGAGTAAGCACAAAATGCAGTTTTCAAATTTAATTTTAATTTCTTGAAGGGAAAAAGCTAGCCAACCCTACCTGGCTCGATGCAAAAAGCTAATTGTCCTCTTAGTTCCAATATCAAACAATAGTCAAACAAATTATCTGCACTGACGAAGCTGGGCAGAGGCTGTGTACTCACCCATGTCTGTCTGTTTGTTCATTTGTCCAGACATTATGTCTCAAATTTCAAAATCATTTTCAATTATATTTCATGGAAGTGTGGGCCATGGGTCAAGGAACAATGGAATAGGCTCAAAGATCACAACCACAATAGTCCAGCGGCTAAGACCCAAAATATGACAGAATATTTCATTTTGTGAAGAAATTATGAAACTTGGCAGACTTGTAGGGGTCCCCTGTAGGATCATTTTTCGGTTAGGACGCAACTCTGAAACGCCCCCTGGTGGCCGCCATCTTGAATTTCAATATGGCCGCCATATTGGACATACTTTGGCCTATAACTTTGAAACTAAAGCAGATAGAAATGTAATTTCAGTGGCTACTCCCACATTTTGGGGGTCAAGGAATCCAGTAAAATCATTAGTTTGAACATCAGGTGTCATCCATATTGGATTCCAAGATGGCCACCATATTAACCCCTTTGCGCGGGAGCCAAATCTGGCTATTTAGATGTTACCTGATTTAAGGCTTTATAATTCAAGATTGCAGTTTCACAGACAGAAAAAGTTTGGCTCAATTGAGTCTAGACACTTGAAGCATTTAGACTCCCATCGTATTTCAGTTTATTTTTATGATTTTTGTGGAGAAAAGGAGCTGCAAACAAAAAATCTTCATGAAAATTCAACCTTGAAATTGCAAAAAAAATAATACTGAAAATTGAAAAACTGCTGGGGCCTAAAACTATACATTTCTGGGATCATAAACTTCTTGACCAAGAGTACAATTCATCTTGAACAGTACATTCTAGATTACCCGCTTGCTATGAGCCAAATTAGACAGCTAATCCAGGTGTCTCCCCAAAGTGGTTCACTGTCAAATCATATATTTAACACAAATTAACTTTTGGGGCATGAAATTCAGTATGAGCTAATGATTTTCTGGTTGAGTGTAGCATGAATTTATCAATATCAGTGCAGTTGAACATCAGTGGTCACTAGTAACCTCTCCAAACACAAAACATGCCTTTTCTCCATAATGAAGTTTATAATTTTGTCAATTTTTCTTCAAAGTCCCCCAAGCATTAAATAAAGTGCTGATTAAACAGCCATAACATTCACCTTGCAATGAAAAGCTAACCGCTCTCATATCCGAGCTCATGACCTTACACCTTATAAGGGTAAAAACTCACTAACTCAGTAATATTTGAATTCTGAAATATACCTTATTTTAACTGAACAGAAATTTCACTTTCAGACAAAATCAAACGACATATGCCAGCATATTCAACAGAATGGTGCAGTGAATGTACCGAGGGATCTACCGACGTGTGTGGGCTGCACGCATTTGGAGAAACGAAAACAAGCCTGGTACAGAGAAGATCAAGGCAGCAGGGAAGCTGACTGAACTGAAAAATGACAGGGCTCTGTTTTCAAGGTTGTACATTGCAAGCCAAACTAGAGCAGGTGATGTTGATGAATTCTTCAGGCACGAGAACCAGTCTACGCCACCGTCACGAGCAACTGGAGGTCAAATGCGCCAGGGTGACAAGCATAACCTTTTGGACTGCCTCGAAGGAAATGTGACAGACAGTCCTGGTACTTCCTTGAATATTGATGGCAAAGTCCTCGATGGACTTGCTGTAGGTCACTTCCTGGTTCCCGGAACCTGTGGTACCTTTGAGGATTATGCCAAGGAGGTCCTCCTACCGTATGTGGTGAAGGAACTGGACCCTGTCAGTCGAAAAGATATTGTGTGGGATGTTTACAAGTCAGACAGCTTGAAAAACACAACGAGAGAGAAGAGGGGCTGAGGCATTCGGCGTCAGGTTTCATCCTCCACAAGAATTCCAGGCAACTGGCCAGGCTTTCATCGAAACAATAAAAACAAACAGGAGTTGTTTCGGTTCCTTGCACAGAAAGGTATGGACTATGAAACTGAAGGTGACAAGACAATCTACAGCACTGTTGATGATTAAATAGTGCACCATAACTTCAGTGCTTGCCCCCTGCTCCCATGAGGAAGCGGACTCGAGGATCTTCGTCTATGGTAAGGACATGGCTCAGCAAGAATACAGGAAAGTGATGATCCGCACAGTGGATACTGACGTGGTGGTCATAGCAGTTGCCAAATACTTGCAGATTGGTCTGGAGGAGCTATGGGTTGCCTTTGGTACCGATAAGAACTACAGACACATTGCAGTTCACCAAATAGTCAGCAGCGTCGGGACAGGGAAGTCGCAGGCACTGGCATTTTTCCTGCATTCACAGGCTGCCACACGGTGCCATTCTTCTCAAGCCATGGGAGGCATATCCTGAGGCTACTGACGCCGTCCGTGCACTGTGTTCGAGGCCTCCTGATGTACCGAAGACAGTGATTGAGACTCTGGAGCAGTTTGTTGTCCTAATATATGACCGCACCAGTGAACTACAAGGTGTAGATGCAGCAAGGCGCTCTCTCTTCTCCAAGAAGTCTAGGGAGATCGAGAACATTCCTCCAACAGCAGCAGCTCTATTAGAACGCACGAAGAGAGCAGCATTCCAAGCAGGCCACATCTGGAGTCAGTGCCTAGTCACCAAGCCATTTGTTCCATCACCAGGTGATTGGGGTTGGAAGAAGTGTGATGGAAATGGGGAGTTGTATGGACCACGCTTCCTGAGGCCGCCAAGGCTTGCTACGAGTTGCTCAGCTGCAAGTGCAAGAAGACCTGTAAGGGGAACTGCAAGAGTCACAGGGCAAGCCTGCAGTGCACTTCACTGTGCATTTGCGATGGAAACTGAGTCAACTGGGAGGCCTAACACTAACAGTGGACTGCATTACATGCCTAGTAGAGGGCGGCTATTTTGGATTCAAATATTGCAGCAACACATATTCTTCACTTGAAAATGGGCGTTACTCATTCGTATTGCTTTTCTATGTGCAACTGCCTAAGATTCAAAAGTATAGGTGATCATCTTAAATACAGCGGCCATCTTGGAATTTAATATGGCTGACACTAGATGACCTAAATATTGATGATACTGGACTCCTTTACCCTGACATTGGGGATTAACCTCAGGAAGTGCTTTTCTGCCTGCCTTAGTTTTGGGCAACTATGTTTAATATGGCGACCATCCAATATGGATGACACCTGAAGTTCAAACTATAGATTTTATTGGATTCCTTGACCCCCAAAATGTGGGAGTAGCCACTGAAATTACATTTCTATCTGCTTTAGTTTCAAAGTTAGGCCAAAGTATGTCCAAGATGGCGGCCACTAGGGGGCGTTTCAGAGTTGGGTCCTGATCGAAAAATGATCCTACAGAGGTCCCCTACAAGTGTGCCAAGTTTCATAATTTCCTCATGAAATGAAATATATTTCGACTTAGCCGCTGGACTACAACCACATTTCTTCAGTTCTTAATTGACAAATGTGTTGGTGGAGGTCTGCGCTCTCCAGGCACCATCACCGAAATATAATCTCTCTGGCAATGTGGAGGAGGCAGAAAGTAATGTGTGATGCAGCAATATAAAGAAATTCAAGAGCAGATATGAGACAAAGTCGTTTACGTCCTTCACTCTGGAAAGGGTTACAAAGTCTTTTCTAAGGCTGCCAGACACCAGAACACTAGGTGAGAGCCATTTTCTACAAATGGAGAAAATTTGGAACAGTCTAACTTTCCCAGGAGTGGCTAACCTACCACAATTGCTCGATGAGCGCATTGATGACTCATTAAGGAGGTCACAAAGAACCTAGACTAACGTCCAAGGACCTGCAGGCCTAATTTGTGTCAGTTATGGTCAATGTTCACGATTCCATGATGAGAAAGCAACTGGGCATAAATGGCATTCGTGGGAGAGCCGCAAAATGAGCACAAATGCTTGAGTCATCAAATCCACAGTCAATCACAGTGGTGGTAGAGTGATGATCTGGGCAAATGAACACAAAAAAAATGGAACAATGAATTCTGCTTGACCATAAAATCCTGAAGGAGAGCGTCCAGCTATAAGCTGGGTTCTGCACCGAGACAATGATCTGAGGCACATAAGCAAGTCTACCACTGGATGGCTCAAAGAAAACAAAATGAAGGTTTATGGAGTCTTGACTTGAATCTCCTTAAGATGCTGTAGTATTTTCTTAAACAGATGGTTCATGCTCAAAAACCTTCCAGTTTGGATGAATTAAAATAATTTTGCAGAGTGGGTCAAAATTCTCTCACATCATCACATGTAAGAAAAAGTAATTGCTAGTTATGGCAAAATATTTGATTGCAATCGTTGCCACCGAGGGGGGCACAACCAGTAATTAGGCTGAGAGGGAAAATAATTTTTTTTTCACATGGGGATACAAGATCCTTTTCTTTCAATAAATGATCACTTTAATGCTTCATTTTTTTTTGTTTATTCACAATGTCTTGGTTTTACATTAAAATTAGTTGGATGATCTGAAACATTGAAATACAAAAAAAAAAACAAAAATAGAAAAAAATCGGGGATGCAAATACTTTTTCACAGCATTGCATCACCTAACTATCACCCCTACAATAAGAACAGTAATGTTACAATGAAAGGCTTGACTACTGTATAACCCCAGAATAAGAACTTTGGTGAGGCATCTCCTGAGGTGTGGAGTTGAGAGCCCATAGAGGAGTCAAACTGCACCTGTTCATGAGCTGAACAGATATAAAATATTCCACTGTAGAGATGTCAAGCCTCTTATGGTCTGCTCTTCATACTGAAACATAAGTTTCACATAACGGTGAGTTGCAGGAGTAACGATTGCCTCATTTTAAACTGTCGCTGTGTTAAACCTCCTCCTTTGTGTAGATCTCGCTCCTGGTGGTTCTGATGACTGGGCCTACAACCTTGGGATCAAATACTCCTTCACCTTTGAGCTCCAGGACCGAGGTCAATACGGCTTCCTGCTGCCCCCAGAACGCATCCCCATAGCCTGCAAGGAGGCACTGACCGCCCTGAAGAGCATCGCTGCCGGGGTGATCAAGATGACCCAGTAAACCCCCGAAAAACGGCAGCTATGAAGTGTTGGACCTCTAAACTTTTGAAACATAACTTTGGCCTAAGTCTGCCACATATTTTTTCAACCCTTGCAGAGCTAAATGCAGCTATTGTTGCTCAATGACGTACGACATCAAAATCAAACCTGTTGAAAACAAAAACAAGTTGCCATATGATAGGTTTTCAACAGCGCAAGATAATTAAATTGATATTCTTTAAAAATGTATTTCAGCACTCAAAGGGTTAACATTTTTCTTAATTAGGCTCGTGCTTGACACCCCAGAGCAAACAAATCTCTGGTTCTTCTCTTTCGGAAATTGATGGCAACAAGTAATTTACCAGGCGCTCACCTTAAATTCGTCTTGTGATTTACACTTAATTTCCTCAGGTGACATGGCTTGATTTACCCAAAATCCCACCAGCCCAGTTCACTGAAGAATGTGGGCTGTATGTTTATTTACGCCTTCAGTTATTAGGGATTTAGTGGGGAAATCATTTCAATTCAGACCAAGCAAACTGGCTGATGAATCTAAAATTGAACGAGTTGGCATGTGGTCTGCTGCCCTTCATTAAAAACACCCGTGCGGTGGTGACAGAATTAATTGCTTGTGGTTGAAATATTCTTGAAAACATGTGACAAGAATTGCAGAAAATAACAAAGAAATTCAGATTGCTAATTCTCTTCATGGGATTCTAATATTTTGATTTACGTGCTTAATTTTATCAAATTCATTGAGAGATCCACTGCCATATTACCGGTGCTGCTCTCGCATTTTATATTCTTACCACAGATGGATTATTATTACAGCTGTGATTTTATCCACAAATATTTGTCCCGATTAAAAATTAGATCTACGAATAAGCAGAAAACTCTAATTAGCCCCGTTTGCGATGTTTTCCATACATTAACATACTGGTATTCATTGCAACGCAGCTACAACAGCAATCCCAGAGTTTGGATAAACGGCGATTCTTTTTTAATATTGTGCATTAACACATTTAGAGGGGAGCGGCATATGGGCAGCCTGACGATTTACTACACAATGTGACTTAAGAGAGTAAATAATCCCTCTGAACACTAACAGCCTAATTAAGAAAACTGAACAGCTTATTGAAATTCTGGGACTGCATGAGCACTGAAGGCAGCACGCACGCACGCACGCACGCACTGCAGTACATACACACTTCGCAGTCGCCACCCAGGACTGAGCCGGAGTTACTGCACTGACTGCCTTCAGCTGCCAGCCCCACACTGCTGTACTAACACAACGAATCTTAAAAATGTGCGCAAATGTTTGGGTAAAGGGTCGTCATCTGCGGTCTCGTTGCCGTCTGTTACGTTTGCACTACGGTGGTGTCGCACTCAAAGCCCAGAGCTGTAATACCGCTGTTCTGCTGTTTATCATCACATTCCAGTCAGAGCCGGTAATGCTTCACTTGGCCTCTGGGTGACACTGTTAGCCTGTGTGGCCCCATTTAAAGATGATTATGGAAATTACACATAACGTGGAAGCCAAGGATTTTTAATGCTCTAAATCACGTAACTAAAAACTTCAAAAAATACAAATATTTTAAAGCAAACACATATAGTATCTCCATAATAAAAAATGGCTGAAGGATTGGTCATACTTGGGATCTTCACATGCTTTTATAGATTTGCATCCTGGGTAAAAACCCTCAGCGCTCCGGCGCTTCAGATCCTGGGGCAGAGTCATGTGACACCTGTCTCTTCAGCTCGGTCCTCACTCGGTAAGGAAATGTGCACACACACTCACACACACACACAAACAGACATTCACACACACAGTCACAGCTCTGCTTACAAAACTCCCGAACAGCAGGAGCTGCAACACTCTTCATTCCTCCATCTTTAACACTGATTGCAAAAAAAGGGTTATTTTGGGACCCCTGCTGGCTCCACAGATCAGTCTGTGTCAGCAGGACGGCTTCATATTCACCGCTGGGTTTATCAGTACTGTTTAAACTCCAGCCTGCGCTGTTATCGCTGACCCAACGCTTGTGTGGGCAGTGAGCCAGGGGTCTGCGCTCCGTGACCAGAACCCAGCTCCTTCAACTGCTCCTCCAGTCAATCATGAAACGATGTCTATCGATTTAACATGCAGAACTGTAGACCTGAATCTTCCAGGCAGGCAGTTTATACAAATAAAAAAAAAGTTCTCAGAAATCTAAAGCAACACATTTATGAGCCCTTTCACTTCAGTCACAGAAAACTCACAGGAAGGCTTTTCATAAGTTGAGAGATTCACCGGTTCTTCTGAAAGATCTCAGTCAGGCACGCACCGCCACATGGATCAACAGTTTCAGAAATTCAAATGGCAGGATTCTGACCAATCAGGAAGGCACTCGGCGTCAGCGAATCCCAGGGTTCCACATTGATGCAACAATCCTCTCCTGTAATGGTATGTGGTAATGAGCCAGTAACGGAAGCCCCGCCCTTACTTCAGATCTTCACACTTTCTCCTCGTATCCCATCCTGGGCAAAACCTTTCAAGCGCAGTGACATTATATTAGGACTGCAGTCATGTGACTCAATTCTCTGCTTCTGACTGGGTGTCCTGGTAATTTCATTGGTGAACTGAGTCATGTGATGCCTGATTTACAAAGGTGAACCTTGGAGTCTGATAACCGATTGGTTTACTGAAACTGGTGCAAAGACAGCCGGAGGCCGATGATTTTGGGAGAAAACAAAGTAATTTGTGAGCCGCTTGAACAGCTGTATGTTTTCTGCGGCTGAACACATCATTTACAGTTATTAATAAAAATCTAAAATGTACCTTTTCATAAATCAAATTTTCATTCCCCCCGTTTTAATGCGGAGGGATGCAGTCATCAGCAAGTCTGTCTGTCCGTCCATGCGTTCATCCATCTGTAATAATTTTGTTTCCGGAGCAGAACTTGAAAACCGTTCAATATTTTTTAACAAAACTTGCTGTGCATATTAATCAGGTCCTAGGCGGGTGACTTTTGATATTTTGGGATTTCTGAGATTAGATTGGGAGGGCTGGGGGATACGTCATCTTCTGATTACTCTTGTTAAAACATGCAACCCATTTTTTCAGGGACAGATTGGCTAATAGGGCTGGGGCGATTCTGAATCGATTTTTTAAGGCGTAGTACCACCACCTGGTGCCATGGAGCGAACATCCGAGCTTTCCCTTTTCCTTTATTAAAGCAGTACTTATGAACTTTCAGGTTTGGTTGATTTTGGCGGTGCCGGTGGACCAAAGCGGTAGTGTTTTGCCTGAAGGACCACATTTCCCATGAGGACTAGCTACACTCAGCGCAAGGTGCGATTGATAAGCAGGACTATGAAAAGTCATAACTCAATGCACATTGCACACAGGTTTTGTTTCACTGATTATTTAGAGCAAGCAACGCGGTTTGACTTCTTCTGCAATCACTGAAGTCAACTCAACAAAAACACGGCAAGAATTCCGTTTTTCTCTGAAACTATAACATAACAATCATCAGAAACTACTGTCACGTACATACAAACTGACACGATAATACCACAGTGATTTAGTATGACTGATCTTTCCACAGTAGGAACCTACATATTTTACTCAAACTTTATATTTGCGGTTTGCAGTCATCGCATTGTTTTTTTTTTTTTTAAATACAGTACTTTTGAGTTTGTTGCGTGGCTGATCGTGTCAGCGCACAATCAAGCTGGTGGCTATTTATTGCTGCCACGCAAATTAGCGAAAGCTAACATTAGCATTATAATTTTGATTTGAGCATCGAAAGCTACTTACTAGTCCAGCAGGA